>JASKGM010000013.1:10959579-11026558 GCA_034509205.1 Ceratonia siliqua | reverse complement strand
TTCATCTATAATTTTTTTTACTATTCATTTGTAACTTAAAAAATTTTACAAAAAATACAAAAACATTTTCAAAAATTCTAAAAAAATTTATAATATAAAACTTAATTTATTAATTTTAAAAAATAAAAAAAATTTTAAAAAAAATAAAAAAATTATAAAAAAAATTATAAAAAATACCCTACCGCCCACACAAGTGGGCGGTAGGGTAGTATCACCCATGTTTTATACTTTCATCCCTATCATTTTAATTGAGTGTTTTATTTTCTATTTAAATTGTGGTTTATTTTTCTTTATAATTATTATTTAATGTTCAATTAATTCACTGGAATTGAAAAAAAAAAGAATCAAAATTTTTACTATTATTTATATTTTTTTAATATGTTTGGCCATAAAGTTTTTTCAAGAAAGTATAGAGAAAAAAAATAATACCTCTAAAAAAACAAAAATAAATTAAGGTCAATTAATTAAATGGACTATAAATCTTATATTACAAAAAAAAAAATACTTATGAATATATTGCATTTAGACTATTTTTATTATTTAAAAAAAACTTAGTTGGCCCATTAGGCCAACTTGGGCCAGCCCGTTAAGGCTGTGGGCCACATCGAACTGAACCAAAAAATCTCAATTTTTTTCAGAATAATATTTTACTAGCTTAATTCTATTATTTTTTGGATTAAATTAAACTAATCCATCGGTTGGACCAATTTATCACGCCAAGAAATTGAAACTCGCTTCTGCCCATTGTTCCGTCAATGTACATGGTCCAAGCAGATTCGACCCTAACCTACGTACCTACTCTTCTCAACCCGGAAGATCACCCGTTGGGTCAAGTTATAATGCCCACTAAACCAAACCGAAAGGTCAGCCATATACATAATATTATCTGGCGTTGGTCCCATCCACTCTCACTACTGAAATTATTTCAGTCTCTGTTCTTCTGTCTGTGATTTGTGGTTTGGATCTCTTCCATGGCTACTCAGGGTCAAGTCATTACTTGCAAAGGTATTCTCCCTTTTTATCTTCTTCCTATTGAGTTTGCATATGCACTTACATGCCTTGTGTTTTACCTGGATTGGAGAATTTGTAACAAGGTTTTGGTTTTGATGGTTTTGGCTAAAACTTCAATTGAAAGCGGCGGTGGCCTGGGAACCCAACAGACCATTGACTATCGAAGATGTTCAGGTGGCTCCGCCGCAGGCTGGGGAGGTCCGAGTCCAGATTCTCTATACTGCTCTCTGTCACACCGATGCCTATACTTGGAGCGGCAAGGTATATGCATTTTGATTCCCGGTTTTTATTACTGTTGTTTTTGGTTTGTTTGCTCTGGGTAATCAGTAAATCGCTATTTCTGACATTACTCGAACAATTCACGTGCTGCTTGGATCGTAGGCATTTTCTTTGTCGAGAATCTCCGGATATGTAGCTTGCTTCAGACGTTATCAGTTGGGGAGGTTATCATTTGAGTATGGTCTTGTAATGTTAGGTTTATGAATCCTACTCTGTTTGTTTGAATATTTAGAAAATTGGAGCTTTTGCACTCACCTAAAGTTCGAATATCTCCATCTGACGCGTAATTTACAGTTCCCAGTGTAAGATTTGTTGTAGCAAGAATCTATCCAAAACATTAGTACGATTTGGACCTTTAGGAGAACCACAATCCAAAAGCTAGCTCACGAGGTTGGAGAGCCCAAGGTCCATATAAACCCCACATTAGAGTCTCCTACTTCCAATGTGGGACTCAGGTCCCATGCCGCGCAATGGGATCATAACATAGTGTGTTGAGTAAATAATAATTATTAACCCATAATCTTACACATTCTAACTTCCAAGAGAACATGAAACATATGCGTCTTGTTCTAAACAAAATAGTGAGTGGCCATTCAATCCATGTCTGATAATCAGAGATACCCTAATTTTATTACAACTTTAAAATATTTCCCCTTGGATTTGCACTGTGAGAAGTTTATAATATGTTTTTCTGTTCACGAAGTTCTTTCTTATATGAAGTTTTCTTAAATTGATTTACAGGACCCAGAAGGTCTCTTTCCCTGTATTCTTGGCCATGAGGCTGCTGGGTAAATGAGTTTTAAGCTACTAGCTATGAGAACATATATTGGTATACTTGGTTGTTAATAGGAATCCATATTTTCGGCACAGGATTGTAGAAAGTGTTGGAGAAGGTGTTACTGAAGTTCAGCCTGGAGACCATGTCATCCCCTGTTACCAAGCTGAATGTCAAGAATGCAAGTTTTGCAAATCAGGCAAAACAAACCTTTGTGGCAAAGTTCGTGCTGCCACTGGAGTCGGAGTCATGCTGAGTGATCGCAAGAGTCGTTTCTCTATCAATGGAAAGCCCATCTATCATTTTATGGGAACCTCAACATTTAGTCAATACACTGTTGTTCATGATGTTAGTGTAGCTAAGATTGATCCAAAAGCTCCTTTAGAGAAAGTTTGTCTTCTTGGATGTGGTGTTCCAACTGGTAAGTTTTCTCTTTTTGTAATGCAGATTATTATTCTGAGATTTAGCAAATTATATAGAAGTAGCCTATCCTTTCTGAGTGTCATTTGTCAGTCTTCATGGACTGTCTGGTGAATTTTTGGAATGTGGCAATGATTTTACATTTGCCTTTGGAGGTGTATTTTCTTGTTATAAGAAACTTAGTGAGCTAACTATAATCTTTAGGCCTTGGAGCTGTCTGGAACACTGCAAAGGTGGAACCAGGGTCCATTGTTGCTATTTTTGGCCTTGGAACTGTTGGGCTTGCTGTAAGTTTTTAAAAAAGGCAATAGTAGATGTTTGTATTTTTGCCTGGTTCCTAGCTGCTGTTATGATAAATGATTTATACTTGACAGGTTGCAGAGGGTGCAAAAGCTGCTGGTGCTTCACGGATCATTGGCATAGATATTGACAGCAAAAAGTTTGATAGAGGTATGTCATGAGCTTGGTTGACATAACCTCAACCTGACAGTGCCTCTAATTTTGTGGGGTGACCTGGTACCTGGTTTCTCAATGATGTTCGACAAGCAACTTTCCATGTATTGACTAGCACCTGGAGTATGACTGTCCAGTATTAACATTTTTGACCTATTTATTTGACAAGGAAGAAGATTATGCCATTTTTAATTATTTTTCCCACACAAATGGAATAATAAGGCTATAGTATATCTCAATATTTATGTTCTTTTATTTGTATTTTATTGATCTCTTCTTCTACTGTTTTTCTACTGTCATAACTGCTATAGTATCAGATAATCTTGTTATGTGTGATATTTTCTGTTCGTTGTTGTATTTTCTCGGTTTTAGGTTTATTCAATTAACTATTCTGGGACAAGGACAGCTCTAAAGAAGAGATTCTTCATGTGCTTACCTTTAGAATAATTTAATTGTCTTCTTTGGCTATTTTACCTTGCAGCAAAGAATTTTGGAGTCACTGAGTTTATTAATCCGAAAGACCATGAGAAACCAATTCAGCAGGTCATTGTTGATCTCACAGATGGTGGAGTTGATTATAGTTTTGAGTGCATTGGAAATGTCTCAGTGATGAGGTCTGCTTTGGAATGCTGTCATAAGGTGAGTGATGCCTCGTGGTAGATTCAATTGCTCAAATATTACAATATGGTGCTTGTAAATATAAATATATATTTTTGTGTCAATAAATTTCCAGGGCTGGGGGATGTCAGTTATTGTGGGTGTTGCAGCATCGGGGCAGGAAATATCAACTCGCCCCTTCCAGTTGGTGACTGGTCGTGTTTGGAAAGGAACAGCTTTTGGTGGCTTCAAGAGCCGGTCACAAGTGCCTTTGCTTGTAGACAAGTACCTGAAGAAGGTAAAGGATTTCCACTCACATTTTATGCATTAACGATTAACCTTCACTATTGTTGATAGTGGTAATGCAGTGGCGGTCATGTACTACTTTGTCTGCTTCCCTTATTTTACAGGAAATAAAGATTGATGAGTACATTACCCACAATTTAACTCTTGCGGAGATCAACAAGGCATTTGATCTTATGCATGAAGGGGGATGCCTTCGTTGTGTGCTAGCGGTGCCTGTATGAGGTGATCTAAATTAGCCTTTGCAAGTTTCACGTTTCAGGAAGTGTTATGCTGCCTCTTGTATTTTGCTCATTGTGGTTGAAGTAAGATTAAGCTTGAGTGGCTAAGATCATGACTTATTATATGATGGTATTTTCGTAAATGAGTTATTGGCTTGTACATGATGCTTAGTATGAACATCATTTTGAGCTATGACTATGGTACTTTTCTATTTTACTTGTGAAGAATTATATCCTCGTCTGTCCATTCATTCTGCAGTAGATGCCACAGCTTTTTTTTTTCTAGAAATTCTGCGCCTGGCAATGAAACCTATTATTAATTTGTTTCCTCCACTGATCCGAGAGATCCAAGGTTGGGCGTGTGGAACAACCGCCACCCCACTTTTACCTCTTTCTCCGCCCCAGATTACTTACAGTGGAGCAATTGTTCCTTAGGCATGAGTATAGCTTTGGAAAGCAGGCGGCATATTATCGTGGCTTATCAACACTTTGAGTAGTATGGTCTATAAAAGAATTTCTGTCCAGAATTTTTAGTCATGACAGGATTTGGATCTCAGTCAAATCCAGTTAAATTTTAACCGTCTAAATCAAGTTGGACGACTAAGATTTATTGAGATATGTTTTTTGTATTTTTTTCATGACACGTATATCGAAATAGTTTTTTAAAAAGTTTTTTGAATAATTCTTAGCCGTCCAATTAATATTAGATGATCAGAATTTTTTAATTAAAAATCGTGCAATCAGACCTTTGATTACATGAAATCCACACGTGTAAAAATAGCTATAGAGCTAAAATGAAATTCGAACTACATTTGACAGCCAGAGAGTATTTTAATTATTATTTTATGCCTCAAGTTCTTTTTAGCCTTTTGTGGCCTTTTTTTCTTCTTCTAAGAAGTCTACTGCTCTATGATTTTCTGAACCTTTCATTTATATATTCATATAATCGGAGAGCTCAATAGGATAAATAATAGGTCCTTAATGGGAAATTAAGAGTGATATTCACATTATGGGTTAGATGGATTCGTCAATTTTTGGAGAATCTTCAAGATTCATAAAGGTGTTACTCAACAGGAATTAAGAGTTAAATAAACCTGGAAGCTGACGTTCACCAAATGAATCTGGTGCCATGTGAATCAGTGCCCAATGGCGAGAGGTTTAATTGATGTAAAGTAAACGGCAAGCAAATGCAGAGGGATTTTTAAATAAATTTAATTTATAAAAGATATATCAATAATAAATATACATATAAATATATTATACGTGGTCTTAATAAATTTTTTCTTTGACATAAACGATCAAGAGAAAAATTTAGGATTCCCATAACACCGAGTTCAGTGGTGTAAAAATCTATAGGGTCTCTTGATTAAAAAAATTAAGTGATTCTCACACTAATAAAAAAATAAACACATTTTTAACTATAGTAACAACTGAATTTTTCTCCGTAAATTAGGTCTATTAAAAAATTTCTTGCAAATGGAGCATCAGTCTTGGGCTCAAACCAGACTTGATCAAATTCTATGAAATTGAGAGTTTCTTGTTTGAAGACAAGAAAGAAGGGTGGAAGGAAAATAAGAGGCTTCTTCCTGCTTGACTACCATTGCGGGATCTATGCCGAGAATAAAAATTGGCTGAAGCCACAATCCGACCCAATCGTATTAAATTGTTTATTGAATGAAAAAAATTCAACCGACAGTGTATTATCTTTCGTTCTTGTTTTTTCTTTTTCAATAAGGGAAGCAATTAAACTGAAGCACTGAATCTTGGCATATAGGCAAACAACTCTTTACAATTTGTACGGACAACAAAACAACTTGAAATAAATCAAACAGCTAAAGAATCCTCCTTTTTCACCCCCAATGCACGTCTCTGTGCTAGTTCAACCTCCTCGTTATACACATATGCCAATCCACCATGGCTGGTTACATCCAATCCATCCATCTCCTCATCAGGTGAGATCCTCAGTAGTTCCAATTTGTGCAGCAAGAAGAAAAGTGTTCCCATGGTGATGCTCACCCACGATGTGATAACCAAAATCTGGATAATATGTGCTGCCAAGAGCTTTCCACCCCCTCCCATCAACAATCCATATGGCCTATCGGGTAGCCCTTGATAGACCTCATTTACATACTGTTTCTTAGCAAATAATGCCGTGAAAATTATCCCCCATGAGCCACAACCACCGTGAAGTTGCGCTGCCTCCAATGGGTCATCGTACTTGAATTTCTCTGCTAGCATGTTACATCCAATGAGTACCCAAGCAGCCACAACCCCACATATAATTGCTGCCCATGGGTCAACAACAGCGCACCCTGATGTAATTGCTGCGAACCCACCAAGCAAACCATTGCAAACGTCTGGGACATTCCAAACCCCACTAAGAAAACGTTTGCCAAAGAGGGTGGTTAATGCAGCAGAGCATCCAGCAAGAGTTGTGGTCACTGCAGTCCTCCCAATCGCACTCCATTGCCCATAGTAAGAAGAATCACTCCCTCCATAAGTCTTCAAGATGTTAATAAATGAGCCAGGGTTGAATCCATACCAGCCAAACCACAATAAGAATGTGCCCAGAACAACCAAGGTACCACTGTGTCCTCGCATTGCCACAGATTTTCCCTCGTGATCAAACTTGCCAATGCGAGGGCCTTCAATGAAGGCACCCCAGAAGCCAGCGACAGCTCCTACCAAGTGTACAACACCTGAACCAGCAAAATCGATGACCCCAGATCCAAATAATAGATTCTCAGAGCGAGCAGGGCTACCCCAACCATCGGTAGACCAGAACCAGTGGGAGACTATCGGATAGACCAAGCCCGTCAAGAAGGACGAGTAAATCAAATAGGCAACAAATTGGGTTCTCTCTGCAATCGAACCACTGGTGATCCCAGCAGCTGCAATGGCAAAAGCCCATTGATAAAGGAAGTACCCGTAGTCAAAAGATGGGGAAGGGAATTTCTCTAGGCCAAAGAAGTGTTTGCCAATGAACCCATTTGATGGGGTACCATAAGCCAAGGCAAAGCCAAATAGGTAATAGAAAATGCCACCAGTTGCAGCATCAAGCACATTGGTAAGCATAATGTTCATGGTATTCTTGGCACGGACAGAACCAGCACAGAGCATGGCAAAGCCAAGCTGCATAGAAAACACAAGGTAGGCAGAGAAGAGAAGGTATGTGTTGTCCACGGCATAGGTGGTGTCAGCAAACTTGTTTGAAACAGCTTCAAAGCGACCACAAATGTATTCAGCAGCGGCGGTAGCATTTGTACCATTACCAAGAAGAGGGTAGAGATCAGTTGCAGAGCATGTGAGAGTAGCCATTGTGAGAGAGTTTCAATAATCTTTCTGGGTCTGGTGGAACCTCTAACCCTACAAGAACAGGAGTCCTGGAAGAGTGGAAGAGACCTCGGAGAGTGTTTATGGCAGAGACGAATGTTGTAGGGGAGTTTGTTTAGGTCGTATTTATTATAAGAGAGCGGGTCCTTAGCATAGATTCTAGAGCTTTTGCCCTTCTGTTTCTGTTGAAGCGTTACGTAGATCCATCCAAGACTCGAATGAAATTGAGTTCATGGCGTTCTGGCAATACCAAAATTGACCAGACCACAATGCTTTATTTGTCAACGGAAATCTCGTTGGATTCTAAGTCTCTAAATGAGAAATTGGGAGTATTCATTGCTAGCTAAATATTTTGCTCCTACATGAATTCAACCAACCCCAAAATAAGCCAAATAATTAAAGGAGCATTTCCTTATTTAATTTGATTATTTCCCGTGCCGTAAGTTTTGAATCTGCGGTTGTAAATACATATGAATTCATTTTAGAAAAAAATTGATTACAGATCATATTAAAAGTTGTAGGATTTATATATCATCATCATATTTCATTCGTTTTAAATTATTTGTTGTTTAAGGTAATGAAACAAGAATTAAAAAAGTTATTAAATAATCTCAATTCTAGTAAAAAATAATTATACTTGATTAAATTATTAATTTTAAAATTAATTTAAATTCTTATTATTATTGTATTTAAGATAACAATAAATAAGAGTAACGTTGAAAAAATAATAATTAATACTTTATTACTAATGTAAAATAACAGATAATTTGAAACAAAATAAAACTTCTAAAACGACATATAATTTGAAACAGATAAAGTATATTACATACGATGAAGTTTTAAGAAGAATTAAATTCTTAATTGAGTAATCAAATATTGTTAACCTAACCCACTTCCATTTTGTTCCTTTCACTATAAATGATTTAAATCTAATGAAGGGAAGGTATATAAAAGATAAAAATTTAATAAATAAAATATTATATTTTTATTTGAACTATTAATTTATTAGGGTTTAAGGATTCAATTAATGCAAATGAAAGACGAACTAAAATGACAATTTGTATATTAAAAAAGACCTATATACATGCATCATATACTTCTTTTCATGTGGAAGGAAAAGAAAAAGGAGAAACTAATTTCTTAATAAAGTATATATCTTTGGCAAAACAAAACGAAATACCATAAAGGAAACATTTTTTTTTCTAAAAAAAAAAAGTTACACAAGAACCCCCGTTAGGCCGTCCATGGGCAGCATTGAACTGCACGACAATGCCACATCTCAATACGCTTGGACTCGTTTCGGTGGCCATTCTAGTTTTTGGCTTGCTTTGAATTTTAGGGTCTCCAGCACCAGAACTGGCTAATGTTCTTTATTTGTGGTATCCTACTGTCCTAGTTCTGAAAACATGGCTATTACAAGTTGTACGCCAACAAGCCCAAAGCACTTGATGGCGATGACTTCCTTCACCCCATACGTAAATTGGGTATTTTTAGTATGCCCAACTTCCTGGGAAGTATTTCTTAATTTTCTTGGCCTGAGCCGCTGCCATTAATCATAAGAATTATTAATGCATTTGGGTCCCTTTAACAACTGTATATTTTGTGAAATTGAAAAGAAAAAGAAAATATTTTTTCACGTTTTTAGGATTCAGTTCACTCCTAGTGGTGCTAGTTTGTATTGTGCATCATGTTCAATTGTCAAAATACAGTTCCAAGTGGGGAAAGGGACAAGAGTAAAGATCAAATCCAAGTGCATCAAACTTTCCTAAAGAAAACAAATGGGTTATCCTACAATTAAAAGACTAAGCTATCTCTTACCAGGGTGTAAGACTGGAAAACAAAAAATCCCTGATGACATTTTGGGTATTGAAAAGTATCTGGAGCCTGTTGAGTATTAAATTAGAACTAGCAAATGATAACTTTTTGTAGACTGTTACAGAAATCGAGAATAAGATACATTCAATTCAAGGGAGTATCCTCGTACTCTGCCACAAACATGAGCAACCAATGATAAACTTTTTGTATTGTATCAACGGTGGGATACACTACAACCCATTTTAGGGTGTTGAAGGACTCTTGATATCGAGAAGTATGCCTGTCTGGACTTGATTAAAGACATCAGCTACCTTCATATGCTCGGAGGAGCCCATTTTCCAGCTTTGAACTTGCCATAAAAGCTGGATCGCTTTGAAACCACATAGAAGACTGCAAACGCGTAGTTATTAGATGAAATACCAAACAGAACAATTGATGAAGAAGCAATAACATTTTGTGAATCATACGACACCTGGGATCCCGGGAATGATAAAATTGGGATCTTTCAGAACATCATGGAGCGTTGTCCTTTCGTTTACTTTGATCCATTTAGGAGAGCCTGATTTAATAATAACGGGCACCGAGGGAGTAAGACAAAAAGGAAAAGCTTTGATCACAGACCATAAAAAGACCGGATCACATTAAATTTAGAGCAATACATGCTTTCCTCACTGTTCACATCCTTAGAACCCAAGCTATAATACTTTAGCGCATAATAAACCAGTATAGCAGGGCAATGGGGCATACATCGAAACCAGACATCAATTGAAAAGGAGGAGGGGAGCAACTTCAAAAGTAACATACCTGTGATGATGTCATCAACTGCGTCTTTCTCTTCATCATCGACACTTTTCCCATGAGAAGCTGCAGTCCCTTCTAATAAACAATGAAGAAGTTTTGCCTTTGATAGGCAAACTCCAGAACCAGCCTGATAATACAAGGGTCGAAAGATGAGAAAAAAGGGCCTTTGGTAATAAATTACCATAGATATAATTTTAAAGAAAAAATATCCAATACGGACTACGCTGCCAAAATTTAGAGTTAGGATGTTGAGTAAAATGTAAGAAGTTTATACAGAATATAACATCTGAAAATCTACTACTCCATAAAACTCATGAATTGACACAATCAGCTTGCGACAACTGCAATCATTCAATGTTAGATTAAGTATCTGACAACTGCTTTTATTTTAATTTGGTAAAACAGCTGGTAAACGTTGGCATATCTGAAGGTAGCCATCCTCAGTCAGAATGAACCACAGAAAAATCTTTAACAAGTGGAAGGTGTTACTGACATGACCTTGCTCCATGTGAAGTTCAACATAACAGATTGTGCCAAGTACTCATGAATCAACATGTCTTTCAAACAAAAGTACAATTACATGTCAAGAAAGCAATCAAACTCAACATACAAAAATTTTCAAATGAGAGCTTACCTCATAGTATAATTCAACAAATTCACGTTTGTAATTGTTTTCATCATCCCATAGCAGTGGCTGATCTTCTGCATATATGTTTGATAGCTAAGAGCGTAACAAGTATACATACATAAAACTCATTCACATATAAAGGAATTTATAGAAAAGGATATCATATCAAGATGAACTGTGAACATGTCAGTCTCACAGAAATTCTCAATGAAGTCACTGGACATAACCTCTGCATACAGGAGAAGAACAGGCCAATGAAGAATATTATTTTTGTCTAATACTGGCTTTCTTAATCCAGTAAGTTCTCGAAACATTGCCTTTCCAATCTTCAAGCCTCTATTTTCTATTGCAGACACAAGTTCCTGAATAGTTGGTTTAAACAAAGATATGAGCCTCCAGATAATAAAACAAAGATCAAGCACAGAAGAAAAAGTTGAAACCTTTGTCACCGCAACAGCTATGGAGACTTCAGCCTCATGCTTTTCGTGCTCTGATTTCTTTAGATCAATCTGCTGGCCAAGCTTCTTCAATTCTTCATTATTGGGGTCCAACTGAAGGCCGTTTTGACAATGGGATTGTGCTTCAGCCAACAAATTTAAAGAAAGAGATGCTTTGGCTGCTCTAAAAATTGCCTGAACAGGGTTGGTATTGATTTAAGACATTAAACCCAGAAAATATAGGAAGCAAATAAAAATTCAAAAATTTCCAGAATGCAGTGTTGTAAAAACAACCATAAAAGCACTACCTTTATATTTGAGGGGCACAACTTAATTGCCTCCTCAGCATCTGTCAGAGCACGTCCATAATTTCCTAGCAGCAAATTTACGTGTGCTCTATTTGCAAAAATAACAGAATTCTCAGTGTCACTTAAGACTTTCTGATTTATAGCCCTCGTGTAACAATCAATAGCATCAGAATAATGCTTTTTACCCATCTTGACATGTTGGTTTCCCTTTTCCTGAAATGACAATTGAAGGGTGAAAATACCAAAAAGGCACATAGAAAAATTATAAAAGAAGAGACAAAAAGAATACTGAATATTCAGTCAGTTACTCAATACAACTTGAAGCAAGACTCTACCATTTAGTCTTAATGTCTAACTGGAACTTAACACAAATTATAGTCCATACAAATTACCTGTCATCTTTATTGTCATTACATGAGAACTAAGCTCACAAAGAAAGTAAGACACAAATTATTTTCCGCCAATTTACGACATATCATATATGATTATTACTTTATACTACCTTTTAAAGTTTCAACCTGTCTTGTCACATATGAAAGATTGACAATGATGCTCTTCAAGGTATTAGTAAGGGAAAAAAAGATATAACTGAAACAACACAATGCAGTTTTAGTGAGTTTCATCAGAGAATTACATCTAATTTATTAGTTCTTTAGAGTTTGGACTCTCTGAGATTGGTATCTTGCTGATAACATAGATTGGCACGTTCAAAAAGATGTCCAAAATGAAAAGAATGAATGATATGCAGTTGACTAGTCAATTTCTTTATCTGTCAGAGTGTTATTGTTAAATCACCTTCTCCCAAAGGAAATATACAAATCATTCAGTGCCTCAGTGAAACAAAAGAGATCAGACTCTTATGCTCAAGCATTACAAATCATTTAACCTTTTTAGCTTAAATACATTGGAATTTTTCAAATATGGAAGTTAGTGTTGACAAGTGAATGATGCTTAAACGAGACCCAATCAACCTATCAAACACCACATTCGAAATATGTCACCCAGTCATCAGGACTGCTCCGAAGGGGGCAAATTCCGCTATTTCTGCATCCAAGGTCGTGACATAATTTCCCATGCATAAAAAATCCATCATTCAGGATCTCAAAATTCAATTTGACACAAAAATTCTGGAAGAAACACACTTCGAGTAAAATTAAGCAGATTAACACGCCTAGTGCTAGCATACATGGAAATTGCAAACCAAAAAGGTTCAAAAGTCAGCTGCTATACAGCTAACTCTAGTATCTATGTTGTCATTAATTATTAAAAGAAGAAAAAACAGAAACCTTTCAAAATAATTTCCACAGGAATGTAATGGGTCATTGGAAATAATTAAAAACTAACAAATATTTCTATATACACAAGTAGGTGATAAAGAATAAACATGAAGCGAGAGAGAGAGAGAGGAAGAAGGAAACCTTAAGTTCAATGGCAGCAGACTCTTTAAGTGCAGCAATAGCGTCAAGGTCTGCTTTCTCGCTCTCGGTCAAGGGGTCAGAACCCTTTTCCATCCACAGTGCCATCCTTATTTACACTTATATTGCCCGGAGCACGAAGTTATGCTGCGAGTGAGAGAGACTCGTCACTCTGCGCAGGGACAACTTCCCCGTTTACGACAGTTTCTTTAGACTTTGGAAAACGCTGGAAAGAAGTACTCGAGAGTTCTGGTTACATACGGGAACCTCCCAGTACCGTACGCCGAATGGGGAAAATGATTTTTTCCTTCTTCTTCAATTTGGTTCCCTCCAACAAAAAAAAAAAAAAAAGGCTCCCATTACCGTTTGATTTTATTTGGTGTAGACTTTAGCACATGTTGAATGATTTAGTTCAGTTTTATTTAATAATAATTTGACAACATGAAGATGATTACATATTAATATTTAATTTTTTATGACATACTTTTTTTAGTTGAAAGATTGAATTTGAATTAATTGATATTATTTTTAATTTAAATAAAATATCTTTCTCTCTCTTATTTAAAAAAAAACGTATGAATTATAATTTAACTTAGACGTTTACCTAAATGAATGAATAAATTCATTTAAATAATTTTTTTTTCAATAGTTAGAACAGTTTATTTTGAATCAAATTGGACCAATACTGTTAAAATAAAATTTGGGTTTTCCGTGCCTTATGGGTTTTTCAATTTAAATAGCATTATTCTTTCTCCAGATTCCAGAATAATGATGGACTGTGAACAAAAGTTTGATATATTCTTGCAGTTATTATAAAATAGTGTCTTGTAGACATTTCTGTTCAAGTGACACATACACTTTCTTTTTTTTTCTCTAAATTTATCTTTTAGAATAATCACAGTTAATACTTACACTTAAAACTAATTATCTAATAAAATAATCATTTTTCAGGGTACAATAATCATACTTTTGTAACTTCAATAATTCTGTCATAAATATATCCAAAATACATCTTATGCGTTGTTACAAAATACTAAGACCTTCTTGGGCACCAAAAAATAATTTGCCCAAAATAAAACTTCTCAAATATTATGTTAGTTTTTCTCAATTCCCTTCTTATGTTCACATCTGCTAACCTCATCGGCTGGTGCTAGGTTTCTAAGCTCAAAATCAATCCATCCACCAAAATGAAGCAAAGCTAAAACAGGCTACGCTAGCTAGTATACATCCAACTTATCAATGGGGAACGGCTACTAATACGAGTTGATGAGCCTTGAATGAAGGTGCAACACGTTACTCAAAGCTGTGCAAGTCATAGATATTGACACAAAAACAACCACCTGCTGTAGCATCGTTCAACTGACAGCCAGTTTGAGCACTTCTATGCCAAAAAAAAACTCTATAAAACACCAACGCTCTCAGCTTGTCACCCCCATCATACAAACTGAAGCTCTTAGATGGGTTTAATTCTTTCCCACTCACTATGCATGTGCAAAACCATTCCATGAGTTTTCGTAATCAAACAAAAGTATACCCGTATCAATTGGGCTAAGATCAGGAGATGGGATCTTCAATTCAGATGGAAAAGCAGCATCCCCAGACACCGGAACAGTGTCTTTATCCAAAAGCCAATTCTCAATATCACCAACCGCGCTGAGGTTAGTGCTTTCAGATAATTCATCCTTTCTGGCAATTTCACTTTGATTGCCTTCAAGAGGTTTCTGTTGGCACGTATCTTGACTTGGATTTCCACATTCAACAATATTTCCACTGGCATTTGCATTGTCACTCCCAATCTGATGCTCATTCCCATGCTGATTGCTATTCAGGCAAGCCACATAACTTGTAACTTCATTACCTTGAATAAAAGACTGATATATATCTTGGCTATCATTTGATTGGGGCAATGGCTGACTGAATGCTTGGGTTTTAGAAGTCCCAATATTTCCACTGACACAGTGCAGGCTGGGTTGTGCAGGGTTTAGATGTGGGTATGATGATAAATATGTGGTGGGCCAAACATCATCCCACCCATTGCAATTTCTGTCATTTGATAATCCTGTTGTAGCATGATATCTGTCATAGTGCTGTGCTGGATTGACATGATCGATGCGGCCAGATGAAGCATGAGCAGAATTGCTCACTGTCAGAGTGGCCCCAACATTGCTTACACCCTTTGACATCATATGAGAACGATGGAACTGAGGACCTAAACTACCTGCATCATGTCTTCGGTCTCTTCGGATGGCATTATTATGTACACCCAGCAACCGCCTGGGAATTGAGTGAGGCTGATATCTGTTTCTGGCCAAAGTAGATCCTGAATCCTGACATCTACCATGGTTTGTGCCATTTGGAACCGTAAAATTGGTGGTTGGGGAGCATACAGGGATGGCATTTGGCCTCGAGACCTCATTCTGTATGGTGGATTCCAATGAGGAGGAGTAAGCATGCATTACAGTTGGCCCAGACGCTTGAATTTCTTGTACGGGATTGGGTGAGGAGCAAGTATGCATTGCACTTGGCCCGGATGCCTGACTCTGCAATATGGAATTTGCAGACAAGGGAACGACACCAAGTGGCAGAACTTGGTTATGTCGGTGATGTTCAATACAAGGTGAAGTATCATAATTAATTGAAGCTGGTAATGGAGCCCTCTTGCCCAGCTTAAAATTTTTCCTCTGAATTTTCCACATCTCGGCTTTATCAGTTGCATGACAATGATCTATACCGGAAATGTCAGCGCTCCACTTCAGACATGGTGCTAGTGAGTCACAGACATAACAGTGGCACTGCACGTCAGAAAAGACAGAAATCAGTGTGATAGAAGGATTATAACAAGACCGTAGATAACATAAGAAATGATGATACTTTAGACCAGCTAAAAAATAACTGCTAAATTCTAACATAGCCTGAATTTAATAACTTTACCTGGTCACAGTGTCTCTCATGGGGGGTGGAAGAGAAAGGAAACTTGACACAGAGATGCCGGGGATGAGGATAGTCTCTACATGCAATCTGCAGGCCAAAAATATAATGAACCTATATATCAGAATTACTACAGCTACATTTTCCAGCATTATCAAAGAAAAGTGTGCATTAAAGCCCAGTTTTGAGTATAGATTCTCCAGCATACGTCTTAAAACTTTGGAACTTTACCAAAAGAATAATATATTTAAATCATCCCTAACCATGAAGCAACAGAGTATTAGTATTACAATAGAAGATCCGTTCACACTATTGATTTCTTCCATAAACTCTGGGTAGAGGTAGCAACATTTATCCATAACTCCTAGATCTCAATCAAGACCGGCGATTCTATATTCAATCTTTGAATGTGTTCATTCAAAAAAGCTTTTCAAATGCAACAGCCAAGGTGGCTCTAGCCCAGGAACCAAGTCTTCAACCATCTCAAACTTCCACATATCTTCAGCCATCTCAACATTCCCCAAGTGACAATATCATGTCCTGTGACAATTTGCCATGAGGCCAGACTGGGCAATGGTGTACCTTTATGCTGTTCAAATACTAGGGATCTAACTTATTGTGGATTGGCACTAAAAGAGAAAGTTCCCCATTCAGAATCATTAACCTCATAACCAAATGATATGATAGTTCAAAGGTACAACTTGCACTTCACATCATAGCAGACACATATTTGAATCCACAAACGGCTCATATATCCTTGTCACTCCATGAAACACTTAGTGAAAAAAGGGTTATATGCTGGCTGGGTAAAATAAATAGTATCTTACCAATATATCCAAATCCAACTTTTGGTAAAGAATCTTTGCATGCTTCAGAAAAGAGCTACAGGAATGCCATGCATATTTAAAACCATTAAGAACACATGCATTGGCATTGCAGGATAAAAAGCATATGCATGCCTAAGCAAGACAACCAAAAGAATGTTCTATTTTTTATAGGAGACAACCACAATACACATTCAATCATTAATGCACAACTTCCACTTTTTATTCCTTTGCTTAACACATTTGCAATGTTCTGTATATTCAGAAATTAAGTAACATTGTGTTAGGCCATATAAAGTACATAGTAATTCATAACACTTACTCTTATGTTGTATTTAGGATAGAAAAGTGAAACAAGGTCATCTATATCTATTATTATCTGTGAATATTATGAATACCTCTCATAGTAAACTCATGGTCCATGGCATTATAAGTTCTACTTCTACCATTAAGTATTCACTCCAGCCAGTTGCAAGACTGGCGACTGTATATTTAATTTTTTTAATTTTTAATAAAACTAATTTGGTTGTCTCAAGCACCTAAGTGTGCATATACCGGTATAGATATAGAGATAACCATCATAAAATGCTAATCTAAAACATGATATTCAATGTATGTTTTGTTCTCTAACACTAACTATGCAAATTTTAACTTATCACTCAAGCTGCCAAGCACCATTAGCTAATAGTATTAAAAAATTCTACCCAGCAATTGCATTTAGTTTCAGAAGAGTTCAAAGATAAACAGGAAGACAAGATACCATGTGACACTTAACAATCACAACTGGCACGTAAGCTTGTCCATCTGAGCAGATAAACACATAAGAAAGTCACATCTACTTAGCTTTCACAAATTTCAAAATAAAACATGGTTTGAAAAGGACAATTACATACATAAAATATACATACACATTAAAAGAATTCAACAGTACTTGACTGAAAATGTGAAACAATGAAGGTGTACTGGGGAAGAAAACTGCTGATGAAATTCCTCCCATAAAAAAATGATTAAGATGGATATAGAAAGCACGAGAAGACCAATTGAATGCCACACAATTTATACCCATTAAACTAGAATAGAAAACTACTTCCATTGCCTTGGTGACCGAAAGCTGGAAAATAAATAAGTAAATATGTCACAAAATATGATAAAAACTTAAACTCAAACCAAGCCATGCAAGTTACAATAGAATATGAAGGCCAATTTCACAGCACTCCAGAAAATGATAATGCTGCCAGATTTAGGGGCACTTAATAAGCCCTGTGAAGAGTTCAACGCAAAAGAGAGATAGAGAAACATCCAGCGCTAGATATCAAGTAGATCTTTGTATGGAGATAAGATAAATAACCTTTGCTACTGATATTTGATTCTGTACACATCATGGAAACATTTTGAGTTCTACCGTGTTTGCTGAGTATTGTATAAAATTCAATAGATCAAGTGTTTAACCAAGGTTTACTAGACTACGAGAACTAAAGTTCCCATAATCAATTAACAGAATAGGGCCTAGCTATGTATCCAAGATCAATCAAGAATCGAACTTCCCCAAATCAACTATATTATTACACAAAGTACAATAATTATGTCATCTAATTGATTTCTTATCTTATTCTGTTTTCCCCAGCTGGAGATCAGGTATGGAAATGAATTATCTCTTTTTGCCAGTCTTTCCCATTAAACAACTAAGAGGTCTTCAATAAAATTGCCACAACCTGTACGACAAAAATTCAACAACACACCTGACCCTTTTCCCCAACTATAAGCAACTCCTCCGACCCAGTTGCAGCCTCGTTCACGGAGGTAATACGGTTTTCTGGGTCACCATCCAGAACTACGCAATCATCATCCACGTCTTTCACAGTCGGCCTCGAAGACTTTGACTTCTGTTCCGGTTTCACCTCACGGACGATGATAACCTCGTCGGAATCGTCTGATTCTTTATCAGGTTCGCCTAGAAACTCCTTAATCCAATCATAGTCGAAGATTTTGGTTCCCTCCTCCAAACCTGGTTCATCGTCGGAGCTTATATCCAATACGACGGGCATGGGGTCCATAGTAAGTTAGCAGTAAATAACTAGACTTTTCCAGAAACCGTAGAAAGTTCAAATTTTGTGTGCAACGTCGAGGTGGGTTTGTACAAATTCTCCCAGATAATCTCACAGTAAAAAAAATAAACAAATTAAAAATCATATCGGAATACACACTTTGAAGCAAATGGCAGACGATGTACCCCAGAAAGCAACTGAAAACCCCTTCCAGAATAGCCAGGGATCTTCCTTTCCAAAAGGAAATTTTGCGCAAGATGGTAAGAGACCATAACTTCAAATAAGCAGAGGTTCAGGAAGGAGTCCTTTTGGGGTTTGTTTGCTTTAAAATTTGGGGATTTCAAGCTAAAATGAGTGCAAATTCATGCAAGATATTTGCAGAGCCTTTGAGGTTGGGAAGAGGGTGAAGAATGGGGACGGACGGAAGAGACCAGACAGGTGGACTAGAGTGGGAAAGTTACGGCAAAACAAAAATATTAAAAAAAATTTCATCCGTATAACATCAACGTTAGAATAGTACAAGGGAAATTTTTTTTAAAAAAATCTTATAAAATAAGAAATTAATTTTAAAAAATAAAATATTTTTTAAAAAAAATATTATTTTACATTTAAATATATTAATAAAAAAATTTATTTTTTTTATTAATCTCCTTAATTAAAAAAATTTATCTTCTCCTTAAAATTAAAATTTTTTTTATTTCAACTTCTTATTTTTATTAAAAAAATATAATCAATTCAAGTTTTTTTTTTAAAAATTACATTCTCTTTAAAATAAAAAATATAAGAACAATCCTTAGTCTTATAAAAAGTTTATTTAATATATTATTGTTATATCTTTTTATTAATTTGATATATAAATATTTTAATTATCTCCATTAATTATTTAATAAATAATTAATGATGTGTCATTCTTAGAGTTTTTATTCACACATTAAATAATAATTTAATAACTTATTTAATCTAAAAAACCAAATAACCATATTGAAAATGACATCATTCAATCATTATTTATTTTTAAATCTTGAACTAAATATATTATTTGGTTATATAATAATAGGTGATTAATAATATTTTATGAATAATATTTTATTTTATAATTTTTATTATAACAAATTTTTTTATTATATTTTGATTTGTTTTGATAATAAAAAATATAAAAGTTAGAAATTGAAAAACTACTTGGGCACGTGTTTAGAAAATTCGTATTGAAACGTTGCCGTTCTAGGTGGCTGGCTGACGTGAGATGATGCTATGCAGCTTTCGCGGAAGAGACTGAAGAAAAATAGCAGTTTGGGTAAAGCCCAAGGCAGTATGGACGAAAGACGCAGCATGCAGTTGATCCAATGAAAAAATTGCAATTTGCAACCCTGAAAAAGTCCCTCTTTTTTTTTTTCAAGATAATTTATATTAATATAATATAATTTTGTAACTTTATCAACAAATTAAATTAATTAATATTATTTTTATTTTTATTTTTTACTTCCAACCTACATTAATTGATAAAAAAGAAAATACTTTTTTTTTGTTAAATCAATATAGATACATCTATATAGTTATGTATAATTATTGGTGCAATTTTGTTTTATGATAGATAAAAGTAGCTTCATTGAAATGCAATTAATAAAATTACAGTTTTTATATTTATTTACAAGTATATCAATATTTTAAAATTAAAATATTACTTAAAATTTTCTAAAACATAATTTTAGGATGCTTTCTATGTTATTCGAGTATTGTATTTTTTTTATTTTTTTATAATTATAATTATAATAAAAAATTTAAAAAATATGAAAAATAAATATTTTTGTTTTTTACTTTATTTTTAATTTATTTTTGAATAGAAAATTTTTTATTACTTTTTTATTTTTTCCAAATTTTTTAAAAATTTTGATAAATTATTTCATAAAATAAAAATTATAAGAAAAATAAAAAATGAAAAACTAGCGTAGAAAATACATAATTTTAAAATAAGAGTGTTGTGAATGTAGAATTATCATGAATTAAAAGTGGTTATTTAGAGTGTGTCTGTTGAGTTACTTTAGTCCGACCTTATTTAAATAGAATTTAAAGTTTAGTTCAAGGAATATTATATTTGAACAAAAATTTACACTCTATTTTAAATTCAATACTAACTTAGGTTTTAAAATTTAAAATAGGGTAAGCTCTGTTTTATATATAAAATATATTTTTTATTATATATATTTATATTATATATATTCATATAAAATAAACTTTTTTTTTTAATTTCAAGTTATACTTGTAATGTAATTTAAAGTTATTAAATGTTATAAACGGATTTTAATGTTTTGTAATTTTAATTTAATAAAATTTTTAATTGAAATTATTATATTAAATAAGACCGAATTAAAGTGGGCCCGAATTTTCTTAAGAACAATATCTAATTTTCAAGATTTATATTTAAAATAGAGTAAAGTCAGAATGAGAACTTATATAATATCTTTATTTGGATTTATTAGATAAAATATTTTTTATTTTTTTATTTAGAAAGAAGATTTTTTTTAAAAATAAAAATTATTTTGTGTTTAGATATAGTAATTAAGAATAATTTTTAAATAAAAAAATAAAATAATATTCTCTCTCATTTATTAATTTCTTATTTTTTCTTTTAAAGAAGAAATTTTTTTTATTTTTTACTTCTTATTTTAAAAAAAATCAAAATAAACAGATAAGAATAACTTAATTTTTTAAAAAAATTATTAATTTTTAAAATAAGTTCATATATACATTACCTAAAAAGTAGACGGTGACAATTCCGCAATTTTATCGTATTTCAAATTTTCAATTCATTATACCACGTCATCCTCGAGCCTCATGTCCATGTCTCCTTTTTTCATGGTTGCTTCGGATTATTGATGTAAATCTACGGTTAAGATTGATCATGCATCAGTGTGAGATGAATATCTATTATTTATTCATAATTTTTTTATATTATTTATTTGTAAATAAAAAAATTTTAAAAAATTATATAACATAAATAATAATTAATTAATATAAAATACTTATAATAAAAAATTAAAAAAATTAGTTTACCACCACAGTTTTGTGACGTAGTCACTTCCTTTTCCTATACATTTCTTGAAGCCAGGAGAGTAATGTAGTGGGGCCCACTAGGTTTATCGGCTTTCTATTTGACGTTTGCAAAGGCAAAGTACTTTTGATGCAAAGCGACACGTTGAAGATGAATTTCCAAGTCAAAACACTTCCTCCCTCATGAAACTTACTATTTTATTATTTTCCTTTTTTAATATTCTGATTTTTCATTTTTAAATTAAGCTCTGATTATTCGAAAGATTCCCCCAACTTTTTTGATATAGCATTTACGCCCCATATAGTTGGTGAAATTGCATTTTCGTTAACCTCGAGTACCAAAAAAGAAATTGATATCTTTATGAATAACATTTTGGTTTCTATGAATGAAAAGTTCATCCAAAGAGATTGGCATTCAAAGTTTTAGCTTTTTATCTAATAGGAGACAGCATTTAAAAACAAAAACAAAAACAAAAAAGAATATTTATTTCTATTTTAGAATAGCTATTTTTTTAACAGAATAATTGTTTTAATTGGACTAAAACTCATTAAGAAAAGCAAAAGACGTACCCGCTATATGAACTGGATAAAGAATATGTGATATCTCTTAAAAACTCCCATATTTTATTCATAGACTAAACCTTGAATTATTTTGCATCAAATCACTTTAACATATCCTGCTTTCTAAAGACAGAAAGAATATGTGATATCTCTACCTTTTTTTTTTAGTTCAAAAGAATGAGAAAATTTTGATCAATTTAAATATAAATAAATATATATACAAATCATGTATTAAAAGTGAATATATTAAAAATATATATTCATATATTTACATATTTATTTATAATTAATTGAAGTTATTTACTTTTAATAAATCAACTTTTCATTACAATAAACAAAAAAAAAATTGAGCTTCCTAAAACACTATCTCTTTCAAATCCGTTCACTTTCTAGTTCTATTTTGAAGCAAAAACAAAACATAGATGTCAGCATGTCAACTTACCTTTATAATATTGATGTTTGGGCGAGACCTTGAGGCTGGACGAGTTTGGCAAAACATGGACAGTGGAAATTGCATAACAAACAGAGTTGGAAAAGAGTCAACTCGTAATTAATGGGGCTTCTGGGCCGTACTTGTAATTTACTAATTTTCCCTATTTGGTTTTGCATGAGTTGTCTTTCCTTTCTTTGTACAAGGTTCATTCTCCAGCATCTTCCCTTTCTCTAATCTCTAACCTCCTCTTCCCCTTTATTTTAACCCCACTTCTATGTTTAGTAACTCTCTATCACATTCTCTGGTTCTCTGTCTCTGAATGACCATGCCTTAGAAACCAGATAAGAGGTACTAGTTTCTGATGATTTTTTTTTTCTTATTCTTTGAACACCTGCAAGATTCTCCTTGCCATCATTTTCTTTTTGGGGCCCCTCTTCCAAAACTTGTCCTTTTCGTTTCCTGCATTTATGCGTTTAGCATGCGTTACAAGTAATTATGCAGTTTACATGTTAAAGATATTTGCGAGTGTTATTGCTTGGTTTGGCTCTTTTATTATGGGCCATTGTTTTGCCCAGAATTAAAAACTTGGCAATTCCTTTGTTCTCTTTGTTTCAGAATCAGGTGCCCATTATTTGGGTGGAAAGGTCAAAACCATGAAAAGACTAGAGGAGTCTGTCTACCCAGAATTACAAGATTTCTTGATCGTTAAAGCATAGAAAATGTTGTGAGATTCTGGTCTGCTATCTGCAAGACATGATGATTATTAATGATTCAAGGGAGCCAAAATAATAATTTGGGTGATAAATTTCATCTGGGTCAACCTATTCAAATCAGTATTAATCAAATTCAGTGAAATGATTCAAAGTTGTGCTGGTTTTGGAATCTCAAGTTAAGCAATGGAGTAGAAGCTACAATTTATTGGTGAACTGAAACTGGACAACATGACCTAAGTGCATAAATATGGAAACAAAAGAAGACGAACGGCCATCCTCGCCAATTTGGGCCCTGCAGCAATTGTCTGAGGAGGCTTTCAGAGTTGCAGGCGAAGCATTGAACAGCGTGTACTCTGGTGGGTCAAGCATCGCACCAACGGAGCCTCATGGACATAGACGTAGTCAAAGTGAAGTTGTGATCGCAGGATTTCGACGTAGTAACAGCTTTCAAAAGTTAAAATCTAATTTGCAGAAGGCCTGGCCGTGGGGTGGCAAATCCCGCGAAGAAGGCTTCCCATCGCATTTCAATCCTGAGGTCATGGCAAACCAAAAACGTCAGTGGTATCAGCTTCATTCCAAAACTCTGGTACTCAATTCTGTTTTGCTTTATTCTACTTTTAGAATTCCATTGATCTTCATGTACGAATTTTTTTTTCTGAAAATATTGTCTGCCTGACTAATTATAATTTTTCTATCTGCATCGACATTCTCAGCAACCCAAAAATAAAAAACGAAAAACTTATGCGTTGGTATTATATGATCTACTATTTCTCTGCCATGTTGCTAAAAGGACCAAAACTAACTACTCTTATTTCCCATCTTGCGTAAATTCTGTTGTCCATAAGCGATTAAACTTGATCAGTCCATACAAACAAAGACCGTGTCTTCGATTTCTTTCTTTCTTCTCTTCTTAGTTCTTTTAAAAAGAAGTTATTTGATATATGGCTATAATGGTTATGATTACTGGATGGTTTATATATGAATGTCTATATGTACAATCAATTAATTCAACAGTTCTTAACAATTTTTTTTTTTGAAGTTCAGTGATATTATCACCTGCAGTGCTTTGATTAAATATTTAGGTTGGTTAAAGTAACACTAGATTTCCATAATTTATGTTACTTCAAGTTGATCATGTTTCACCTCGGAGTGGCAGTCCCTTTCATCTCTTTCTCTGAATGTTATCAAAATGCGACAAATTCTTTTACTTATTTCTTCTTCTGTATGATATATTGTAAAACTGGATGTAACCATTGAAGAAAATTGGTCGCAGTTATTCTTTTATATTAATGTAAGTTAAACTCGTTGGATAGAACGTAGAGCATGAATGTTGATGATTTTAATTGCTTAAGTTGATCTTACACTTTAGCATGTCATGTTGGTATTGTGAATAATGATTACATTATTAATGCTAAAATCTATGTTTAAGCTGCTTCTTCTACTTGTGTCCCTTAAACATGTTTCTCAGAAGTGTAAGCTTATCAGTCTGTTGAAGTCACTGTGAATGTTATTGTAGGATTGTGTAAATTATAAGGAGCCGACCTCGCTCTTTGAACATTTTGTGATTGTGGGGCTGCATCCAGATGCTAATTTGGAAGTTGTGGAGGAAGCATTTGTTGAAAGGAAGAAATGGGAAAAAGAGATGGAAAAGTCTGAATTTGTAGACTTCAAAATGCTGCAGCAACAAGGGCCGGCAGTACCAATTTTGGAACCTGAGGTTTGTTAGATATTTAATTTTTTGTATCTATAGAACTGCTATCAACAATATTCAATATGCTTCTATCAAAATATGTAAACTATACCCCATATATTTTTATAAGAAAAAATCAGAGTTTCATTTTGTTTGTAAGTTAGGGAGCCGTTTGGTACACAGCATCTTCACCTTGGTATCTTAGATGTCAGGAGGTATATAAGATGTTTGTGTCTGGTACACTTCTATCTAGATGATGTCATCCAACATGTCAGAGTGTCACAGAGTGATACCATTTTAAGTGGTATTTCATATCACCCAAAAATTATAGGGATCTCACAACCTTGAACTTTTATCTTTGCTAACTTTTATAAAATATCTGTTGTATCCTCTTCTGGACAATTTTTAATTGTCATACTAAACATGAGACGAGGGATGTAAGATACCAGGATAACAAACAACTTCCTAGTATAAATATTCGTGATTCTCTATTAATGTATTTAAAGGTTAATGATACAAGTTTATCAAAAATGTTTAGTGTTGTAGGCATTGTGCATATCTAGTATCTGAGGTTCTATTATGATAAACTTTAAAGGTTAATTTCACAAGTTTTTTTTAAGATATTTAGGAATATTACATCTCTTGTTTGATTGTGTATAGATGAATTCTGCAAACAATCAATTTAATTGCTAGATTTCTTAGCAATATAGAATTTAAGCAATACATCACTATATATGGTTACAATGTAGTCTATTACTGTTGATTAATAGGTTCTTTGTGGCTGTTATCTATTTTTATACATGCAGATACTTTTCCAATATCCTCCTGGGAAGAGGCTAACCATGCGTCTGCAGGATTTATCCTCCTTTTGCTTTCCTGGAGGTGTTAAGGTCTGCTTGATTCTATTTTTACTTTTCTTAGTCCCTGTCAAATGCATTTAATGTGTTAACTGCTATTCCACAGATTGTTTGCTAAAAACGTTTGGTATATTTTTTCCTTTTTTGCATTTTGGAGACACTCAATTTGTCCTACTAGCGTTGCTTCTTGCTCTTGCCCTGTGTCCAATAAACTGCAAATTATTTTAAATAGTTTGTTCAGTATCCTTCTACCATTGATGTTCTTTGGATCATATTAGTGAATCTTTTGCTTATTGAGGGGGGCAATGGATGTAAAATAGTCATAGTATAGATGCAGAATGGCACAAATATTGTGATTATAATTCATTTTAGTTCTAAGAACTTAAGTTGTAAACATATGGCTAAACAATGCATATTCGAAAAATTAAAAGCTCTTTTATATGGAAAAATTAACCTTATCTCTGCCCCTTTTTGCTGTATTGAATTTATAGGCCTTTTTATTTTCTTACTTCTAATTGTAAATTGATTTTCTAGAAAGGTGGGTTATGGTTTATATCCTAATTTATAAGATAGAGCATGTATTTTTGTTATTGGTGCTTTTCTTATCAATAAACTATTTAACAAGGGGAGTTAGCCACCTCATGTTTTTTGGCTTGAAGAAGCATGTTTGTGTTGCTTTATAGTTTATAGCTGCATTAGTCTAGCATGTGGGTTCTTTGTTCTTACATGATTTATGTTACTTAATGATGTTCTTGCTGATGTGCTTCTCCTCCTATTGGTGCTAATATTTGTTTCTCTACTGCAATCTGTTTCATTAACGGATTGTTGTATTAATAGGCATGGTTGTTGGAGAAGACCCCATCTCTAAGTGAACTAAATGAACTTGTCTACGGACAGGTATGCCACATCAATCTCACACTTTATCTTTGAAAAGCAGATATTCCTGCTCTTTGACAAGCTGGTTAAAGAAAAAGCATAATTTTTTATTTGTGAAATATAGTGTTTTAGATGGTGCATCCATAGGAAATAAGCGTGATTTACTACTTGGAGCAAGTACTAAAGCATGCGTATGTAGAGAAATATTGAGGAGCTCTAAATTCTTTGATCTTTCTTTTCTATGTCTTCTTTTGCCACCTTTTATTTCTTCTATGCAGAATAAACATGTCCTAGTGATGAGAAATTATTAAGAACATATCTCTATGTCATTCTTTCTTCATATCTCTATTTTGTTGTTAAAAAGATTCTTTCATCTAGTAATGAGTCTGTCAAACAGGTCTAAATCAATAAAGCTCTCTCATCTTTGCAACTTATAGTTGTTAGTTGCCTTTCTTAATGTATAATGAAACTTGTATTGAGCTCTCACCACCTTCAACCAAAAAGATAATATTTTTATTTTGGTTTATTCTCTGCAGGAGCATTTAGGCAGAGATGATTTGTCATTTATTTTTACAGTCAAGGTAATTTATTATTCATCTATCAATTTTAGTGTGTTATCCTGATATATTTATCACCCTTCTCTTGAGATCTTCTGGACAATTTGACTTGTCTCTACCCTGGTTCACACATGCAAGGTCCATAGTATTCAAGATTCTGTGTCTGTGTACAAGATCTGCACATATTCTTTTTTGAATTGCAGTTTGGGAGGGTAACACTTTACATTACGAGATATATACTGTTAGCAAGTCACTGCTTTTTAATGAAATAAAACTTCAGAAATATGTGCCTACAGGTTGCCTACACAGTTCAGAACAATTGAGCTGACAAAGAACTTCTTAGTGTTACAGTTTAAGCTGTAGGTGAGAACCCAAAATAAGATTTAATCTATAACATGCCCCCTCATGCACAAGCCCATTGAGCATAGACTTATGCAAACCTTGTGCTATGAAATCTTGTTAAAGAACGGGCGCATCCAAAATTTGGAAGCCAAACTGATTGGTAAAAGCATGTCTAATATTGTTTTAAATAATCACATAATTGAAAAGCCTAAGCAATGGAGTGAATAATAATATTCTGATTTTCAACTTTAGTTATTGACTTTTTGTGATGTATATATACATATCTATGTATCTATGCTATTTGGTGTGTTTTTGGATGTGTGTCCAAGTCTGTTAAGTATGCTGTGATTGATTGATTTTGTCTAGTTGTTTCTCACTTATTTCTTATAGTGCAATATTTTGACTGAGAAACAAAGATAGCTGGTTGCTGAAACAAATTATATATAACTTCATGCCTTGATCAGGCAGCAGACAATGCAACACTTTATGGAGTTTGCTTACATGTGCCTGAAATTGTTCAGCGGCCTCCTGGTATCTTAGGCATATCATCTCCCCTTTCTCATCCTTCTGGGACATGCAGCCGTTTTCTGGTTTCTGCACCTCGTTGTTACTGTCTGCTGACTAGAGTTCCTTTCTTTGAGTTACACTTTGAGATGTTAAACAGGTTAGCATACTTACTCATGTTTCAGTTCGAAGAAATTAATTAAAGCATTATGTCCTTTGGATTTTCATAGATCCAAGAGAATTCACTATGTCTTACATGGATGCAGTCTCACTGCACAGGAGCGTCTGAATCGAATAACTCAGTTCGTAAATGAGATGACTCTCACAGGTTCCATAACACCAAGATCCAAGCTAGATGACCAACCGAGTCCAAATGTTGACTTCCCAGAGAGGGAGTCTTTTAGTGATTGGATGACTTGTGCAATACCTGTCGACGGTGCAGCAGCTATCACTGCTGCTGCTGCGGGAATTATATCTGATGATGAGATCCCACACCTCTCACCTAAAATGTGGGATCCTCAGTCCCCTGAAAGTGCAACTGCCAGTGATGCTTCAGATTTTTGCCAAGTAGATAAGGATGGCAGAAAGAATCTGCAATATCATGATGATTGTGCTTTTGATGCACCGGAAATCCATCCAGATGCTTTGGAAAGAATGTATGAAAACTATGAAAATGGTCAAATTTCTCCAGAGGTTGAAACACCTTTATCTTCTCGAAGTCGTGCATTGGAGCGTCTTGGGAGTTCTGAGTCACTTTTCAGGTGGTGGATTAATAAATGTAATAACGCTAGGTTACAATTTTTACTTTTGGCAGATTATCATCACTGAGCTTTTCTTTAATGCATTGTGCTTAGATATGTTTCTGATAATTGTTTGCCTTGTAATATGAAAATCCTACTTCTGGTGCATAATTTTTTCAGATCTATTATAGTTTTTTCATTAGCCTTTATTGTTACAGGTTGTTTGTTACATTTGATCTTCATTGCCATCTTATGCATAATATTGGCCTTCAATTCAGCTTCAATAACATGTTATTATCATTGGCAGTCCAGTTAGAAGCATGTCAGAAGATGAGGATGATCCTTTTGCAAATAATGAAAGAGATTATGGGGATGAATATCTAATGGAATGGGCTAGGGTTGGTATTAACTGGTTGCCAATTTGTTTCATACTGATTCAGTTGAGGTGATCTTGATTGACAATTAATATGTTTTCTTTGGTGTGAATGATTTTTATAGGAGAATAAGAATGATTTGCTACAGATAGTGTGTGGATATCATGCTGTACCTCTTCCACCTCGAGGAAGTGAATTTATCTTCCACCCTCTTGAACATCTACAGGGCATTGGGTATAGACGACCTTCAGTTTCTGCTCTTGGCTTTCGTGAAAATTATTTAAATTGTTTTGAACCTGGTCAGGTAATTCTTTAGTAGTAATTACTACTTAACACAAAGCTTCTCCACTATTAGGCTCATTCATTGCAATTATACTTGGTAAAAGGTCAATGGGAAGTTGGCTGCTGCTGAGGAAGCTCTTGCATTATCGATATGGACAACTGCAACTACTTGTCGTGTTCTGTCCCTTGATAGTGTAAGCGCAAATTACAGTTAGAGTTCAACTGTGTTAATGTCTGTTATCAGTTCTTTGTAAATTTTGTTCTCATAAACTGTTTCCTACAATACAATAAATCTTTTAAACTAGTCTTTTATCAGTATTTTCTCTTTTTACCGTTAGGCTTTAAATTTTATTTCTCTCTCACGTGTTTGCTTTTTCTATTGCTGTTTCTTTGCAGTCTATAACTTGTATTTCTCATATTGGATGACATAAATAACATTATTTTATTGAATTATAGCTAGTACCTTCACATCATTGGTCTCTAGAGTCTAGACTATAATTACTTGTGATAAATACCACTGTTGTTGTTCTGTCTGTCAGGTTTTGCTCATAATTTTTTGTTTATACCAAGCATTGCAAATGTGTAATCAGTTCAGGCCTATCTATTGGAATTTCTTTTCAGGCTGGACTTTCAAAGTCTGTAGTTTGATATAATTTTTGGCAATCTGAAATATGTTATTCTGCTTCCTAATTTACTTTTTTTTACCAGTGAAACTATACTGCTTTGGTTGTCTATTAAAGTAGGGTTATTTTAATAAATGGATTGAATACTTCCTGCACAGGAGCCATGCTCAAATGTTTTAAATAGTTTGTCCAAACTAAAAGGAAAAAGAAGAAATAAAAAAGAATATCCAACGAGTAGTTCCCAGAACATTAGCTTTTATATTTCCTTTTTCCCTATGCTTTCACATAAGTAAGCAGTGTCCCCTGGTTCTATTTTATGAAGTAATCCATAATGCCAAAAAGGGTAGACAATGGGAAAAGAAATGGTACTGAACACTGATCCGTAGCAGAGACAAATGTGTGATGTAGGTTACTTGCATCCAAACACGGACAATTCATTACTCCTTTGACATGTAATGTATAGGATCATCTTTTGTTTGTCAAAATAATATTTAGGTTTCTTTTCATAATGTAAATTCTATTTTCCCCTGCCCCTCCACTGACTATTGGTGTTTTTCTCTCATGCAACTTACTGTATCTAATGCAGATATCTTAATTATATCCTGATTGGCTTAAATTTTTATACATAATGTTGCAGGTGCTGGCATTAGTTGCAGCAGTGTTGTTAGAAAAACAGGTGGTGCTAGTGTGTCCAAATCTGGTAAGTCATTGAAACTATCATACTAATTGATGGTCACTGATTTGCTGGACAACGTTTTATGCTTAATAGTTATTTGCATCCATCAAACAACCTGTATTCCTACAGAGAGGTTATACAAACTTTACCATTCGTTTTGGCCCATTTGAAACAATGCAGGGTGTTCTATCCGCTACAGTACTATCTCTTGTTCCTATGATTCGTCCATTTCAGTGGCAGAGTTTATTGCTACCTGTGAGTTCATTAGCACTCAACAAGCCATGGTTTCAGATTTTCCCGTTTTCATTGTCACATATGTCTAAAGCTATGTTAGCCTCTCTTTTTTTCAGGTTTTACCCAGGAGAATGTTTGATTTTCTTGATGCTCCAGTTCCATATATCGTGAGAATAATTTTATTCAACGTTGTATAAAATATATCACTTTGTGTAATATTAGTTTTGCTGATTATTACTTTAGCATTAATTATTCTCTCATTCCTAATATTCTCCTTCCTCAAGGGTTTTGCTTTATATGATTTTTGCATTGAGAGTTGAGACTAAGCCTCATCTTTTCCAAATCAGTACTGAAAGACTGAAAGTTAATAATTTCACATTGTTCAATTGATTTCTTTGATGATCTTGCAGGTTGGCATACAACATAAACCAGCTGATTTGAAGATGAGATCTGCCAATCTTATTCACGTTAATGTACTGAAGGATCAGGTTTGTTACGCTCAATGACTTTTCAAAGATAATTATATAGTATTCCTGCAGCAATTTGAAGAGTCTGTTGGAAGCTCGGTACACACGTACTTATAGTCAAGATCCTTAGCTATCTTTAGGTTCCAATATATGCACTTGTATATATTTTTATTGACCCATTGTTGAATATGTTCTCTAACATTCCATTATCCTTGTTTTTTGCCATTTTTAAAAAAATACTGGTGGGACAATGAAGGTTGTCTGAAATCAAACTTTTTTACCTGAACTCATTTTGTTTGATTCTAACGCTTTTGGAGAATCAAATTTCAAATAACTTTTTATGAGATTATTCTTTATATATATGTCACAAATAAACAAGGTAATTTCCCAGTAAGGTATCACTCTATACGTTATCATATATGCCATCATGTAGGGTTATTTCATAATGATTGCATCCCAATCAGTTGAAACAGCACGATTCTTTTGAAGCAAAGTTCATAATCTTCTGGCTTTCCATTTTTATTTATGTAGGTGAATGTGTCTCACTTGCCAAGACTTCCGCAACATAAAGAGCTTGTCTCTCAGTTAGGTCCAATTCATGCTAAACTTTCACGTTCAAGTTCGATTGCTAAAAGGCATCCTGTATATCGGTGCAACGAAGTACAGGTCATAGCTCTCATACTGAAAGACTTATAGTCATATACTCTTATGCTGTATCTATCATAAACAAGTCAGCTGCAGTTCTCGTATATTCATCTCTAATACTTGAAGTATTTGATACTAGGAGAATTTTTATGTTGTACAAATTCTTGATTACAAGGGACCTCCCACCATATTTTTGAATTTCATATGCAGTTTTAAGCTGAGAGAGAAAGGAGTACAGTCTGTCTAAGCAGTTCAGTAAATGCACCTTTTTTCAAATCGCTTACCAAGACAACTATTAATTTATCAGGACATATCTTCTCTTTGTTCTTACAATTAAACCATATTGCTAAAAGAAAAAAGAAAGAATAAGGTGACCCCCTCTAAAGAGTAGATATCCAAGGCGAGATTATGGCTTGAAAAGCAGGCACACATGTAAATTTCAGTTCAGAAAATAATATGCTTTATCTCAGTATGATTTATGCATCACAAACCAGCAGTGTTGTGGTTTCTAGCTCATGGAGCTTCTTGTACTAATGGAAAGTGGCAATTTGTATTTGTTTACAGGCTGAAGCTGCAACCCAGTTTTTGAATGTTATGTGGAACTACTTGGAGTCACTTTGTTCGGATCTGAGATCCCATACAATAACTAGTGTACAATCAAATAGCGACAGGGTAAGATAACACAGTCATTGTTTGTTAGATTTTGGGAAAGAAATTCTCAAATAATGAAGAATAGGTAGTTATAACTTGTGTTTTCCTGTCTCATCCTGAATTACCTTGTCAGGTTTCTTTACTTCTTAAAGATAGCTTCATTGATTCTTTTGCTGTTAGGGACCGGCCATTCATTAAGGTAAACAATATTTGTATTCTTTCAAAGAAAATTAACAGTAAATGATTGTTATAGATACGGTATTGCATCAAATATTAGCTCCTGAATAGTGGAGCAGACTGTAATATGAAAGGGTTTTGTTGATTAAGTATTGTTGGGTTTGCAGCTATTTGTAGACACACAAATGTTCACTGTTTTATCAGACTCTCGTCTATCAAGCTTTGAGAATGGGTGGGACACATTAACTTAGAAGTTAGAAGCATGGCGGGGTGCTACAGTAACAGAAGATGTGTTGGAATCTTTTCTGTTGGTGAGATGAAATTTTGGCAATCCAATGTTTGGAATGAAAAGCAGGGAATTGGTATATGGGTTCAAATCTTGTATCATGTTCATCTTAATATACACTGCAAATGCCCTAACCTTGATCACTTATATTGACACAGAAGCGAGAATTAGAGTATCCCTATTTTTAATTGAGGGATTTACCTGCACAAAATTTTGTAATTGTGACAACTGAGAACTGACCATTTTGCCTATAGCATATATGTATAATCTAAATGTAACATATTTGAATAAAATTTGATACTCTAATTTTTGTTCAATTAGTATTCTGGTTTGATGGTCTTACAGTAAATTTTTTGCTCACCTTAGTTAATTCATTATCTTAATTACATTGTGGAAATTTAATTTTAATTATAAGAGTTATTTACAAGCATTTGTGGTAATAAAAGCGTAAATCAGTCTCAATCATACTACGTCATTGCGTGTGCACATATATAAATACACGCATAGTCACGGGACAACATGCATGCACACCTAAATGTACATGTGGCACACAAATAATAACACGACCAAAAGAAAATGTATGCACACGATTCTTTTAAAAATATTGTTAAGATGTCTCGTCTGCATAAATTTAAATCTTGTCCCATCTTCTCTTCTTTCATTTTCTTTCATAATTCACTACAAATTCTTTTTAGAAGCAAATATATCTTTTGAGCTCATAGTTCCTCATTCTTTGTTTTATTTTTATATATATAATAAATTATTTCAAATTTGTTATTTAAGACAAATTTAATGACAATTTTTTAATATAATATAATTTTTTAATTTGTCTTTCTTGATAAATTAAAATTGTTTAATCCCTTTGGTTAGAGCTTATTTTTTCATTTAATCAAAATTATCTTAATCATTTTTTTATAGTTTATAAATGTTATGTTATTATAAAAATTATTATATTTAATATATTAAACTTTTAAATATAATATATTAGTCGTTTTTTTATTGTAAATATGTTAAAATTTATTTTTAATTGAATTATATATATTTTTTAAAAATTCCAGTATCATTTTGTACTATATATTAATTTATATTAGTTTAGTCAATCAAAAAATTATAAAAAATTTCACATAATATTATATATATATATTACAATCCAATCATGTTTTATTGTATTATTTTTATAACTACAAAATCAACAAAATGGGGCGGGTAGATGCAAATGTTATAAAATTATTTTGATTATTTATTATTAGATAATTTATATACTTTTTAATAATGTGAAAAGGGTTATGATGTTTGATGAGTTGGAAGATAAAATTAATTAGAAATTGATTGCAGGAAAGTAGCAATGTTTGCTTTCCAATTACATACAGTTCCCGTGTCCCAACTCCCAAGATAAAAGACGAAGCGAATCAGCCAATTAAATGACACGTGTATTCATGTGAAACCCGGGGACTTGGGATTGAGATGCCCGGAAAGCATCTTCAAATTTTATATTGTGATCAATCAGAATCTTCCCTTCCGTCCCCCGTCCCACAAATTTTAAACTCCCCAATCAACTCTCAAAACTGGATGTATGTACGAGCCCATGTACAGTACGATCTACCGTTGCTATGAGTATATTTTTCGTATTCTTAAAAGTAGTATATTTTTTATTTATATAAAGTCATCCAAAAATAATCAATACAACCGTGGTACCAACTTATGAAATGAGTCATTGTTAGTGGGGTGGTGAGAGTTAAAGAAAGACTTGCTTTTAAAACAAATTGCTGACGTCAGCGACTCTATTGACGTCATTGATTATGTCACATTGGTCCCTCGCTTCTGTATTCTGCGAATGGCATGGCGTGCACACAAGTCAGTCAAGATATAAAATTAATTAAATGGCGATTAATTTGATTTTATATAAAAATAAATAGTCATAATTAAAAAATATAAAATTATGTATAAAATCATAATTATTTATATTTATACGGACAATCATATAAAATTAATCATCTATGTACGTGGGAAGCGGCCTTTTTATTATTTTTCTCTCTCAACAGTTCATGACGTAAGGTTGGTGAGTTGGGCTTGTTTGGCACATTATATTTTTAAAATCTTAACTTGCGTATTAATATAAACGTTAATGTGTACTTGATTATAACATTAGTCAACTTTAAATTTGTGACTTGATTTTATTTAGAAAATATTATTCACCGCAGCTGTTATACGTAAGCCACTCTAAAATTGACATCATTGAATATGTCATAATACATACATATACATACTCATACGAATGCAATACTACCTGACTTCTAATAATACATACATATTCCTTGTTCAATTGAATTTCTTCTAAGGCATATAATGTATTCAAAAGAAAACTCCTGAATAGATATGGAAGGATCGAGCTCACTACTCCAGAGTCCCAAGTTATTTGGGACGTACGTAAATAATTTAATATATATCAACATGCAAAATGTTTATGATAGCTTAATTATATGAAATAATATGTTAGTTTTAAAGCAATCATTTTTACATATTAGCATTAATATTCTACAGCAAAAGATCAGTAATGTATATATGAAGCTTCTAGCTCAATCATCAATCTTTTTTATTTGATGCATGAACGAGTTTCTTCTTTTCTTTTCTCCAGAAATATAATAAAGGAGCCATTTTAAAATGCTTTCCAGTTACGCTCTGACATGCACATTTTGAGAAAGATTGGTTACTTGACTCTGACTCATGCCAATAAATATTCTATATACATGAAATGGCCAGTGCTTAATTATATTAAATATATTAATTATCATTACACATGTTTGGTAGTCGTTTATTAAATTCAACCCACGCAGTTTTTAATATTTCTATTTATCAAAACTGAAAGAAATCCTAAATTTATAGCCCTGTTATATTTATTTATATTAATTATATATATATATATATATATATATATTAATATTTATAGTTCAATATTTAAAATTTCCATGTATTAAACACGACCAATATAAAAATGTTGTAAAAGATGAATATGCTTTGCATTACACTAATGTTTTGTCGGTGACATTTTTCGCGCGAGGCATACAGTGTTGGACTTTCTTTACTTCTCTAATATTTTATCACACCTTTTACTTTATTAATTACTGTCACTACAAGAAAAAATATAATTTCTCGTAAATGTTTACTATAAATTATTTTAATAGGTAGTTACTTGTGACTTTTCTTATGGATTTGAAATAGTCAAGAAAATTCTCACCAAAGTTTAGCGCCAAAAGACACGAATATTTTTTAGCAACTTTTCTAGTGGATTTTTCAAAGAAATATTTGACCTATAAATTTTTTTTAAAAGACTATCTAAGAGAAGTTAACTGTAAATTTTTCTGGAAAAATTACTTATAAAATTTGATGGGAAAAAATTTGCAATTACGCACTTTCCTTCAAATTTTTTTTTTTAAAAATTCTCTAAAACTTTTTTACAGAATTTTATGAAAAAAAATTCCTGTAAAATTTCCCTCAAAATTCATAAAAAATCAAAGTTTTTATTATAGTACATATTATCTAATTCATCTAAACTCAGTTTATATATATTTATTTGGGTAATAATGTTAGAAGCCATAATCCTAAATTTGTTCCATTTTCAAACTCGTTAATTTAGAAACCTAATAAAATTAAGTCCATTACGTACCACATATTTCAAACATGTTAATAAGCACTGGATTAAAACTATTTTTGGGTTGCTTTTTATTTAATCACGTTCACTTTATTAAATATTAATCGGTCAACAGGATTGAAGGATCTGTTTTCAGTTTTCTAATATTTTCTGTTGTCAGAAGACATAATCAATGATATCATCCTGTTCCTGCCTATTTGTTTAATGGAAAATTGTTATATTTATTTATTTTTCTTAGAAATTACAAAGAAAATCAACTGAACTCTTAGCCGCATGCCAGTTGTTGGGAACATGTCCAACTTTGTTTCTCAGTTCAATTCCCCGCCGTTATTAACAATTTTAAAAGCCGCACCGGGCGCCGTACCACCTACTATCTTCTATATGTATTGTAGCATCTTCTTTCGTGTTTCATTCAGGTAGAGAGGAAGGAACTTGTCCAACTAACGTAGTTCTTCACTGACAGATATAAAAAACACAGGAAAAGAAAGAAAGAGAAAATATTCCAGAGATTTTCACTACTTTTCTTTTTCCCCAGATTCTCAGCTACATCTCTTGAAATCTGTGGTTGTTTCTGGGAAATCTTTACTGGGTTCAACTGGGTTTTAGCTGGTGTTACATAAAGATTAACCCTTTCTTTCTGTGCAATGGAGGGTGGGGGTAGTTTCAGGATAGGCAGTTCATCCATATGGAGGAACACAGATATGGAGGTTTTCTCTAACTCCTTCCACCAAGAGGACGATGAAGAAGCTCTTAAATGGGCTGCCATTCAGAAACTTCCTACTGTTGCACGTTTGAGGAAAGGTTTGCTGACTTCTTCAGAAGGGGAGGTTAATGAGATTGATATACATAAACTTGGGTTACAAGAAAGGAGAAATTTGCTTGAAAGGTTGGTGAGAACTGCCGAAGAGGACAATGAGAAATTTTTGTTGAAGCTCAGGAATCGAGTTGATAGGTGAGGAACCCCACTTTAATAATTTCTTCTTTTTCTTCCTAATTTCTTCGAGCTCTCTTTAAAACGCACTTATGGCTTCTCCTCTTCCTCCTTGGATGATATCTCAGAGTTGGGATTGATATTCCTACAATAGAAGTCCGATTTCAGCACTTGAAAGTCGAAGCAGAAGCTCATGTAGGAGGCAGAGCTTTACCCACATTCTCTAACTTCATGGTTAATATAGTGGAGGTAAGTGGTGACAACATTCAACTTAAATTTTGGACCTTGCTGTGTGATCTTGTTGAAGAAGATTCTTACACAGAATATATTTTTTAAAGGGCCTATTCAACCTCGTTCACGTAATTCCAAGTAGAAGACAACATATAAATATCCTCGAGGATGTTAGTGGAATAATCAAGCCTGCAAGGTAAGAATGCGGGTTTCGTTCTGATATTTGATATCTCTGTAATTATCCTTTCAAAATCAATACTCTAATTAGCGAGTATCTAATGTCTCCATTTTCCCTTCTCCAGAATGACATTGCTTTTGGGCCCTCCAAGTTCTGGGAAGACCACGCTCTTGTTGGCCTTGGCTGGGAAACTGGATTCAAAACTACAGGTTAAGATAAAAGAAAACAGAATTTAATTCTTTAACGAGGTTATCGAATTTTTGCTCTATAATTTCCGTTTTGGATCTCTACTAAGAAAGTATGCCTTTCCTTTTCAGTTCTCTGGAAAAGTAACTTATAATGGTCATGAGATGAACGAGTTTGTACCCCAGAGAACTGCTGCTTATGTCAGTCAAAATGATCTTCATATTGGAGAAATGACAGTTAGAGAAACCTTGGCCTTCTCAGCTAGATGCCAAGGAGTTGGGCCTCGTTATGGTTAGTCTATAGGATTGCTTTTTTATGGTAGTTTCATCAACTATAATATTCAAAACATAAGCTGACATTTCAGATGAAAATTAAGTTTCGACCATATATCATTTGGCATTCTGCAGACTTGCTAGCGGAGTTGTCCAGAAGAGAAAAAGAGGCAAATATAAAGCCTGATCCAGATGTCGATATCTACATGAAGGTAAAATAATTATTTGTCAGGAACATATTTTTCCTATATGACTCGCATCATTTAGCCTTCCGTAATATTATTGGGTAAATGATAAGTTATATACCAAGCACAGGAGAAAAAAAAGAGAAAAAGAGACAGCTTTTCAACTGTAACAACATAATTGTTCCATTTTGTCGAATCTGTTGTACTTCTACCTCTCCTTACTACTGATTTCAAAATTTCCCACCCAGAAGACAATAAAAAATTCCCTTTTGTAATAAAATATAATATGAAGAATAATTCAGGTTGCAAATTAGTTGTAATTTGTAACTGCAAATAAAGCAGTTGTTTTTAAGTTAGTTATCAATGATATTGAAATTTGAGAGCATCATCTATTCTATTCCCTATATATAGATTGATTGATATGTGTTTTTTTTATGCTGTAAAATGGCTGATAATTAAGTGGTTGTCCTTTTGAATTAAAATGTTTTCAGGCTGTAGCAACAGAAGGCCAGAAGGCAAATTTGATAACAGATTATGTTCTAAAGGTAACATCAATACATTCAAACTGTTCTCTGATTGTCTTTAATTCATTATAAAGTTTTGTGTTAATTTCTCTTGCTTTTTTGCTTTATAATTTTACAGATTTTGGGACTGGAGGTCTGTGCTGATACTATTGTAGGAAATGCAATGTTAAGAGGTATCTCTGGTGGACAAAGGAAACGTGTTACAACAGGTAAAACAAGCTTTAACCTAGTTTACCTCGAGGAGTTGATCATGTAAGAATCTTGAATAATTATAAAATTTACAATTACAGGGGAGATGATGGTTGGACCAGCTAAAGCTCTTTTCATGGATGAAATATCTACTGGTTTGGATAGCTCAACAACTTATCAGATTGTGAATTCACTCAAGCAATATGTTCATGTTCTCAAAGGAACAGCTGTCATCTCGCTACTGCAGCCAGCACCAGAGACTTACAATCTATTTGATGACATTATTTTACTCTCTGATGGCCACATTGTGTACCAGGGTCCTCGTGAAAACGTGCTTGAATTTTTCGAGTCAATGGGTTTTAAATGTCCTGAGAGGAAAGGTGTGGCAGACTTTTTGCAAGAAGTAAGTATAAATAACATCTTATTTCTATGTCTACACTGTTTAGAGCAAGTGTTAAATGTAATAACAATATAATCTTGACTATGCCGATATATTTTATAGGTGACATCAAGGAAAGATCAGGAGCAGTACTGGGCATACAAAGATCAGCCTTATAGATTTGTCACTGCTACAGAGTTTGCAGAATTATTTCAATCGTTTCATGTTGGGAGTAGACTTGGTGATGAACTTGCAACTCAATTTGACAAGTCTAAGAGCCACCCAGCTGCTTTGACAGTCAAAAAGTATGGAGTGGGAAAAAAGGAATTATTAAAAGCTTGCTTATCAAGAGAATATTTACTTATGAAGCGCAATTCATTTGTGCATGTCTTCAAGCTTTTCCAAGTACGTTTGGGCTTTGGAAGCTTTCACTTTAATGTCTAATGCTCCGTGCACATTATTCAAATTTGTTTTTATAACGTTTTCCTTCTCTTTTTAGCTTGCTTTAATGGCATTTATTGCCATGACCATTTTCCTCCGGACCGAGATGCACCGTGATTCAGTGACTGATGGAGGTATATATACGGGTGCATTGTTCTATACTATTGTTGTCGTAATGTTCAATGGAATGGCTGAGCTTTCGATGGCCGTTTCAAGGCTTCCTGTATTTTACAAGCAAAGGGACTTTCTCTTCTTCCCTTCATGGGCATATGCTCTTCCTTCATGGATCCTCAAAATCCCCATAACGTTCGTGGAAGTGGGTGTTTGGGTATTCCTCACCTACTATGTCATTGGATTTGATCCAGATGTTGGAAGGTAAAAGAGCTATACTTCCATGTTTCAACAGATATTTAGCAAACTTGTGGAGTGTTTTTATATTTCCCATACTCTCTGTTTGAATACTATTATACTATTGAGTATATAATGACATGTTTGCATGTGTCTTCCTAATCCAGATTGTTTAGGCAATTCCTTCTTCTCGTACTTGTAAACCAGATGGCTTCTGCGTTATTCCGACTTATTGCAGCAGTTGGTAGAGACATGACAGTGGCTCTTACATTTGGGTCGTTTGCATTGGCCATCCTTTTTGCTATGAGTGGTTTCGTCCTGTCAAAAGGTATTATGGACACAAAACAAATCAAATCCTAACCCTTCTCTCATGATGTTTTGCACTTACATTGCTCCTCTGTTTTCTTTGCTTTATGCCACAGACGATATAAAAAAATGGTGGATATGGGGCTTCTGGATATCACCTATGATGTATGGCCAGAATGCCATAGTAAACAATGAGTTCCTAGGGAAGAAATGGAGACATGTAAGTTCTTGAATAATCTATTTGTTCATATTGTGCTAGGCTTATCACATAAATATTCTGATATCTTGATATAATGTCTTATGAAAGGTTCTTCCCAGCTCAACGGAACCACTAGGAGTTGAAGTTTTGAAATCCCGCGGGTTCTTTACTCAGTCATATTGGTATTGGATAGGTGTTGGGGCATTGGTTGGATATACATTACTGTTCAACATTGGCTACATATTTTTTCTCACTTACCTGAACCGTTAGTTTCTTCACCTTGTATGTTCTTTTACCAAATAGGGAGAGTTTATGTACTGATATCACAAAATGGATCATGCAGCACTTGGGAAGAATCAGTCTGTTAAATCAGAACAATCTCAAAGCACTGAACAGGATAATGGTAGTAAAGGAACTAATTTGTTAAAGCGCAGAAAAAATAGCTCGGCTCAGCACTCAAAGAGAGGTAATTCATCTCATAAGAAATTCATCAATAGCGATATCTGTATGAGTAATAGTTGATTTTCAATTCACATTATGCCTTATGGGTTGAAAACTGCGCAGTGGGAACTGATGAAAGTAGAAGTGGAATTACCTCTCCTCGGTCTTTGTCCACAAGGGAAGAAGCTACTGCGGAGACCAATCATAACAGGAAAAGAGGAATGGTTCTTCCTTTTGAACCACACTCCATCACATTTGACGAAGTAACGTACTCTGTTGACATGCCACAGGTAATGTAGAAATAATATTAAAAATGGAAAAGGTTTGTTTTCATTTTTCAGAGTATTATTTGTTAAAATATTGACTGAATCCTTCCACTAAACTTGCAGGCAATGAGGAGCCGAGGTGTTCTTGAGGATAGGCTGGTTCTTTTGAAGGGTGTCAATGGAGCTTTCAGGCCAGGCGTTCTCACTGCACTAATGGGTGTCACCGGTGCTGGTAAAACAACTTTGATGGACGTACTTGCTGGTAGAAAAACTGGGGGATATATTGGAGGGAACATCACAATTTCTGGGTATCCAAAGAAGCAAGAAACATTTGCTCGAATTTCTGGATACTGTGAGCAAAATGATATCCACTCTCCTCATGTTACCGTATACGAATCCTTGCTCTATTCAGCATGGCTCCGACTGTCACCAGAAGTCAATGCTGAAACCAGGAAGGTTGGTATTTGAATCCTAAACCTTTTCTGGGCTTTCATGTTTCTTCTTTCTTTTTGAGTTTAACATAAGCAGTTAAAAAGCTTTGTCAGTTGAGGTTGCATTGAAGTAGTCAATTTAGTCAAACTGAATTGGCGTCCAAGTGTGGTTTAATTGAATTTTCTGAGGCTTCCCTTCTAGCTGAGCTGCTGAAACAAATGTGTAAAATATTTTAGTTTATGAATAAATTTTATCAGTAGCTGAGTACGGAGGTTCCAAAACAATAGTTATTTACCATTCATAGTTGCAACCATTATGTAAAAAATTAATATAGGAAACCAAAAGATGAATGTGACAGCTATAAACACTTGAATGTTTTACCAATGTTTTAAGTTTGGAACTGACCAATGGTTGCAGATGTTCATTGAGGAAGTCATGGAACTTGTGGAGCTAAACCCACTAAGGCATGCATTAGTTGGATTGCCTGGTGTGAATGGTCTCTCGACAGAGCAGCGCAAAAGGTTGACTATTGCAGTTGAGCTAGTGGCAAACCCTTCTATAATATTCATGGATGAGCCAACTTCTGGGCTAGATGCAAGAGCTGCTGCTATTGTTATGAGAACGGTTAGGAACACAGTAGACACCGGAAGAACAGTTGTATGCACCATCCATCAGCCTAGCATTGATATATTTGAATCATTTGATGAGGTGAGATAGGCAAATGTCAAGAAATGTTGCAATTTTAATTTGTTCTCATCCATAACTGAGTATATAATTTTTTTTTCTTCACTAAAATGCAGCTTTTCCTAATGAAGCAAGGAGGGCAAGAAATATATGTGGGGCCTTTGGGACACCATTCTTCCCAATTAATTAGTTACTTCGAGGTAGAATTGTTACTAAGCATAGGGAATATCGAAGTGAATGTCTTATTTTATATCTTTATCTCTGTAAAGTTTCACTCACGTGCATACTTTTCTCATGAAGGGAATTCATGGTGTCAGTAAAATTAAAGATGGCTATAATCCAGCAACATGGATGCTGGAAGTCACGACTTCAGCAAAAGAAAATGAATTGGGCATTGATTTTGCCGACGTGTACAAAAATTCTGAATTATACAGGTATTTTCAATTGTATGTGGTCTAATCAAACTACAGAGCTAGAAAATAATCTGATAGAGTGCAATGCAACTAATGCCAAAAGCTACAACGATAACTTTGTTAAAAGAGCTTACTCACAGTATGGGATGTTCTTTGATGAAAACTGATCTGTGGCATGTGTTTCAGGAGGAACAAAGCACTTATTAGAGAATTGAGCACTCCAGCTCCTGGTTCGAAGGACCTTTATTTTCCTTCTCAGTACTCACAGTCCTTCTTCACCCAATGCATGGCTTGCTTATGGAAACAACATTGGTCTTACTGGCGCAATCCTTTATACACTGCCATACGATTCCTCTACTCAACCTCTGTGTCTGTGTTGTTTGGGAGCATGTTTTGGAACCTTGGCTCCAACATGTAAGATTAAACTGTAAACTACGAAATGTTATAGCTTCCAACTCTTGTTTTCTCTTTGTTCTTAAATTAAATTTTCACATCAATTGCAGTGAAAAGCAACAAGATCTTTTCAATGCCATGGGATCCATGTATGCTGCTGTTCTCTTTCTTGGTATTAAGAATGCTAATGCAGTGCAGCCAGTGGTGGCTGTTGAGCGAACTGTCTTTTATAGGGAAAGAGCTGCTGGAATGTATTCAGCTTTGCCATATGCCTTTGCACAGGCAAGCAATTTGTTATTTAAAGACTTGTCTATTTTTCAGCTCCTCTCATGTGAACAATTTACCTCATTATTATATCCTTTTCTGATCTTCATCTTTTCGTGCAGGTTATTATTGAGCTCCCATATGTTCTTTTACAAGCTGTGGTCTACGGCATTGTAGTTTATGCCATGATTGGTTTTGAGTGGACTTTCGCTAAAGTTTTTTGGTATCTATTCTTCATGTACTTCACCTTCCTGTACTTCACCTTCTATGGCATGATGTCCGTAGCAATGACCCCAAACCAGCACATTTCCTCTATAGTTTCCTCCGCATTCTTTTCCATATGGAATCTCTTCTCAGGATTCATTGTCCCTCGACCAGTAAGTTTTGACTATTTTTTTTTTTTGAAAAAAAACATTTAGTATGGGTTTTTAGACATAGCAATAAATATTTAATCGATTTTTATCTTTTCTTCATGGATTAACAGAGGATCCCAGTATGGTGGAGATGGTACTACTGGGCAAATCCAGTAGCTTGGAGTTTGTATGGGTTGGTTGCATCACAATTTGCGGATGTAAAGAACAGTATAGAGTCAACTGACTCAGGTGCAACAGTGGAAGACTTTGTGAGAAACTACTTTGGTTACAAGCATGATTTTGTAGGAGTGGTTGCAGCTGTGGTTGTTGGATTTGCAGTAGCGTTTGCACTGATCTTTGCCATGTCCATAAAGATGTTTAATTTCCAACGGCGCTAAGCACGCCATTCAAAAATATTTGGTATAAGATGTTCTAGTTAGGAATATTGTGCAGAGGAAAAAGGCAGATAGCCTTCTCTATGTTCTACCAATTAAATGTATCATAGCTTATGGCATTTGATATAAATAAATGGATTTGTTAATAGTTTCTTTCATTCTTCCCTAATAATAGATTAATCCATGGAAAGCAAAATTACTCGTTCTCTTCCCCTTTTTTCCCGGAAAACATAGCCCAAGACTCTAATTCATCAGGTGAAACACACAATCTACACTTAAAGACATGGCAAGGGAAATGATTAAAATCAAAAGCCAATTCAGTTTAAAAATAATGAAAAAGAAATAATAAATCAAGCTTATCTTCCATTTGGGCATGATCTTCAATTCAAAAGGTTAGGTATTTGCCCATGGTGAACCTGAAAATCCTTGGCTGAGGTTTAAATAAAGCTCCTGTAGTTAATCAAATACTTAATATGTAGAAATGCAAAGTGTTATGACTACGTGGATCGACGAAGCCAGTTCAACCGCTAACTACCCATATTCTTTGAAGCCGCCTCCTTCTCGCCAACCCTTCAGAAACACAAGCATAAAAAATGAAGCAGCTTTCTGGCTGTTGCTCAAAACCCACTACAAGTAGGTCTTGACCAGACCGTATTATAGAGTGGCGGTGATCTTGCGCCTCCTAAAGCTGATGCACACAATAATAATTATCTGAATAAATTATTATTTTGTATTTAATAGGTATTCAAAATTTTTATATGATTTTTATGGATATCAAATTTTTATTATAAAAAATAAAAGATTATTTTTTATTTAATTTTATTTGAGTTTATAAAGGGTTTTGTTGTGTCCGAGGTAGTCGTTGGATGTCGTCTCTCCTTCACCAATAACTGGAACGCCAGAGAATGGGGAAAACATTTTAGTTAACTTGGTTCTCTCCGTCTAATCTCTTCAAAAGTCGGAAAGAAATGTGAGTCACAGATATTAAAATCTTTTTGTTCTGAGCCAGACTCTGCTTCTATCTCTTTAAATCAGTAGTGCTATTTCTCTACATAGTTTAATGTGTAGACTAGTCTCAGCTTTGGACTCTTGAGTTTCGCTGTTTTTAGATGTCTAGGGAAAGAGAGTTGAGGCCGATGGACGCTGAGCAACTCAGAGAGCAGGCTCATAAGATGGTGGATTTCATTGCTGATTACTACAAAACTATTGAAAATTTCCCAGTTCTCAGCCAAGTTGAGGTCGTAAAATCTCCCACATTCTTCACTTTTAATTTCTCTCTTTCATATGCATCATAGCTAAATGAGATTACTTTTTGAAGTACATAACATATAATGCTCTTCTTTTCTCCCATATTTGCCCTGTCTTTTCTGTCTAACCCTCCCTTCTAACTTCTGCTTATAATTCTAGTTTGAAATCATTGAGAATCTGCTATTCGGTTTCTCTAAATTTTTCTTGCTTATTACAGCCAGGTTATCTTGGGAAGCTTTTACCAGATTCTGCACCTGATCAACCTGAATCATTGCAAGATATTTTGAGTGGTGAGATTTTTCACTTAGGGTCTGCCTTCTTCCTATTATGCAAATTTTACTGTTCTGCTCATGCTTATCATTTTTCTTTGGTCATAGCATTAGATGAGCCATGACATCATCCTATTATTAAATTATTAATCCAACACACAAGGATATTATGTTTTCAAAGATGGCTGAAACATATGTCATATTTTAGATGTTCAGGAAAAGATATTGCCAGGGGTGACACATTGGCAAAGCCCAAATTATTTTGCTTATTTTCCTTCGAACAGTAGCATAGCTGGATTTCTAGGAGAAATGCTTAGTGCTGGTCTCAACATTGTGGGCTTCAGCTGGATAACTTCTCCTGCAGCAACTGAACTTGAAATGATTGTTCTGGACTGGCTTGCTAAGGCACTTAGGTTACCTGATGACTTCTACTGTACTGGTAAGGTCTTGAACTACAGCATCTCTTTGAATTAATTTGATGTGAAGATCCAATTCCCCCCACCCCGGGGAGAAAAGTCTTTGTTTCTTTTAATCTAAGTGAAGGAACATGTATATTCTGTCTTTATATACTGATAGAAGAGGCAATGTTTAAATGGCGTTTTATTTGATAATTAAGAAAATAATGGATGAAGTTCTTATTTCCCGACTTCCTCCTTTTGGCTCCGCAGGCTCCTTTCGTGATTTCTTTTTTTTTTTCAAATTTTAAAATATGAGTCACTCTCTCTTGTTTCTTCTTCCTCTTTGTTTGGAATTACTCTTCTGTGTATCTCCTCAGTATGTTGATTATGTCTTTTCTGCTTTTGTTAACTGATGTGTATTCTTTTAAGTAACATATAAAAGAAAGAGGGAAAAAAAGAAGAAGAAGAAGAAAAATGGCACAATTCCTTAAGTAGGAATGGGAACTCTTTATGTAGTTTTGGCTTCAATGCTAACAAATTTAGTGCTTGCCTAAATGATAAAAGTTAACCTACTACCTCAACTCGTCCAACCTTGTTGATACTGCAAATAGTAAACCCATGAGTTTGGACGTGGATGTAAACTCATGCTTGAGATTTCATTAAACTGCATCCTGAATGAATTTCATGGGTATTAAAATCTTGAAACTACCTAAATGGATATAAATAGTTTATTTGGTATAAACTCAAATATTATGCTGTGGATGTAAACCTATGGAAATGTGGGAAATTATGTTAGAAATTTTATTGCAGGGCAAGGTGGTGGAGTTATACAGGGAACAGCAAGTGAAGCTGTACTAGTAGTTTTGTTGGCTGCTCGTGACAAGATCTTAAGGAGAGTTGGAAGGAGTGCCCTCCCTAAGCTTGTGATGTATGCATCTGATCAAACACACTCTGCTTTACTGAAAGCCTGCCAGGTACATTCAACAATACAAAGAAAAATGAAAAGGGCCTTCTCATATATATATTCAAAAGCATCTGGCTTTCCCTATCATCTCTCCCTGTCCTCAAGTTGACTGCCAACTATATGGCCCTCCTTAAATCTAGTTGACAAACCGTTCATTGCTTTCCAACTGATCTCAGATACCCTTTCTTTCCCCCTTTGCACTCTCCTAATTTCATTTTTTCGCAGAGACCTTTTAGTTCTATAATTATCTTCTTATCTAGACCTGATCTGTTTTATATAATTTAGCTGGGGAAGGCACTGATTCTTTTTTAATGTAATAGTTATAGTATGTCTTAATAAATAGTTTACAGAATGATGCAATTGAATAGCTTTCTTGACTTCTCAATTTAATAATGAAATATTTATTTCAATTATAAATTGGATGAGTTATTCATTGTCTTTAGCTCTAAACCATGGAAAATTCTGGTGTTATGTTTTCACTATATAGCATCTATTGGCAACTAAGATAATGAAGTTCTAACTTGTTTAGTCTATTGCATATTTGTTATTTATTTATGGTTCTACAGTCCTTTTCTTCTGTATTATATAGTTATGGGTTATCCATCTTCCTATGGTTATGCAACTACAGTATGTTTGTGCTCAGGTGATTGTTTCATTCTTGTCATTTTACTTAAAAAAAGAAAAACGTTTTATATCCCTTGACTTGAAATAAGTGGTAAAGAAGCTGAGTGATATGCACAGGATTAGTCTCAGGGTCTCAGCTTTGAACTTTGCATGTTGGAAAGGGAGACATCATTTATGTTGATTAGTTTTAACCTTGAAGTTTGCACTGTTATTATGAACATCATTTCTATGATTTAATAAGGATATTTACTGTTACTTGTCAGATAGGAGGACTCAATCCAGAACTCTGCAGGTTGCTTAGAACTGATTCTTCCACAAATTATGCGCTTTCTCCTGATGTACTTTCTGAAGCAATTTCAAATGACATCGCCAGCGGTTTAATCCCCTTTTTCTTATGTGCTACAGTAAGAATTGAAGACTTCTGATATTAGTTTGTCACATCTCTTTTTGTCAAATGCACAAGCTTTTTCAATTCCCCTGCTTTGTGTGTGTTTTTCTTATGTCCAATCTTTTTCTTCTTTTTTAAAATTTTGGCCTACCAATTTATTGAAGTTTGCAAATTTGATATTAATAATCAATCTGAGCATTGGGTCAAGGGATGACCTATTCTTCTTTATGTTGTTATTAGAAGCTCTATTTCTTGGTTGTTTGCTGTTGGAAACAAATGGAGTTCGTTAGCTTATTTTTATGCTATGTTCTTTTTGGCTCCTAAATAGTATGTTCAAGGAGATATAATATTGAATATTATGCATATGGACTGTCAGAAAGTTAAATCTCAAGATGGTATGAAGTGGCTAATTGACATGGTATAAGTTCTTAACAACTGAAACTCTATGGTTGGCACTAACGGTGGTTTTATTTCCCTTCTTGGTAAATGGTGATGCATTCGACTGTATTCCAATTTTAGATAACAACATCTGAAGTCTTCTATGTTTTCCCATGCTCACAGGTTGGTACTACTTCATCAACAGCCGTTGATCCTCTGCTTGCTTTGGGAAAGATTGCAAAGGTAATATATGTAATTGAATGGGTAAGAAAAGTAGCTAGGATAACCATTGCTGCATTGTAGTGAGGATAATAACATTGAAAAAAAAATAAAGGAGTTATTTTTTTAATAAAAGAATAGTTTATTAAAAGAGAAGAAGAATACAGAACAGGAAGATCATGGTTCCTCCTACAGCAAAAGAAACATGGAAAGAAGAGAAATAAAATGCGTTATAAGAAACTAAGAAGGTAGTTAGGGGCTGCTTGTTTGGGCTTACTAGAGAAGGAGTTTTCTCCTTCTCCTGTAGGAAGAATGACTTTTTTTTAAGGAGAAGTTGTTTTATGTTTGGATGCAATAATTTAGAAGGGCTTTTGAAGTAGGATGAACAATTTTAGAAATGAAGGTTTCTCTCTCTTCTTATTTTTCTCCTTATCAGCAAAAGTTAAAAATTTTAACTTCTCCTGTAAGGATGTTTTCTCCATTTTCATTAACTTATCTGTTTTTTATAAGCCCAAACAAATAGATATATTTTTATCCGAATGACTTATTTTTTGAAAATAAGTAACTTATTCTCAAAATAAACCCAAACAAATAGGCTATTAGTGTTACCATTTGGGTCCCAACACCATCTTAGATGAATGGGAGCACCTCTAGAATCTCCTTTCATCTAGATAGGTAATGGATTGGTGCTCAAAGTGTGCAATTTCTAGGAATATAGCTTCAAACGCTGACCACCCTAGGGATTCTTAGTTTGGGATTGCTTTGATAATACTTAAATGTCTAATGCGGGATATTGGTACTACCTAGAGGTGTGCAAGCATGCTAAAGACGAAGTTGAAACTCTAGTAGATTTTTAGTTGGGTATTTGGAACCCCGAGGTGTGTAGAAACCCAAATTTATGATCTTTCCCTTATATGAAGTGTTTCATATATAATATGTACATATACATATGCATAAGGCTTAGGGAGTGATTATTTGAGTGAGAAAGAATAGTGAATTTTAGCTTAGAGATGATAGATAACTTGTCACGACCCTTTCTCAGGTATGTGACTGGTGTAGGCTTAGAGTCCTTTGGAAACCCTTCTGCTACAAGCCATGAACTTACTTAATGCAATGGACTCAAAGCTTCATAAACATAATGAAAAACTTGGCACTTTCTCAAAATATGACTCTCATAAATATGATTGAAATCTAAGTGTGATCAAAGTAGTGATTCCCACATAAGGAAAGGTATGTACAACTCAAAATATGCATAGTATACATATATACAATTGTTCTTAGCCAAAAACCTAAATCAAACTCATGATGCATGCCCTAAATTGGAGATTCCATTCACCATCTACATCTGTGAAAAAGCCACCTCGTGAACTCAATGATATCTAAAAAAAATTGAAACAAGATAAGTGCGAGTCTATATGATTAAATGAATGGACATAATGCTTAAAACAAGACATAAACATACATACAAACGAAAACCTTTAAAGAAATAACTCAAAACAGTGAAATTCATGGAAAGTAAGTATGTTCAATAATATTAACATGTTTAAATAAAATCAATAATAGACATAGCATATTTACTCAAAAATCAAGTCAACTTCCTATTTTAGAAACTTTGATAACATATGACATATAAAGAATACTATTTCATGTTTAGCAATCACTAAGTTTATCCAAAATATTGTAGCAACACATAATACAAGTCTCGAAGAGAGTAAAGATGTCCACTCACAGGTTTGGTACTTGTTCAAAGTGCCAAAAGTACCAAAAAACTTAAAAGTCACTACGAAGCTGAAACATCAAAGAATAACACTTCTTGAGAACTCAATGGATTGGTTTGAACCTCCCAAGGTATTCAAAACCTATAGAATTTAACACAATTAAATTTGGGTATATCCCAAGAAACTAAAATATGCTCGTAGGGGAAAACAATATCTAACTTTACCAAAAGCATAGAAACTTACTAGAAAGATGTTCTACGTATAGGAATCCTTCACTCAACACTACAACCTCAAAATCCTATAGAAACATTGATAGGTGCACAATTTATCATGTTTTTATGGTGAATTCTCTTGCATTTGATTGCTTTGTTCTTGACTTTCTTATATTTTTAGCTTTATTTTATGTTTTGTAGGTGTTTTGAAGTGGAAAATCAATTATGAGATGAAGTGATTCAAGTTAGGCAAACCTTTGAACAATTTGGAAGCAATTCTAAGTGCAAATGAGCTAAAAAATGCCAAGCTCTAAAACTTTGGGCAAGCATCATTTATGGATGCCCCAATGCTCAAAAGAACAATTTAAGGACCAAAGTTAACAGCTTGGGGGAAATTATTGCATGGGCACCTAAGCTCCCGTGCCCATCTTTCACTTTAAAAACATATTTACCCACTTCAAAAACACAAATTGGCTTGAGGAAAATTAGAGAGAAACCATAGAAGAGAATATGAGAAGAGGAGGAGAGCTTCAAGGTTTGAATTTGGTGAAGATTGATCCGCATGGATATCTTCAAAGAGTTTTGTCTTTCTCTTTTATCTACTTCCTTTTATATTATATTTATAATGGATTTGGAGAATATTTGTAATGATTTTCTAATGATAGTTGGCTAAATCTCTTGGCTGTGGGTGAACTCAATGCCTTAGACACAACTTTGTCATTATATTCATTAATAATATTCCCTAACTCTTCTTGAATGATTGTTTATGATCTTCTATATGATTTGTTCATGATTATTGCTTGGTTTTGTTTGGGAGGCCTATTAAATGAGCTAAGAAATCATCTAATGCTAGAATAAGGGATTTGAATACATAATCATTTGATTTTCATGTTCACAAAGTAGAAATTTGTAGTTATTGGGATGGTTAAGTCCTTGAAAACTATGATGTGGGACATAACAGGTTGAATAATCCAAGCTCGTGGGATTGTTACTGAGATTAACTTATCTTTCTCATATTAATGCTTTCATTGAAGTAAATATAGAGAGCTTATTTTAGGTTGTTCATTGAATAGCGAGCAGATAGAGAGTGTTATTCTATTTAACGACAAAATAAGGAAAGATTGGGGTATCAGAACTTGTTGTTATCTACTGTTAGTAGTCAGGATAGGGAATTGGAAATAATGTCAAGTTTATGATTATAATGAATGATTGTCTATGATTATTTACTGTTGTCCAATGGTAAAGAGTGAACCCTCAGCCAAGTCTCTTATCTTATTCTCAAATTTTAGTTGTTTAATTCATTTCTTATTTATCTTTAGTTTTGCATTTTTCAAAACCCTCTTTTTTATATTTTAGTCTTTGATTCTATAATTTTATTGAAAACTTATCAACTAAACCCAATCCTCTGTGAAAGAGCAATCCTTGCTCATAAAATCAAAATACTCACCATATGCTACAAGGATTTATTTGTGTATTCTCATTTGGGAGACCATTTAGGAACGCATCAAACATCTAAACCCAATCACATTTAACTAATTAATTTCCAAGAAATTGGTGAAAGGAAGTTAGATCCATAGTAGAATGGGAAGAAGAATTAAGATGAATTACTTTAGTTACACTAAAACTTGCCCAAAATCTAAGAAAACCCAAGGAGAAATGAATCTTTTGAATAATTTTGCAAAAATGGCTAAGTTTCAGCTATGCAGTGCTGTCCCACTAGGGTGCCGGTCAACCGAGGTCCCCTAGATGGTTGATCAAATTGTAAGAATAGCAGTTTTCAAAGAAATGACTACATGGTCATCTCTGCCAGTCTTAGACCTTCCTGCTCAAACATGTCACCAGTATAAAATTTAAAGGATACTTTGACTTCCACAATCATTTTACTTCTCTTGAAACCATTACAGTACTAACTAGATGAATGCTACATAACTCTATGTGAAATAAGGATAACTTGGACAAGGTTAGGGATTAAGGATTAGAGGAAAGGGAAAAATAAGATGGCAAGCAAACAAACTTAAGGATTTAGCGACTTTAACTAGTACATAGATAGACATGTGGGTTAACTAAGAGTGTTGAGATGAGAAGAATGATAATGGGGAACCTTTCTTTCTATCAGTGTGAAGGTTATTGTGGGTATCAAAAATTTATTTGGAAAGCTTCTAGAAGGGAAGTATAGCTTTTCCTAAGGTCCGGAGTATTGGTTTCCATTGATGGCTACTAGGAAGAATTTGGAGCAACAGGAGTCAAGCCGTCGACCATCCAAAACTATAGAAAGACCTTAGAACACCCTCCAAGGGAGGTGTATGGCAGAGATATGTTTGTATCGTTCGAGGCAAGTGAGTAGTTTATGGGAGATGGCAATAAAGATATTATGTTTGGCAGGCCAATTCGAGACTCGGCCAGAGCTGTATGAGCAGTTAGAATCTTGGAGTTATTTTATAAGTTTAACCTTTGGGAGGTTACTTACCACTATGGGGCTAATTTATATCTCGTTGGTTTGACAATTCTACACCAACCTAACTCGAACACATATAGAGCCCTACACTTTGACCTCCCGAATGGCGGGGAAGGAATTTTGCCTTGATGAGATCAATTAGCTACACTGGATGGAGGTCAATGCCGATGGAGTGTTGTTGATTAGAAAGGACCAGTAGTGTATGACAAACCTGACTCCTTTATAGCAGATTCAGTGGGTTTTGGTGTTAGAGGAACCCCTGTAGGAGTCTATTCATCCTAGAGTGACGAATATACCTTTTATTACTCGGGTTCTACACACTCTAGTTACTTATACCATCTTGGTGGTAATAGGTAACATGTCGGCATTTACCTTTTCTGACATGCATGTGGTGGCTCACATTAGAGTCGAAAGGCACATCAACCTCTCGTAGATGTTGCTGGATCACATGTGAACATCCTTAGATGCTTTCAACAGGTATCTACCCTATGAAATACTACTTAGCCAATACTTTGCCCACTGTGGGGTCGATGTGAGTGTAGAGTTTAGCGTGGTGCAGCCTACGAGCTTCTTTGATGAGAAGTCCTTTATTACCTTGTGTTTTTGGCAAGTGGGTAACTGTTATACTTTGCGTACCTCCCTATCGATAGGTTATCAAGCCAACAAAATCTAAAAGTAGAGAATGTATATATAGAGGGGGAAGAAGTAGAGCCTGAGGCACCACAGTAGGGGAAATCTATGGGTAACCTCTTTAAGGTTCTGACCATGATTAAGGACCATATGAGAGGACTAGAAATGTACCTAGGTAGAGCTGAGGAGTAGTAGGCTAAGAAGTTAGACTGGATGAGGCACCAACAACAGTAGCGATAGGGTTATAAAGTCAAGGCTAATAATGAAATATTTTATAGCAATGAGGCACAAAACTTTTGAATAGATTCAGTATATGTTAAATTTTTATCTTGTATTCCAAGGAAACAAATGAATGAATAAATGAAACCATTATTTTAATCCCCATTTGAATTTCACATTATGGGTTATGATTGGTAATTCAGCAACTTAAACACTAGAGGATTTTAATTAAGGCATTGTGTAGTAACATGGAAAAGAAGTAGGGATTAGAGTATTACCCACCTAGTACTAAAATGAAAAACTAAGTGTTAAGGTAACGTGAATGAGTATAATGGTAATGGCAGATATAGTTAATAACAAAAATGACAAAGTTAGTAGCAATATAAAGCTAAGAAGTGCTTTGAAAGTTAAAGTGAATGGCATTATAAAAACTAGAGCAGGAACCAAAATACTTATGTGTAAACAATGCTAGCACATTAAATAAACCAATAAAAAATAAAGAAATATCAACAAATAAGTTAATTGATCAAGATATGAACTTTAGTGGAGGCTTATGTATATGACATGAGAAACAAGCTTAGTGACAAATACCAAGAGATGTCACTACTTCAAAGAAAGTGGGAGTTTACTGTTAAACATCAGGAGTAGGAAGATTTGTTATATAAAGAAGGTAAAGATGAAACTAACAACCTATATGCTGCCAATCTTGAAGAACTCAAAGAAGTAAGGTAATCGAACCGAAGAGCTTTACAAGGATCATAGAAAGAAGGGCATGATAATTGACCAATTCCTCTATTGTATAAATAATCTGAGAGAAGTTGCTACATCAAAAGCCTTAAATTTGATAGCATTGTCGCTTCAAGAATTAGAAGGGTTTGAAGAAAAAATGATAACAATAGATGGTGGACACTGAGTAATTATCTAGGAAGGGAAATTTTGGGAAATAATTAAATAAAAAAAGATTTGGAAAAAGAGAAGAGAGGGTGACTTGGAAATGAGCTTAGGGTATCAATTCTAAGGATAGGTTAACTATGTAGTGAGAAGTGTATTTTAAGGATGTTGAGGACAAATGGTAATATGTTGTAAATAAGTATAGGATTGAGAAAGCATCAAAACAATGTCATAGTATGAGTGAAAGGTGAGTGATGTTAACCCAAAGGGGTGTCAAATTAATCCTAGCCAGTATAGTGGTAAGTAAAGTTTAAAGCAAGGATCATTCCCATTAAGGATTGATTCTAATTAATTACCTATGAAAACTAACTAAAGAAATTAAATGCTAAATATAAAAGGTGGTTTTGTGGACAATGAAACTAAGTAAATAAAAGCCAAGAATTGTAAAGAACAAAGGAAAATAACACTGAAGACAATAATGACAAAACTGGCTAAAGGTTTACTCTCTACCTCTAGACATTGATTATGTTAATGAAACTAACAATATTCCCAACTCCTATTCAAACTACCAACCTCAGATAGCAACAAGCTCTACTGCCACAATCCTTCCTTAGATTGTCGTTAAATAAAGACTGTGATTTCTATTCACTCTCTAACTATTAAACAACCTAGAAATGGTGCTCTTTAGATTTAATTTTACAGAAGCATTTAGATGGGAAGGATAGGTTGATCTAAGCAATAATCTCACATGCGTGTATTATTTAACTTATGCTATGTTCCACTCCCTATTTAACAAAAACTTTGACATAATGGTTAACTATGAATTACTCTCATGAATAAGAAATAAGATAATTATGAACCCAATTCCCTACTAACATTAGATAGTTTACCAAGGTTCATTCAGTTGGCCACCCCAAACAAATCAAGATAACAATCATAAACAATTCTTATAGGGGAATCATAAACAATTTTGCAAGGAAAGTTGGAGAATATTATTAGGAAAATGAATCACAAAATCATATATAAGTCTTTGAGTTGACCCTCAAACAAAGGGGATTTAGCGAAGCATACTCAAAAAATCAAACAAAATACAATAAAAAACATTATGAACTTAAGAAGATAAAAGGAAGTAAAGAAAGTGGAGAGATGAAACTTTTTGATGATATCCACGTGGATAATCTTCTCCAAATCACACCCTTGAAGCTCTTCTCCTCTTCTTTTCTATTGTTTCTCTTTGATTTCTAGGGTGTAAAACTTGTGTTTATGATGTGAGAATGCTTCTTTTAAGTGAAAAGTCAGGGGTGGATGTTGTGGCCTTAGTTACTAGGCACTGTAGTGCCTTGCCCTAAATTATGAAATTGGAGGGCAAATTTAACTGCGCGTCGTGGCCCTCACCAGTGGGTAGTGCAATGCCCCTATAATTTGCCAAGAATTATTTTTTAGGGAACTACAGTACCCCCTGTTACGCACCGCAGTACCCTGTTCACATGTTTGGTGCTAAATTTCCTCCCATGCCTTAGGTTTTTTGGCTTAGAAGTGCTATTTTGCACTTAGCATTTGTTGCAACCTTTCCAAAAACTTGATGCACTTCCTCAATTGATTCCTCACTTCCAAAACACCTACAAAATATAAAACATAATTAAGAACTTAAGAATTTCAAGAACTAAGCAATTGAATGTAAGAGAATTCAACAGAAACGTATATTAAATTATGCACTTATCTCCCCCACACTTAACCTTTGCTCATCCTTGAGCAAAATGAAAACAAAAACAAAAACACATTATCTAAAGAGGACTAAAGACACTCCTGTTAGGGTCTCTACATTTGCATTTCATAAACTTCCATGAAAGCTAGCTATCAAAGAATGGATAAACATCTAAAAATTTATCAGAGTTCAAGGAATAAAGCATTATATGAAAATCATCTAATCAAGTGTGTATGTACCTTAACTTTGCAACTCGGATTGCTCTATGTAAATAAGCAGACAATCAAATTCTTGCTTCTTATTCTATTTTTTGGTTCTTTTTCCTAATTTTGTTATTTTTTCCTTTGATTTTTTTTTCTTGTTTCTCATTGGTAGCTGGTTTTAGGATGTGAGTTACCTTTTGATGTAAAGATTCCATTTGGTACAAATCCCTAATTATTCAATAAATCACATTCAACTAGTATGCCTTGCATGCTCATACTCCAAGTGTTGTTTGACATGAATGCTCTCCATTTTTTGTGTGAGCACACAGTTACTAAGCACACTGGAACATTGAAGCATTGCCATACCTTTATTTTATTGTGTTCCAATCAATTGTGACCGTGATTTCTATTCATTATGCAACAACTTAGATAAAACTTAAGGCTAAAACAAAAAAATTTCCACTCCATTAACTTATAACTTACTGAGCTAACAAAGTATAAGGCAAGGTGAACTAAAAATTTTAAAAAGAGAATCATAAAGCAATTGTTGGATTTAGCTGTTTATCTTAAGTGTTTATGGTACAAGCATGAATTTTAAAATTTTTAAAACATTCAAGCTTGCAAACAAACAGAAACAAAACACATAGGCAAATAACTCATGACTAGAAAGAGAAGTAAAATATATAAGAATTTCACATACCTCTTGGAGTCACTTTAATCTTGTAATATACTTCTTAACCAAGCCTACTGATCACTTATTCTTTGGAAAGCACCAATCCATGAAACCTATGGTGAATAGGCTTAGTGATTGGAATAAACAAAAGATAAATGCAAATAATTGATAGTTTTTAAAGTAAATTAGAAAAACCTTCCTTTTTGTTCCTCTTAGTATGGCATGAAGAACTCTATAGTGGCATACCAAAGAATCCACTTTTTCTCTTTCTCAAATATTCACTTATACGGCCACAAGAGGGAGAGATTGCATATATATAGTACGCTAATCCTAGGTCATGTAAAAGCATTTGAGTGTAATTAAAAATCTTTATCCCTAACCATTAGGGATTCACAAGACTGTTAATGGGGAATCTTAGATAATCATATTATTAATTTTGATACTAACATATTTTATTTAACTATTAAATAAAATATGTGTGTCTTTCTAATTGGTCATGCTTGAATTGAAAATTAAAATAAATGAATTTTACCTAATTAAATTCCTTTGACTTAGTTAGTTTCCTGGATAATGTAGGTTACCTATGAAATTAAAATTCTTTTAATTTTCAACCTTTATTTACTTAGATAATTAGGAGGAAAGACAAGGTAACTACAGGATAGCTAGTGCTCAGATCTCGTTTAAGCCAAATTCTAGGAAGCTTTGCACTGTAGCACCCATCACATTATGCCATAATGCCTAAGTGAAGATTACATCAATCAAATTTTAGGAAGCTCGGTGCCACAGAGCCAAAGTGAAGAATCTAATGACAAGTACCAGGTCTTAGAGCCGTAGTGCCCAAGACTTAAAGCCATAGCACCCGTGCAATAGTTGGAGTAAATACCAACAAATACATCAGAAAATGAGGATTTTTCATTGAGAGATGAGCAGTTAAATTTGGGAGACAAGGTGATACGACTACGTGGGAGTTCTCAAAGATAGGAAGCTGAGAGATCATGATTCTCAGGCCATCAACTGTTTTTATTTCTCATTCTCTTATCTTTTCCTCTTAGAATTTCTGATGTTGGCTGTAACATTGACTTGTATTTTTACAACTCCTTTAATGGAGTAATTTTTCATTTAGGATTGCAATTGGAAGCCACTGCAATTTGACTTGATTTTTACTCATTAATCTTAATTGATTATTGTTTGATTGTTCTCTCTTTCTATGCTTAATGCTTATGATTGATTGGCCGTTAATTAGATTGAATTTGGGAACCCTGGGGACTTTGGGTAAAGGATTTTGAGGTTTTTCCTTGGGTATAGAGATATATGATCATTGAGCGAAAGCCTTCAGTTTGTGGAAGATAGGAATATATTAGCACAATACATGCAGTTATAAGAGGATTGAACTTAATGAATTCTTAGATTAGAAATTACTCATAGGAATATAAGGTAACTCTAACTGGGGTATTTCCATTGACTCTTGAGAAAGGTAATTGGATACAAGGTTAAAAATCTCGTGTCATCTCGGTCAAATGCATGAGTGAAATGAAACTTTAAACCATTTCAGAAAATCAACCTTTTCGAGCAAAAGAAAACCAAATCGACACTTGTCGAAGCAAAACCCACCGATTTGTTGCGTTTTAATCCATTGAGTTTTCCTATTTCTACCAACAAAATTTGCAAAAACTCCACAAATCAACTTTGGTATATTTCAGAAGAAGAAAAAGAAGAAGGAAAGAGACGATCCCTTGAGTTTTCCCTTTTTAGACAGATGAGAAGAAGAATCGATGACCTGAAGAAAAAGAATTGGTGCTCTTGGTGATGTGTATCTGGAAGGGGGTGCTTGGAGCCTTAGAGGCATGTGAAGGCACTAAAGGGGTTACTTAATAAATGGGTAGGTGGGATGAGATTGCAGTGAACTTTTTATTAATTAAGATGTCATTGCAGTTTAAAGGGGTAGGTTGGCAGTCATTCAACTATTTTAAAATTTTTTATGTGAATTTAATTATATTTTTAAAAAAAGTTAAGATAGATGAAGAATTAATAGGGTAATGTGCTTTTTTTTTTTCTTTTTACCAGAGCCAAAGGTTCACATATTTTAAAATAATAGACAAAGTTGAAGAGGTTCATAATTTTTTTTATTTTTTTATTTTTATATATTTTTTATTAGCCTAGTATTTAAAATAAATTTATAACAAAATTAAATTATCTAAAACATAATTATAATATAATTATTTAATGATATTTCAAATATATTAGTGTTTATTAATTGATTATTTTTTATTAATTTAATTAATAATTATTATATATATAATACATTATACTACATATAATACATAAATTAAAAATATTAAACATGTATTATTAATTCAAATTAGGTTCAACTGCAGTTCAACCCCGGTTGGACCACTAACCCGTGACCCCTACCTTCACCAGTTCACTGACCAATTCAGTTTTTAAAATATGGGTATACATATAGTAATATTTTGTTTATATATAGATTAATATTATTTAATATTATATATCTATTTATATATATAATTATATTATTTTTAATTATATAATTTATTTAATTTGTTTTATCATTAATTTTTTACACATTATTTATAATCGTTAAATTTATACATTTATTTAAATACACAAATGGATGCTGATTTTGATATCATATTATCATACTAAATTTGTGTAAACAAATGATTTTCTCTCAATATTTTATTCTATATTTTGTATCTTTAAATCAAAGAAAAATTTTTTATGTTCATGATGTTAATTTTAGACTTTGAATATAATATGTAATTTGCATTACGTTTTATGTATGTCAAAATTTATGAACATTAGTTATATCATTGTTATTTGAATGAGAATGTAATTATTTAACACTATCTTATCAAATGTTCTATATCTATATCATTATTATTATATTAGAATCCTTTAAAATTAAAAAAATTATTGTTTAAAATTATTTGAAACAATTCTTAAAAAATCTTCTGTTTCCACAAAATTTCACGAAATTTCCTAAATGTTTCCATTTTTGGGGTGATAGAAATGATACCTTAAAATGAAATTTTGTTCCTTGATTACATGCTTTGGGACCCTAGCTAGCAATCGAGTTAATTAATTGAGTGAGTGAGGAAGAAATTGATTCTTACGAAGTGTGGGAGAAGATTGTAGCCTTAGGCTTGTCAAACTTAGTGGTATTCGCCTTTTAATTGATTGCTTTTAAATTTACTATTAGTGTGTGTTTCTTAATTTACTTATTTACAAGTGGTTAGTTTGATTAAGGTTGAGGATGATAATTTTTATACAGTCTAGTACCAATTCCTCTTGGGATGATACTCTCACCCTTTATTACTTATTAGACGATATCGTGCACTTGTGATTGCAAAATTCAACAATAAGTTTTTGGTGTTGTTGCCGGGGAATTTGTTTCGCTATTTTGTTGATATCAATACCAACTTCTCAGTGTTAAAGCAAACTTTTCTTTTCGTGTTACAGGTGTTCTAGGTTGTTGCCTGCATAGTGAAAAGAATTTAGATTCTCTCCTCTTTGATCTAGAGATATAAAGAACTTACAAGAGGAATAAGAAGGAAAGAACTCAATCTTTATTCCATTAGTGTGCAATGGTTGAAGTGTTAGATGAAGAGAAGCCTTGGTCATTTAGGGATTATGCCATCTTTGAGACATTTTATCCTAAGGAGGTATCTTCATATGCAACCAGACTCAAGTTGTTTCCATTATCACTTTAGGACAAAGCAAAAGCTAGTTGAATTCCTTGCCTACCAGGTCTATCACAACATATGATGCATTAGCACAAAAAGTTTTAGCAAAATATTTTCCACTGGCCAAGATAGCAAAGATCAGAAATGACATTAACGCATTCTAGCAGTTTGATTCTGGGTCACTATATGAGACTTGGGAGAGGTACAAGGACATACTGTGCAGATGCTACAAGTACAAGCCTTCTACAATGGGTTAAATGGGTCCATAAGGTCAACTATAGATGTTTTAGTAAGTGGTGCACTCATAGGTATGTCACTTGATGATGTTTATGACTTGTTGGAAGAGATGGCTGCCAATAATTACCAATGACCTACTAAGAGGTCAATGACTAAAAGAGTTGCTGGTGTTCATGAGGTTGATACCATCACAAATCTAATAGCTCAGGTGGTGACTCTGACAAAGAAGATAGATACTATAGGTGTTCATGCAGAGTATAGTCTACTTATCACGTGAAATATGTAGTGGGAATCATTCAATTGGCCAGTGCATGATAGGGTCAGAGATAATTCAGTATGTGAGAAATTTCCAAAAGGAACAAAACAACCCAAATTCAAACCATTACAATCCGAGTTGTAAGAATATCCCATACCTCTCATGGAGCAATAATTAAGGGTGTTATATGCTTCTAAACCAAGTTACCCACTAGGCTTTCCACTCCTAAGCATCGCCACAAGCTCCAATTCGAAATAAGAAATATGCACTTAAGGAAGCAATGCTTCAATTGGCTACTAATACTAACCAATTTATGACTGAAACTAAAACTCAGCTCCAGAGTCAAGTGGCTTTTATCAAGAACTTAGAGATACACTTGGGTTAGTTAGCCAGCAAACCTCAATAATCACCCATATGGTGCTCTTCCTAGTAACATTGAAGCTAATCTTAGAAGGGAATCTAATGAGCAATGCAAAGCAGTGACACTAAGGAGTAGGAATTGAAAGAAGTGGGGAAAAGCTTAATCCATTTAAGGAACCAAAAAGCCATAAACCTGAAGAAGAAATTCATGATTAGCAAAAGATCAACACTAAGTCTACAGAGAAATATGAGGATGAGATAATAAAGAACAACCAACTACCACCATTCCCTATGTGATTTCAGAAGAAAAAGTTAGACATTGAAGGCTTATTTGGAATTAATTTAAAAAAAATTTTTTGGTTCTATGAGAACAATATAACATGTTTGGGTAGGTGTTTTCATCAATTGTTTCTTAAAAAATGTTTCACAAAACAATGACTAAAAAATAAAAAATAGAGAACATATTTGACATGTTTTAGCTTGTTTTTGTCCCTTGTTTTGTAAAAAACACGAAGAATAATTCACCAAAATAGATTTCTTAAAGACTGACCCAGCTTCGATAATCTATATCAACCCATAATCCTCTTTCTTTTCTATTGAATTGTATGAACACGTAGCCAAGCCTCCACCATCCAGCTCGCCTGCCATCGTGAATCATCGTCAGCATTGCTGGTGATTCCCATCTACTGTCCAGTGTTGATACCCTTCCACCATTGTATTATTCAATTTTCCCTGGTGAGTAGTTTTTCTGTGTAAAGATCTTAATCTTGATTCTTGAGCTAGTTGTTGATGCTTGATGCTTCTGCTAAATTCCTCTCATTTAATTTTCTTCTGATTAAGATGAATGCCAAATTCCTCATGATGATTTGATATAGGGTAGGCTAATATCTATACTATTACAAAATTTTCCAAACTAGAAATTTTAAACACTTCTATATGGCTTATCTAGATATATCTTAACATATATTGGTTAAAACATGTAGTTATCCTTTATCTATGTGTCGAATAGAACCTAATTACAATGTATGATGATTTGATACAGGGGATGATGAGTAAATGGTCATATTGACAACATGTGCTATTTTGTGAGGTCGGGTGTGGTTCTGTTGTCTTGGACTGATGATGAAATCGCTCTACAGTATGAAAGATCTGTAGAAGCATATTCTGTGCTTTCAAGTGTAACTGATGCCAATGGTGGAAAACTTGAGATAATTAAACTCCATGTATCCAATCCACTCTATATGACAGAAGAAGGTGATGTTGGGGTCATTCAGGCAAATTTCTAAGCTTGTATTTCTTGCCTTTTCATTTAAACTTTTCTTTTATCATAATTTAAATTAAATTAATGATGAGTTATCATGATTATTGCATTTTGTTCATCAACCATAGACATAATTTCTAAAATATACTTGCTAACCCCACTTACTAATGCAGTGTAGCTTTCAATGATTCAGTGCATAGTTTGCTACTGTATAATTAGTAATCACTAGTTTTGGGAGTGTTAGATGTCGTATTTTGAGGTCACCCTTCTCCTTATGGTGATTTGATTTTTATATATATCAAACCATGGTTCCTATATTTTAGCTAGTACTAAGTTTAAAATGGTTGCGAAACATTTTATTAGATTGGATGGCATACTACAAAGTTTATAGGCATCCAAAATTGAGCTTACCTAGCATTTTGTAGGTGAGTGTTTATCTGCATGAAAAGATTCATATGAAGAGTGAGAACATACATCTGTTTTGGTTGGCTTGTCTCTCTCCTATATTACATGTCTATTGATTAGGTAGTGTTTCTTGAAGAGTGTGGCAACCCTATATGGAAAGGTCAGAGTTTTAGTGGCAAATTGGCAAATCCTATTACATTTCAATATAGCCATCTATAAGGTTACACCAATATAAATTTCATTTGTGCTCAGGATTAGTTTTGCTTTTCTTTAGACTCAATAACTCATCCTCATATTTGAGTTTGTTAGTTCCAAAACCTCAAACATAATGGATCCTTTTATTGTTTATCCCTAATATGATCTGAAACTTTATACTATTGAAGGAAATAAAAAATGGAATGAATTTTTGTTTATATCTTGAATCTATGTAGTTTGGGTATATTAGAATGTTTGGCAACCTTTCAAATGTAATTAGCATAATTAGCTAAAAAAACGGAGGTGATTAGCAACCAGTCAATTAACCAAGACTTACTTGTGGAAGAGCATTTCATGTATTGATTTGTGTATTAGAAAAACTGAGGTGCCATAAACAAGACGAGAGTGCAAATCATTTCTAACATTATTATTATTTTTACTAACAATAGTCTCTAACTGGTTACTACCAATGTAATAATGGCCATGTATAACTCATCATATGAATACTGATATATTGAACTCACATATATGAATGATGCCTAGTGTAATCAAGTTTGAAGCATTACCAATATTACACTAATGAGTAATGATTTTATCATGCAACTAGACTGACTCAACTACCACTGAAATCTAATGTTGTTCTATAGTTGATTTAATCTTATGGGATGATCATAATCAGTCATCTGGATAAAATCCACCACTTTGAACAATTATGGTACGATTATGTACCACTGGTTAATTTCCTTATGAGGTTTGCTTATGTGTAGGCCCTTGTAAAGCGAATGAATTTATATGGGAACTTAAATGGTCATGAAGGGTATGTAAATGTTGTGGAGTTTAACTTTACTGGTGACCTTCTTGGTTGAGGTTATAATGACCAACAAGTTATGTTATGGAATTAGGTGTCCAAAACCAAACTGTGGTGAAGATGGTTTTATTCAACATGTTAGTCAAGTGTTACAAATTCTTCAGTGTTGAAGCTTTCCTTTATGCTATCCAATATAAGTTATTAGATTTTTTTTTCTTTACAGTTTGATATATGAAGTAGTTTTGTTACACTATTTTTAATTAGCATAATCATCTACATACAAATTTGAAGTGTGTACTAATAAACCAAATCATGGGAAATTTTGATATATATATATATATATATATAGTATGTTGAGTTTGTACTTTATAGTGTAAGAGGAGAAACATGCTTATTTCTTTGAGACTACCTCCCCTATACTGTATATATGTAAATATCTCGTGAGTGTATATATACACAGGATGTTGACTACAAACATGAGTGTGTATTTTTTTAATCAATGCTTGAATAGATAAGGTTAAAATTAGGTTAATTGAAAATTTTGATTCCCCTTAATATCAAGTGAAGGAGAAATTTCTAAATGACTTTGAAGATATTCCATTGTATTTCTGGGTTTAGACCTGTCACAACGTGACGGCCGGTGAAAAGCCATCGCTTTATGACTTTGGGGCGCGTGAAGGAAAACGCAGAGAAAATGGGAGTCGCCACTAATTAATTAGAAGGATAATTGGGATCCTAAAAACAATAAGGGAAAACTGGTCCTCAGAACCAGAGGAAGGATTCGGGAGTCTAATTACGCGTAGGGAAGGTGTTAGGCACCCTACAACGTCCGTCCTTAAGGACGATTACCCTAAATTGTCTGTGCTCAATAATTCTACTGTATTATAATTACCCCACTTTAGTAATAAAATAATAATGGAAAAAAATGAAAAAGATAAATAACTAGACCTGCCTTACCAAGTAAGTGCCTACGTACCCCTAAAAGGGATCAAGGTCAACGTAGTTCGAAATGATTAAGTTAATAAAAACATGTGGACGTTTAGAGAAAATTAAATTTCCATTTTAAAATCTGAACTGTGAATTAAGACTTTGGAGAGAATATCTCTACTAAAAGTCTACGAAAATCGAAACTTTGGGAAACTAAAGTTTCACTGAAAGTTCAGAAGAGCCTGAGACCTTGAGAAATGTAAAATTCCATTGAAAGTCTCTTGAAACATTAAGGTCCGGGTTAGAGTGATATTCATAAGTAAAATTTGGAATGGTGGATAGTAGAATTGCAATTCTTGAAATTATGGGATGAAATTATAATTTTTGAAAGTATGTAGGTCAAATCGTGATTCTTGAGAATATGTAGGGTGAAAGTGAAGTTATTAAAAGTATTGGGCCCACAATATATCTTATACAAATAATAGAGTCAAAATATAATCTAAGCAAGTGATAAAACGTGATTTGTATAAATAATAGACCCAAAATATACTCTCTTTCTCTCTTTTTTTTTTTTTAGGGTTAAGACAAAAATACCATATTTTAAATTTGAGCCTTAACTTAGAATGCAAGCCCATTTGACTTTT
>JASKGM010000013.1:10898998-10909376 GCA_034509205.1 Ceratonia siliqua | reverse complement strand
CACTCACAATGTGATAAAAACATAGCTCATATAACTGCTTGAGGGCCCAAATACATGAACAAATCCACAGTTATCAAATACCCCCAAACTTGAGCTTTTGCTCATCCCAAGCAAAACAAGAAAATAGTTCACAAAGTAGTTAATTTTAAATCAAGACTAGTTCCCTGAGGAATTGATCATCCTCACAGTCTCAGCAATCTCACCTGTTTCCTAGCTTAAGGAAAAATTGAACTATCATATTGCTACAACATGTTAACCCATGTGTTAGTTTTCACTTACTTGAACCACTTGAGTGTATATGTGTAGTCATTAGCGCTCAGTTACTTACTGCCTATACCAATTTATGCCAATCAAAATGCAATGTGGACAATCTCAATGAGAAGGTACTTCTCAAACTTTATATAACTATTCTTAAATTAACTACCCACTAATGTAGGATAGACATACTACCAAAGAGCATAATGACTTAATACAACTTGTAATGTTAGGCCCGGGGTGATTAGGTAACAAAGGAAAGGTAAGGAATTCAAAGCAAGAAAATTTCACAAAATATCACCATTGAAGAGAGCAATTATAAATAAAGCTTCTTTTCTTTATGTTCCAGAGCAACTGGGGATGATTTTATTCACTTTATCTTGCTTTCATGCCTAAATGTTCCTTTCTTTCTCAGATTCACAACCTTTAAACTTATTCTTTTTCTTCTTGAGGTTGGTATTTATCTCATCTTTTTGGATTTTTGGATTTTTTGCTTTATTTTAATATAATATTGGTTCCAAAGTAGCTTACACTATTTCTGCTCTTCTAACTCTTTCGTAGTCCTGTTCTTTATTTCAATGGCTACAAGATAAATAATTTTCTTGACAAAGGGTATGGTATGGTGCATAGACTAAGGGGTGGTTGATGTGGGTAACTGAAGGAAAGGCTACTGCTAAGGCTCAATAGGGGTAACTAGAGATGGATGATTATGGTAGGCTAGAAAGGCTCAAACTTCCAAAGATGGCCTATATCATTTCTCTAGTGATGTGTCTGCATAGGATTTCTCCTTGAGAGACTCTTTGAATAGGTTTTAGAGTTTTGGTGAGATCTAAGAAGGTGTGTTTAAATAAGCATAAACCTACTTTAAAAATGTAGTTGGCAAAGTGGTTTTGACTCACGTGCTCTAATTTGTTTCAAATAAATCCAAGCTAATGGTTTTGACATAAAAATGACATGCTTCGCAATATTACACCTATAATTTCCCCTAAGTTCATAACAGAGAGACTAGTTCCTATAACAGACACAAATGATATATTCTATCAGAGAACTATAACAGTAAATATTTAAATGCAAATATTTTTGAATTTAATACATTTCATAAAAGAAAGTAGTAAAATGTCAAAACACAGCCTATACTAGTGAGTTTAAGTATAGAACAGACCTACACTATAGATAAATACCCCTAAACTTAGAGTTTACATTGCCCTTAATGTAAAAAAACAAGAAAGAAAATCAAAAATCAAAAGAAGGCAAAATTGGGTAAAAATAGGAAGTACTACCCTGATACTCAGCTCTCGTCCTCATTGTCTTCATTGATTGCTTCAGTCAGGTCTTATGTATTAATCGATGGCCAGTAGATAGGTAGACTGGAAACTCAGCAAGGTCCGCATCCCTTTAAATGGCTTGTTGGGAGAGAATCTAAGTAAACATAGTGTGGCACTCCACCACAGACTGGCAAAACTCAACATCGTCCTACTTCCTTTTTACATTGTCAGCATGCAGGTAGGCTAACTTAGACTCTATGTGTGTCATTCTCTCTGGCATCGAGGTGGCTCAAGCGAGGCTCAGTCATGGTACTCGAGCCACTACTAAGTTGGTTGCATTATCATCCTTCAGACTGGCCAATTGGTTGTTGTCGAAGAACTTCCATAGTTGTAAGAGTTCTCACTAAGATCCCACACCACTTGTGCGGCCCCACATAAGGTTGTTATTAATGAGGGAAAGTACAGACTACCTGAAGTAGACCATGTACAATGGATGATGTGTTGATGGATGATCCGGCCGCATTGATAGAGAAACCCCACCTAATGGCAAAGATAGGGGTGGCTCTGGTCTTTGTCACATCAATGAAGTGAGTGATGGGCATCATCTTCTCCCTAATAAAGTAGTGCCATGCCTTGGACACCCTGTCCATGGCATTGGCTAGGAAGGAGATCACCTCGTCATTCAATCTTCTCCATTTAGTCTAAGGCTTACAAAAGGCACCAATGATATTATCCCTGTCCAAATCCTTATTGAGGTAGGTAGTGCATTCATCTTCATCGATATCAGGTAGGTTGTAGAAGTGTTTGATCATGAACCGTCAAAAGTAATCTGCTTACCCCTTACAAACACCGAGTAGTGCTGTGTTCATATGCATTAGCATTGAACTTGCGCATTGCTGAGATGATAGTTGCTTGTGGCTAAGCATTGAAATGCTTCCACTTTTTGTCATGGATCTACGTGCCAATCATAGAAAAAAAAAAGTGGTGACCATGATGCCTCTCTTCGAGATACTATTTTTCTTGACCACTAAGGCTTTGTATCTCTTAAAGGCAGCCTGATTGATAAATTTACTGGCATCATAGCTAGCTGATGTGTATGACCGGGCTCTCTTAGAAGTTTTAGGTGCCATGACATAAACTTACATATAGTAGCACCCCCAAACTTAGTCAGTGTATATAATCAAATAAAGCACAAAGCACGATGCTTAATTGTGGTTAAGCAGCAAGAATGTAGGGTGAATATGTGCAAAGACAAGTATTTGACCAAAAATAATCTATCATAGCACTTGGTAGCATTAGATAAGTTATCAAGTAGTTATCTAAAATGTAATTTCAACACTCCATAATAACATTCTATCAAGAATCTCATTGTCCACTGAACAATGTAACACATATTCTGGGGTCTCAATGGGCTTCACCTAGGAACTCACAATGACAACATTCTTAATAGTCATAAGACAATCAAAATAATGCCAAATGGGAGACATAATCCATAACATGTTATCATCATATGCCCGAAATGCTTAACCAAAGACAATGGCCTTACAACGCTCAAATAATTTTACCATTTCAACTATTTATCACATCTATACAATATTACATCCAGAAAACAATGAGCTACTCAAAGTCATAATATGCTGCCTCTAAAACCACCCCACAACACCATGCCTAATACTCAAATTAGGCAAAATTTCCAAGGTTATGATTAAACTGTACTAGTAAGGTAAGATAACCTTATGGATGTTCATTTAAAAGCCATATGATACCCATAATATCACCCACACAGAAAACCCAATGGACAACCTAAAATGGCGATATACTCAAGAGGCATCAAGAATAAAGCAAAATGCCCAATAGGGGCTCAATCCATAGAAACAAAATATTCTATACTTAAGGTTGTCCATTTGAACCACAATGTGCCTACAATAATCATCCACAAGGGAGAACCAGAGAATATCACATAATGGCATCAAAAAGGGTGAACAAAATAGTGAGAAGAGACATACCTTGAAGGGGAAATCAATAAAAAACCTTGGAGATGCACTGTAATGCGGTTGGGTGTTGATGGAGTTGTGAGGGAGACGTTGAGGGAGAATGGGTGAGTGAGAAGGAATGGAAGAAACTTAGAAAACTTTAAGTTAAATTCCTATTTAAATGGAGGCATCGTTGCACTAAGGACTGGGCATTGCAGCACCCAGCCCTAAATCTCTAATTTTAAATTTCCTTATTTTTCTTCTTTGTGGGCATTGCTACCTAGAACTCTCAGGTTTCAGGCTACTCCCTATAGAGTTGTGAAGCCCAGTTTTTGGGCACTGCTGTAGCATGTTGAGGGCCACGGTGCCATGCTACATTCCTCTACACGATAGAATTATTGTGGAATCTCCTTACGTACACTCTAAGGGTTTAGGTTCTCCATGTTCCTGCACATAAACACCACATAAAGTGAAACTAAGACTCAAAACACATTAAAAACTTAAAACAAAAGAAACAAAGACAACAATATGAAAGGAAAGGTTCTAAAAGCATGCGTTGCCTCCCATTTAGTGCTTGGTTTATAGGCATCAGCCCAACTATCTCAGCATTCATTCTGGCTCGGCTAAGGTGAATGTGTCCTCCCCCAGTAATGCCTAAGGCATTGTCCATTAATAGTGAAGCTCCAATTGGAGCTTTCTTCAGTGATCTCAACTACTCCATAAGGAAATAACTTGGTGACTCATAATGGTCTCGACCATCGAGACTTCAACATGCCTGGGAAAAGCTTTAGCCTTGATTTATAAAATAAGACCCTTTACCTGGGCTCAAAGTGATGCTGCACTAGCTTTTGATCGTGTCTCTTGATTTTCTCTTTGTAAAGCTTGGCATTCTCATAGGCTTGGAGATGAAACTCTTCCATCTCATTTAGTTGTAGTAACATATTCTCACTAGCTTAGTGTATATCAAAATTAAGCTTTTTCATTACCCTGTATGCACTATGTTCAAACTCTACTAGGAGATGACAGGCCTTCCCATATACTAAACGATAGGGTGACATCCCTATAGAAATATTGTATGTTGTCTGGCAAATCCATAAAACATCATCAATCTTTTTTTACAAATCATTCTGGTTAGGATTCACTATCTTCTCCAAGATTCTCTTTAACTCCTTATTAGTCACCTCAGTCTACCCATTGGTCTGGGGGTGGTATGCAATGGCTACTTTGTGCTTGACCCTATATTTTGTCAAAAGGGCCTTAAACTGTTTGTTGCAAAAGTGGGTGCCTCCATCACTTGTGATTGCTCTAGGGGTACCAAGTGAGTAAAAATGTTTTTCTTTAAGAAAACCAAGACCACTTTTGCATCATTGCTTTGCAATGCTACTGCCTCCACCTATTTGGAAACGTAATCAACATTTACGAGGATGTACTGATTTCCATAGGACGGTATGAAGAGTCCCATGAAATCAATTCAAATATTTTTACTTTAAGGATGCTTTTGAAGGGTATCTCATGTCTTCAGGAGATGTTGCCGATTATCTGGCACCTGTTACATTTAGAAACAAAAGTATTAACATCTTTAAAAAAAGAGGGTTAGCATCCTTAAAAAGAAAAGGCCAACAAAAACATATTATAGCACTTTGGCTACGGTCTTGTTGCCACCATAATAGCCTCCATACTCTAAAGCATGGCAATGGACCAAGATGTCCTCCATTTCTTCCTCTAGTGCGTAGCACCACAAGATGTGATATGCACACTACTTAAACAAAAATAGGTCATCCCACAAATAAAAGTTAGTGTCATGTAAAATTTTTTTTTCTAGTAAGTAAGATCAAGAGGAATAATATGGCTAACAAGAAAATTTACCATATTTGTATACCAAGGTGCTCCTTCTACTGGTAAGTGAATAATTGCTCATTAGGAAATAATTCCAATATTATACCTATTTCACTTGCATGAGCACCACTCTCTAACCGAGAAAGGTGGTCAACTATTTGATTCTCAATATCCTTCTTCTCAATAAGGTACTTGATAATCGATTGGTCAGTGTACACTATAACTTTGATCCCAACCAAGTATGACCAGAACATATCAAAAGCAAATACCATTGTCAATAATTCTTTCTCAGCCATGGTGTAGTTCATCTAGGCCTCATTTAGTGTCTTACTAGTGTAGTAGATAGTGTGGAAGATCTTTTCCACTTGCTGGCCTAGGATTGCTCCCACTACATAATCACTAGCATTACAATAATAAGGGGCCATAAGTTTTTCCTTAAGTAACTAGTAAGCCTTCATACACTCATCATCAAAGTGAAAAGGGATATCTTTCTCAACCAAATTACAAAGCAACTTCAAAATTTTTGAAAAGTTCATCAGAAGCCAGCATACCCCAAAAAACTAAGAATGCCCTTCAATGAGAAAGGAAGAGGCAAATTCTTTATGGTTGAGATTTTTGCCTTATCAACCTCTATCCCTTTTTCTTATATCCTGTGGCCTAAAAAATACTCCCTTGCACAATAAAAGGGCACTTGTCCAATGAAGCACCAAATTGGTCTCTACACACCTCTTGAGAACCAATCTTAAATTACCTTAGTAATGGTCAAATGTATCCCAAAAACTAAGAAGTCATCCATAAACGCCTCTAAGACCTTCTCAACCGTGTCTGAGAAGATAGCCATCATACATCTCTGAAAGGTGGTTGTGGCATTATACAATCTAAAAGGCATTTTCCTGACTGCGAATATGCCATAGTGGTAGGTGAAAGTTGTTTTCTCCTAATCTTCAGGTGTGATGGATATCTAATTGTAGTATCAATCTACAAAGCAATAACTTCTTGTAATCCATGCAAACCCTCCATCCAGTGGCTATTATGGTGGGGATAAACTCATTTTTCTCATTTAGCACAACTGTGATCCCTCCCTTTTAGGGTACACACTATATAAGGCTTACCTAAATACTATCTAAAATGGGGTAGATGATTCCTGCATTTAACTACTTAATTACCTCCTTTTTCACTACCTTTTTCATAATTGGGTTGAGCTGACACTGATGTTCAACGTTGATTTGGAACTATCTACTAACAAAATCTTATGGTCTAACCTAAAGCCTATTTGTATTCTCTCAACACCCCCGGTAGTTTATCTCTCTGTACTTCATCCAGGATGGCAAAAATAATAACTGGTAGAGTGGAGGAGTTTCCCAAAAAGGCTTAAGTTTAGACTCTTTATTAGTAGGGATTCATTTATGGTCACACTATATGAGTGTATCATTCAATCTTCCAAGGGGATACTAGGGTGTTCATAAGTAAACACCTTCATTATGTTATTCTCAAATACCTCAACTTTGTAGCATTAATCTGATACATGTGGGTATTTAATGGCTTTAAGCACATTAAATGTTACCTTTTGATCCTAGACCCTCATGGTTAACTCTCATTTTTGCATATCTATCATAGCCCTCCTAAAAAAATAGGGACTTCTCTGTCTTCTTCCATATCCATAACTATGAAGTTAGTTAGGAAAATGAATTTTTCTACCTTAACCAACACGTCTTCAATGATCTCCTTGGAATAAGTGATTGATCTGTCAACTATTGTAGAGTAATATTGATCATTTTCACCTCAGTCAACACTAAATTCCTATAAATGGATAATGGCATCAAATTGATACGTGCCCCTAAATCGCATAGTGCCTTGCTAAAGAACTTATTACCTATGGTGCAAGGTATAGTGAAACTTCTAGGGTCCTTAAGCTTAGGAGGCAAACACTACATTCCTCAGTGAGTGCCATAGTCTCAAAATCTTCCAATTTCGTCTTTCTAGATAGTATTTCCTTCATGAACTTAAAATAGGTCGGCATCTCTTTCAATGCATCAATGAAGGGAATGTTAACTTGAAGCTTCTTAAATACTTCTAGGAACTTGGAAAACTTTGCATCTAATTTCTTCTTCTGAACTCTCTAAGAGAATGGTGATGGAGGAATAGTTACTATGACTTTATCTCCAGATTTACCTTTAAACCCAGTGTCACTCTTATGTTTTTCACTCACTTATAATTCAGTTTCCTTCCTTCTAACTTCTTGAAATGATGTTGGTTTTCTCTCTACCTCAGGTAACACTTTACCACTCCTTAATGTTACAGCCTTGCATTATTCATTAGACTCTTTCATAGGATTGATTTCTATGTTACTAGGTAAGGTACCCTGTGGTCGGTTATTCAAATTGGCGATTAACTAACCCAACTAAATGTCTAAATTCCTTATGGATGCACCTTAACTCTATAACTTTGTTCTAGTTTTTTGTTTCAGTCATGAATTGACTAGTGTTGTTAACCAATTGCATTATAGCTTCCTCTAGTGCATACTTATTTTCTTAAGTAGGGGCATGTAATCCTGCTTGAGGTTGAAAACTTGGTGGGTGGCTTGGCTTTATAACCTATGGTGCTCTTTAGTTATTACCCCATGAGAAGTTGAGGTGATTCTTCCACCCCATATTATAGTTACTAGAGTAAGGGTTATTCTGCTGTCGATTGAAGTTACTAACATATTGTACTGATTTAGAACCTATAGTGCACTGCTCAAAAGCATGGTTGCCCCCACATATCTTTTAACCAACAAAAGGACTCTACCCTGTTTGAACTCTTAAACTGTCCATTCTCTTGGTCAAAAAAGCCACCAGAGCTACCAATGATGTCATTGTGTCAACCTCATGAATTCCAGCTACCTTTCTAGTTAGGGAACTCTCAGTAGGCCACTAGCAGTTATTGGCAGCCATCCCTTCCAATAAGATATATACCTCATCAGTTGACTTACTCAAGAGTGCACCATCTGTTGTGGCATCTATATTAGACCTCAAGAAACCATTCAACCTATTGTAGAATGTTTCTATTTGCAGCCACATTTGTAATCCATGATGTGGGCATTTTCTTAACTGATCCTTGAATCTTTCCTATGCCTCATATAGTAACTCATGGTCTATTTGTTGGAAATAGGTGATGTTATTAATTAATTTGGCTATCCTAGGCAGTGGAAAATTTTTGGCCAAAAATTTTTGGGTCATTTCCTAAGTGGTAATAAAGGTAGCTGGTAGGGGGATTAGCAACTCTTTGCCTTGTTCCTCAGTGAGAATGGGAAAAGTCTCAGTCTTATGGCTTTAGTAGACACCCAATTGTGCTTGAAGGTAATCACACAGTTCCAAAAAATTATTTATAAGCAAATGTGGATCCTCATGTACCAAACCCCTAAACTACAGTGATGTCTAAATCATCTGGAAGATTGCTAGCTTGATCTCAAAGTTATTTGCTTAAATGGTCAGCCTCGACCGAAAAATGCTAGACCGAACCTCATCCACTTGAGAGGTCGAATAATTTCGAATTGCTTTGGGTGGTTCTTCATTGGGTCCCAAATCCACTGTGGGCTATGAATTCATTATCTAAGTTCTCTTTTTTCTATTCCTGCTACAAGTCTTTTTGATCTCAGGATCAAAAAGCAGAGAATCCTTAATTGATGCACTACGCATGCAACAAATTTTAGTACCTAAACCAATGAAAAAAAAGTCTAAATTAGAATTGAGAAATTAATCCTAATATTAACACAATAGGAAAACAGTTCCCTGACAATGGCGTCAAAAACTTGTTTGCGAAAATATAACAAAATGCAAAATGCTAGTTCACATTCTCGTGACAAGTAATAAAGAGTGAGTAGGTTATAGTTCTCAAGAAGAACCGTTACTAATTCATTAACTACTAAACTTATCTTCCTCAATTTTAATCAAACCAATAATTAATTCAATCAAAGTAATTAAATCAATCCTAATTAATCTAATGATAATATGACAATTGACTAAAAATGAAAAGTCTCTGATTTTGAAAAGCCTAGGACTAGAATTTCCCCCACACTTCATCAATCTCAATTCTATCCCTAATAATTCCAATTAATTATCTTAATTACCAATCAAGGTTCTTAATTATCAAATTATCTCTCTCAAGACTAAGTGAAAATTCTAATCGTCCTATATTCCTATAAGCAATCTCTAATCTAGGGATTCATTAACTTCAATTCTCTATTTAACAACTATATTGTTGTACCAGTATATTCCTATCTTGTATAATCTCACTGCTTCCAGTAAGTAATCACACATCTCTCTATTCATGGCAAAACCCCAAATCCCGTTTCCAAAGCACCTAGGATTCCCTAAATCAATCTAATCTATGGCCAGTAAATTAGATGCATGAAATTCATAATAGAAGAAGTAATTGAAGATAAAAACATGGAATTTATTGAGAATCAAATCAATCTAGATTACATGTGGATTCTAAATTGTAATTATAGTAAAAAGGGTTTACTCCATCACTGGAGTTGCAAACATCATGTTCAAAAGAAAAGGCAACATTAGAAACAAGAAAAAAGAAGAAGAAAAGAGAGAAAGAATTAAAACTATGTAGTCGTAGTCCCTTTCTCTTTGCTTCTACTCTTCAAAAGTTCTTCCGTATGCTCTTGAGTTCCAGACTTAGTCTTTATTCTCTTAGGAGAAATGATATTCCCACACTCCTTTCTCCCACACTTCTCCCATGTCCTCTTTCACATTTATTATTTTATTATTATCTATCAATCACATATACTATTTTTTTTATATTATATCTATGATGAAAAATGAGGTGTGGAAGAAAAGAGTGTGGGAATATCATTTCTCTTCTCAAAGTTTCAAAAGGTGTCTTTCTGATCTATATTCGGGACTTTTAATGATTCATCCTGTGGTTCCAAGATGCTAGAGCAGCGGCTGAGGGCCCTAAAAGATAGTTACGGCTTGAAGTAATGGGCGCCATGGCACCTAGGTCCTCTATTTCTTGGATGCTGCAGGGACTAGCTTTCGGGTTTTGGCTTTGAAATCT
>JASKGM010000013.1:10849816-10862125 GCA_034509205.1 Ceratonia siliqua | reverse complement strand
TTAGTTTCTTCTTCCTTTTTCTTTTGTTGGCCTTATTTAGGTTGTAATTTTTACGGAAAAAATAACCTAAATGTGAAGAATACTTTTAGCAGAAAGAAAGTAAGTTCCTAAAGAACATCTTAATGTAAGGATGTTAACCCTAAAATAGCAAATGAGATAGGCTCTAACAACTTTTTAGTGTTTTATTTGTTATGGAAAATGGCTTCCAATTTCTAAAAGATTGTCATTGACCTCTTAAAAAAATTTGTTGACAAGTTTCATACTTCCTTCGCCAGGGCATTTCAGTTTATAATGTTAAATTGCATATCTCTGTAGTGCTTGCGGTCCAAAACTCTAGCAATAGGTTGCTAATCCCATAAAAATAAGAGTGAGCAAGCTGGAAAATAATGATATGCCTAGTAGGATTGAAAATGACAAAGTGAAAATTGAAAGAATAATAATAAAGAATGTGTAAACTTAATCTGCATCTGAATGAAAAATGTAACCTTTACAAACTTATTTCTCATAAATTCACTAACATTTCATTTTTCATCATCATACTCATCTGAGAATAAGATTTAATTTTTTATAACATGACATGTAATAAGTTTGTAAGAAAAAAATATGTAAGAGTAACATTCTTGTATTTGAATACTGTCAGTTTTAACTTCTTCATTATCCAACTTCTTATGTTCACACTACCAAGTAGGATGGGAGTATGTTCAGAGTCAATCCCAAGTTCAGAACAAAATTTGCCAACGGCAGAATAGGCCATCACTACGGAGCCCATATGAAGAACTTTGTTTACTAAATAGTACCGTTAACAAATATTTTGCACTGATATAACACTTGTTTTTTTGGGGGTGGAAGACGTGTGTCAGAAAAGCTGGGCTAGCAGCTCTTTTTAATCTCGAACAAATATTTGAGTTCCAAGTGACACCTTCTGTCATCATCTTCAAACTGCAAAACAGCAACACAAAAAAGAACACAGAGTGAACCTCCAGATGTCAAATTTTAAAAAGTTAAAACAATAATTCGAACTTATGTTCACATCTTCAAACATTTAAATTTCACTTTTGTAGATTATAGCATTGGACAATAAAATTATAACATGTACTGAAATAATGAACAGAGCATGCAGACGCACAAGATGTGCACTGGACAATAAAATTATAACAAGTACTTTCCTTCCTCGCACCTTAAGTTTGGCCCAGCAAACCCCCCTTGCAAGCGCACCAGATGGAGTAGTATCCTCTTTCAAGTCATGAACATAGGGCTCTTTTTGAGGAGCAAAAGTACCCAACATTCCTTTGCTTTGGTCAACTGAAAATACCCAATAATATAGACATATTATAATTGTAATTCATGACAAGTAGGTCATTACAAAGTGATCATTGTCTAACAAAGGACGTGCTTTCTCTATAAAAATACGTTCTATAAACACAACGCAATTGTCATTAATATATATTTTAACTAATAAGAAGACACAGTGCTGCACCATACCACTAGATAGAACTATTTAATTGTATACCAAAGAGTGAATAATTTACTTGCCAACAAATCAAAGGAGTTTGAGATTTTCTTTTTTGGAATTAATCCCGTGTTTAACATAAAGTTTTGGATTACTATTCAATATCTCCTAGTGAGGAGGAAGACAGATAGTATTCACTATTCTTTAGGCAAGCTGCTGCCACCTTTGCTCCCTTCGTCTTCCTTTGGGGTAATAAAACCTAAAAACAGTATAATGAGAAAGGACCTCTCAGAAGCCAAAAAAAAGGAAAAAAATAGAAAGGACCTCTCAATCAATCACCAAAGATTCAACTTTGTATTCTAGGCCAAACCTGGACTGGACTTGAAGATCGACATAACAGACCAAATAACCAGTAATATTTTTAAATGCTTCTCCTACATATAAAATATAAATAACAAGTTCCATCAAGATCCTCACATATTCTTAAAGACATGACACTGTCATGGAGAGCGATAAACACATTGTGTATGGGCCCACAAACAATTAATATAAGTGGGACCCCACTAATTAAGTAGTAGGTCGCACACATTATGTCTATCCCTCTCCAAACATGCTAATATTATAATCTTTAAGAATATGAGTGGATCCAAATCTATCCAACTGTAGTTCAAGACTCAAAGTCATGAACTTATCTAAATGAATATCATATTGATCATTAGTCGCATTTTCCTAAAAATCAAGATCCAAATTCGAAAGGATTCATAAACAAGATATTAAAAGTTTAACCACGAATTTTAAAAAGCTAATCATATTAATCCTACAAACTGAAGATTATCTAGTAACAGAGAAAGTTATTAACTATTTGTATACCTTGAAGCCCTCCTTTCCACACTGTGTTTGAGTAGGTCAGACCAGACACAATGTTGTGCAGAACACTAAATTTTAGCTTAAGCTGATAGCGAGATCCCTCCCTAAGAGTGAATAGGACATGCCCATTTTTATTTTCATCCACAGGTAAGGGAGTAACAATTTCACCAAAATCATCAGAGATAATTCCAATGGAGTGGAATTTCACTTCAGGATCCATTTGGCCAATCAACAAGGAAACAACTCAAACAGAACCAACCACAAGTGCTATAAAGCATAAACAAGGACAATAAACAAACTCCTCAGACAAACCATCTAAATCACTTTCCAAGCAGCCCAAAACTTCTCCTTCCACCTCCTTAGGCTGTCGTCCTCCTACATAGCACAACTAACTTCAAATCAAAAGATTACAAAGAAAAATTACATTTATTGACCAATGATAGGATTAACCAATATGAAACCACTTAGATATCAAATGCAGGCCTAACATACTTACATGTCTATTTATGATTGGCTTTATATATTTTTTATAGACCAGGTCTAACAAAGAATTTCTCCAAATGCAGCATGAAACTATTTTATTTTAACTTGTAAGAAGTATTTATTCAAAGGGATTTAAGACATAATGGAGATTTAAGTCACATTTACGTGAAATGGACTGTCACAAAAACTTATATAATGATGAGTCTAGCCATTTCACTTTGTTTGGGCAGTCAGCCAATTTCAACTAGAGAAAATTCTGTTTTGCAGTCCCAAGTGGTCGGAACTTGGAAGGCATATACAGGAATATCTACCGTAACCAGAAGTCAACTTACTGTAATGTTCATTGCTGACTTTAATAATGCTTACCCGAAGAATCAATATTAGAATTCAAACCCCGAAACTGTAGTGTCAAGACAGAATATTTCAGACAAAAATGGTCTGTCTAATACTCTGATTGATATAAAAACAGTTAAAAGGAAAAGAAATAATATCATGAAATAAAACTGAAGTCTTATTGAGTAGACAAGTGGCGCAACATTCCCAGGCCCCAAAAGGAACAATTTGAAGGAGGGGGGGGGGGGAGAAGAGATTAAACTAGCAAAACAATCCATCAACTAAGATGCTTGAAAGGAGAACAAAACAAGCTTCGTGGAAACTATAAATAAATAATTAAATGATAAGAAATGCGGAAGCAAAAGAGAGGGGAAAATAGAAAACCTTGTCCTTTTCGATCTGCTTCTTGAGAGAAACAAGAGGACCAGGAACAAAATCAGCAGCCACCCCACCAATGTTATTATCATCAGTGTCTTCCTCTTCCTCCTCCTCTGCTTCTTCTCCGTCCTCCCTACCATCATCAAAAGATCCATTTGGTTTTTCAGGCATTTCTTTTCTTTCACCGATCACAGAAGCGGAAGAAAGGCCAGATGATGGCCCTGCTACTTCCTCCGCTCTCTTCCCATTCCCACCCTCCATCTGTCTCGCTTTCCTTTGTCAGTGTGGGTATCACCCCCACAAAGAGAACCAACTACCTCTGCACTCTGTAGATTCTCCCAAAATATTCAAAAAGACACAGAGGATGTCAAAGAGAACTATTCTCGTCTATGACGCCACCTTTCTCTCTTTCAGACGCATAATGTGTTTGGCTATCTTGTCGGTTTGTTTTTGCACGAGGTTTAGCCTTTGTCCCCCCTCCGTCGGCGCTTTCTTCCCTTCACTGGACGTGTGGAAATTGGAAACTGGAAATTTAATAATAGGACAATCTTTATTACTTGGACATTTACCATAAGCCCCTGAAGTATATCTTATTCCTGAATTTGTCCCTTCAATTTAGCCTCATCGATTTCCTTTTCTTATAACGGGGGAATTAAGGAAACGCAAGATCAATTGAATTTAACAGATCATTTTTAGATAAGAAATTAAATAATTTTTTTGTACGCAACTTTCCAAACAGAACAGGCGAAAACTCCATTTTCTTTCCCTTGGTTTTGTATTCCCCCATTTTCCCGTAATCCAAACAAAGTGTTAAAGAAATCCAAGGAAAACAAGGAAGCAAACCTAAAAAAGAGGACTAAGGAGGCCTACTTAAATGATTCAAAATATAAACAAAGATTATGAGAAAGTTGTAAATTAAAATAAGAGAAAATTATTTTCATACCTCATTTTTCACGTCTCTTTTGTATAGTTTTTTAATTATTAATATATTGTGAAAATAAAAATATAATGAATAAATTATTGATAAATAATAATAAATATAAAATTAATATTACTGATCTAAAAATATTCTTCTTAAATAAAAAATTAAAATTAAAATGAGTGGGGTTTACATGACGTGAGAGCTACTGCTGCAGGACTTACTTTATAATTGGAACATAAATTGAAAAAAAAAAAAAAAAAAGAGATCACGATTGATAAGCATGAATAACAAAATCAGGTGGGGCCCACTACACGGAGCCCATTTTTTGTTTAAAATAAAGCAACATTTGTCTACGTAAATTTCAACTATTCCAATTTTTTTTTTTAAAAAAAACTATAGCTTAAATTTGTTATATATTTTGCACAATTTTGTTTGTTTCACTTTGCACAATTAAATACGTAACAATATATTTTTTAAATCTTTCACTAAAAAAAACAATTTAAGTAGCTGCTGGTAAGAATTCAGAAAGAAAGTGAAAGCAAATAGTGAAGCTGAAGCATGGCTTTCTTATTGCCTTCTGATTGACATTTAACGAAGTCAAGAACAGGTGACAAAATATACAGGAATATAGAAAGCGTAAAAATGAATTTTAATGACATTGAGAGGCCGTCATCTAAAAGGTTCAACTGGTGCAGACTCTTCAAGAAAGTGTGCAGCCTCCAAACATTCCGCAGCTTCCATTAACGAGGATGCTGTACCCTCAGCCTTGTGAAGAAGGCCAAGATTATACCAAGCAGAAGCATTCATTCTGTCATGCCTTAGTGCACCCATCAGAAGACATCTCACTACAGGATTTGTTTCATTAGTTAACCGTCTAAGAACCACCGCAGTGGAGATCAAGCTTGGGACATAGTTGGGATCAATGTCCAAAGCATCAAGAAAAGCTCTTAGAGCCTCTTTATAAAGGCCCTTTGCTTCGTAGAGTAAACCTGTGAAATCAAACAAAGAAACTAATTGGAAAAGTTGCTACTTTTCTGAAGCTTACATGCAAGAAGCTCACCAAACACCGTTCTGGGGGCTAAATTTAACAATGCAAGTCACGGAAAGAAAAGGTGTAACGTGGCAAGCCCCGCAAGCCGGTGAGGCTATTCCATTGTAGTGAACAAAAGAAAACTCAGTAATAATTTGTCACCCCACTTTTTTTTTCCTCCTTAGGAGACAAACAAGCATAAGTGACAAAAATTAAACCATCAGTGCATCCTTAAATATGGTGCCTCATAAATGAAAAAGAATAAATTTTTCTGCATGCTATGTAAAAAGGCACCAAAGCTTCTTCCTGTAACATATTAAACTCCGTCTCATTTATGCTATATAGGCACCAGGGACTATTTACATAGTGCATTAAATGAAAACAAAGGTTTATCAGTTTTGAAAAGTAGTCGGTCTTCATAAATTTCAATTGTGAAGGCATAAAATGTCCTATAAAATCACTCGCTTATTTATGGACCCTGCTGCTTCTGGCTGAAAGTGAACAATATATGAGCAAAAACTTATGTGTCTCAAACTATGTCATAACTTTAGTACACGTGAAGCTCTTTTTTTCATATCAACAGTACACATAATTTAGTTACCATTCTAATGAGAAGTTAAAGTATGTTAGATTAAGTTACAAGTTTTATACGACATGTGCCTTGTTTTAGTAAGGTACATGCCTCATGAGTCCCATGTATGTGCTCTGTAATCTCTTGGCACCTCAGTGCACCTGGCATATTAAATAGCTAGTGTATTTAAAGAATATAAATCAGACAATATCTGTCAATTATTTTCAGTCATTACAATCAGTAGTTCAGTATAGTGTGAAAAATGCAACCTGTACAATTATAAAATCAAAGTAGAGTCATTTTCACCTTAGGAAAAAAAAAATTAATAGAAGAAACATAAAATTCATACAGTTAAAGATCATATATATTTACCTGTTGTATGACATCTAGAAGCAGAGTATAGTTTGATGGCCTTAGATTTAGAAAGACACATCTCGGCATCACGCCACTGTGACAGGCTTATGTATACATAAGCAAGATCATGCCATATTTCCACTTCCAAGTTCCTCGCATGATCTCTGTTGTCCTGTCACAAATAGTACCAAAAAAGGTGAGAAGCTGGATGTAAAGAATAGCCACATCCAATAGATTTCATCTTAGACATGAACCTATTATCTATAAACCTCAACCATCCAACATAGATGGAGCAGATTCTTTTAACAGATCTGCAGAGAGGACCGTACAGGAAAATACAATAAGATGAATTCATTGGCCATTTACATCCAGCAAATCATTATGCATGATTCATTTACTGGACACATCCTGAGTTTGTATTTCAACCTTGAAGTTTATAAGTTTCTTTGTCGCACACATTAGACCCAATTCAATATTAATAAGTACCGGATCTTCTTAAAGCTTGAATTTGAAGAGCATAGGGATCTAGTCATATTTATATATCCTAGTATTCCCCACTTGTGTAGATTGAAAACTCTTCAGCCCAACATGTGGAGTGTCAGGTTTTAAATGGATGGGAGACAAATATAGTACGTTGGAACTTGTGACCTGCCACTATGATACCATCATAAAAGACCGACTCTTCAAAAGCTTGAGTTGATCAAGAGCACAGGAATTTAGTCATTTATAGGTATAATAAGTACACTTAAGACGCATTGATACATACATAGGAGAAGCTAGCAGTATTTAAAATATTTAGCATGTCTTAACACACATGGACTCCTTTCTTATTTTAAATTATTTAGAGAAGCGAGGAGTTTTAAAACTTAAAATAACTATCTAACAACAATAGCTTCCTATTTTTTAGGGTAAGGTTTGTATCTTGGAGTGACCAAAGACATCAATCCTGAGTTTTGCCATTCCTATAACTAGGGTCAGACACAGCAGCAGGTTACTTCCTTTCATCCACAATTGCAGACACGTGATCATAAATTTCTGCAAAAGGCATACAGATTCCACAAGTTTATGGGAGACCACATCCAGCCCATTCAAACAGTAATAATCCAAAGAATATAGGCTTATGATTTAGAATAATAAATTAATCAGCATAAGTTGTTACAACCAACAGACCTTATATAGCTTCTTCCCAGAACCAAAAGTTTTATTTTGAATTTGAAAAACAGCAAGAAGCTGAGTGTATGTCTCAATGGCACTCCTTAACTGGCCCTGTGCAATTTGAAGTTTAGCTTTTGTTCGCAACAAATCTCCTTGATCCCATTTCCCAGTCTGATCCAAAGCAGCGTCAATAATAGATTCAGCATCAAAAAACCTTTTTTGAGCTGATAATATCCGGGCTAATAATAGCCACCCTTTAACATTAGACCCAGCTTCCAGTTTTAGAAGGTGTTTTGCATAATAAAGTGCAGCATCCAACTTTCTTTGTTCTGCATTTTCTAAACTGAGATAGTATAATATAAGGGGATCTCTGATTCTAGTCATTCTTCCAGCAGCTTCCAGGGCGTCAAGTGCCTCAGATTGTCTCTTAAACCTCTCAGAATCAGAAAACGCCAATTTTGAATATGCTGAGAGCGAAACACCAAGTAAGCAATTGGCAAGACTTTCTAACTGATCACATCTACCATCCAAGTTCTCAAGCACTCTGCAAGCAAAGCTTACCCCTTCTTCTGCAAGACTAGGATTCTCAAAACAAATCCTAGATGCCATTAACAGAGCTGGAACACATTTTGGGTCCTCTCTACTACTCAACAATTTTCTGAGAAGATCCAGTGCTACCAAGTTCTTACCAGCTCCGTAATAACAGAGAGCAAGAGCAAGATACCTTTCTCTTCTATTGATGGTCCCGGGGAGCAATTCTTTCAAATGATTAGCTAAAGCTGTCAAATCCCCAGAAACAGATAGAGCAAATGAAAGGTGGTCCAGAATTGAAGGATCCCACTCAATTCTTTTGAGAGAGACTTTTCTTAGCAGAATCATTAAAAGAAGTATAGCCTCTTCTATGTTGTTTCTGGGAACAAATGAGCTGTCCATTTGGGAACGAAGGTTTGGAGGGCCTGCTTCCCCCCCACCATATAGAAGAAAAATGACAAACTCTTTCTGAATCTTTGCTGTAGACTCTGCATCAAGATTCCATTGATGACAGAGTGCCCGCCGGTAAGAAAAAATAGCTTCACGTGGACAATCAGCAAGTTTCCATAATTCTGGAAACAACTCAACTGTCTTGCTCAGGGTCTCCTGCAATTTACATTCAGTACCAAAATTTTCAGGCAAGCCTTCGGGTAATGAAGATTCAACTATGTCCAGAATAACTTTGCAAGATTGGGCAGCTTCTGCAAGAATGATTGGAAATATACATTAGACTACATTTTGGCTTCTTATATAGCTTCAAACTTCCCTTAATTTCAAATTTATGCCAAAACGTCAATAGATTCAATAGCTACCAGGATCTCTAGGTAATGAAGTTTAAGTAATGAAGACAGATTATTTAACAGTTAACACCATCATCAATTCAAACCATATAATCTAGAAAGCTAGTATATGTCCCTTAGTGGGGGAAACAAGTTCCAGAGCAACACTTCGTATAGCAGATGAGAGATGACGACAAAATGACATATGCAAGAGCTTATGCAACTGCATCTTCTTTTCGCTTGATCTTACCTTCCAGAATTCTACAGCATAACCTAAAAATCCCCCCACGTTGTCAACTGGGTAACAGGTTCAAATACCACAAAGCATGGCAACACAAATAATTAGCAATTAAATGAAATCTCAGTGGCCAAAGGGAAAAGAAACAGTTAAACTAAAACCATGTACCAGAAATTAGAGACAGGAAAATAAGGTAGACATCAGTTAAAGGACATATCAATGCGCAAAAGAAAAATATGCGAGGAAAAACCACTGGTTCCTAGAAGTTAAAAAGAGAAAATCTATGCATCAAACAACCAGTGAAGGTACCTTTAAATCTTCCAAGAGCCTGCAACGATTTTGCTTTTAGGAAGACTGCTTCCAACAGTAAGCTGATAGCATGTATAGACATTGGAGGTGCAGCGTAATTCTGGGAATGTCTCTTAGTCTTACGGTGTTCTCCCCTTTGTGTAAGTGAAATTTTGATCTTGGGAGTCACAGCACCTACATCTATTCCCTCAAAAACATGTAAAGCAGCTTCAATATTTCCTTTCTGATATTCATATCTTCCTAACAGAGCTCTAGCTTCCTGCATATTATTACATACATATTATTTTTAAAATAATATTTGAAGCTATAATTATAATTATTATAAAACAAGTAAAGAACCAAAGAAAAAAATTACATATTTCATTCACTCAATGTAAATTCTGAAGTAAGTCCCCCAAAAAAATTATTGAATACATTGTCAAGACAGATGAATAGCTCACCAAGCAACTACATGCTTCAGCTAGCTTGATGTGAAAAAGATGAGGTCAAGTGTAGAAGTATTACTTGAATGCAAAGTTGTAAACTAATAAGATCATATTTACAAAACATAATAACAAGGGTTTTAAGTCAAAGGCACTTAAAGAGAGGGCTTATAGTACATAAAGTTACAACATGATTGTCCATGATCTGAAAGAAACCACTGCCCAAATCATATATAATAAAATAAGGTAAGATAAATGCTTGTGTCAAACACCTAATAAATAGATGCTGGGGGTGCTCAACTTTCCACAAACAAAGGCAGAGCAAGATAGATCTAATTGGTTTATATATATATGAATAACCTCCCAAAGAAATTAAGGGAGTGAGAGAAACATGAAATTTCTCCTTGGGTATACACAAGTATACATATGTATGCACTCGCAAGAGTAAAGTAAGAAAGAGCAGAGCATATAGTAAAAACTAATTATTCAGTATAGCAGCAAAGCATGGAATTTTGAAGAACACCAACCTCATCGTTCAAAAACCCACTCTCACGTAGGGATGATTCAGCTTCTTCTATATTGCCAGTATCTGGCTTATTCTTGTCAACTTGTCCGGCTTGGCAAGAATTCCCACTTGCTGAATAATCCTTGGTTGCAAGAGATTCAGATGAAGGCATTATTTCATCTGCTCTTCTTAATTGCTCCCCTGAGCATAGGCACTTCATTATCTTACGAAAATTCCTGCTGCTTTCACCTCTCCTCCCTTCTCTGACTCTACTCACCATACTGTTTCTCTTGACTCAAAATTCTGCCCAGCGCAAACATTAAACCAGAACCATTATGCATGACATTTACAATACAATCGTCACAAAAACAGCTGTGAAATCAACAAAAAAAGAGAGAGAGAAATATCATCACAAATTCAAACCTATCCATAACGAACCACCCAGTATAAACTAATAAAAATGATATATGCTTACACAATTTGCTTGTAAATTCACCTCAGAAAACAGTTTGAACCCTAAAAACCAGTAGAAAACTCCTACCCGCGTAACCCGTCAAACTAGATACATATATGGACAATGAAAAAGCACTCACCTTTTGTTTTTCCAAAATGAAAAGCAGAGGCTTCGAGACCAGTGGCTGCAAACAGCAACATCCATTACTGAATTTCTCCAATCAAAGCCGCCTTTGAATTTTTTTGAATCAATTAAAGCATCTAAAAGCCTCAAGAAACTTTCCTTCTTTTCTGCTTTTCTTTTTCCTCTTTTTTTTTTCTACTGTGTGAAATTGATGTACAATGGAATGGAGCAAGGATGAAATTCGAAAGGAAGCGTAAGCGAGAAGATCAAAAGGGGGTTAAGAATTCGAGGGAACGGAATAACATGAGAGGGGTTTTGGGTAAGAGAAAGCTTATTTTATTAACTGTGGGTCCCGCTTTATGTTCCGCTGTACTGGTACCGGAGGCTGATTTCTTGCCACGTGGGATAGGACTTCATGCTGAGTGCGCTGTCGTTAAACGGTCGTTAACTACATTGTCCCCTTGACACACCTACCTCTCAAATAATAGCACCGGGGAAAACTCAAATAATTACTTTTGTCGGAGTTATTTCTATGGGAATTATTTTATATTATTTTTTAAAATGTTTTTTTAATAAATGTTTATTTTCAATAATCGTCACGTACTCTATTTTTATACCTAAATAAGATATTATAATACATAAAAATTTATATATGATCATTAAATTTTATTAAATTAATAATTTTATTTTAATAAAAATTAAGAATATAATACTTTTATTATTTTAAATAATATGTGATCATTTAAATCAGTAATCAGCTTAAATAAGTATTACTCACGTTGAATCAGGGCTTGCCAGTTGCCATTCAAAATTCAGTCGCACTAATAAAGGAGAGAAATTGATTATGAGAGATTGAGCTTCTTTGAGAGTGAGAAATTGAAAAAAAAAAATGATTTTTTAAATTGGGAAGAAAAAATGAGAAAATTGTTCAACTCTGCCCAGTAAGATTAAGGCTGAACTAGCAGTTTGGATAAGATCATGTTCTATTTTAAGACATAATCGTCTTGTTACAAACTTGAATTATCCGTTTTGATACGAACGGTCTAGATTAAAATATAAAATAATAATATTTTATTTAAAAAAACGTGTTGAATCAATCATGATAATATAATCAAATTCAAATCTACGGGTTAATCTTAATAGGCTAATTGATTAGGCTAAAAGTTTAATACTCTCTAGTCCTCTTTATTTTAGAACCCATCGCACCTAAGTAAGTAAGATGGCCTACTAAATATTTTGTCAATTGGCTTTGACTTTGTATAGATATATGTAGTAGGGGTGTGCAAACGGGCGGTTTAACCTGACAAACCGCCCAAACCGAACCAAATCAATGGTGAAAATTAACCTAACCAATTAAAGACACGGTTCGGTTCGGTTTTAACCTAACCAGAGGGCAAGCACGGTT
>JASKGM010000013.1:10838666-10849716 GCA_034509205.1 Ceratonia siliqua | reverse complement strand
ATTTGTATCTATTATATAATTCTTATAATATATATATATATATATATATATATATATATATTATAAGAATTACATTTCGAAACAAATCCAAAAAAGCCCTTGAGGCTTGAAATGATTTATCGTACACCACGTACGTTGTCTGTGATTTGATGTAATTTGGATGCCTTGATGGTCAGTTGCAGTGGTGACATAGAAGTCACTTGAACCCTTAAGGATGGTGGGATGAAAAGGTTTTAAAGATTAATGTAGTTGGCAAATCAGTGTGTGAGAATTCATTGGATACTAGATGTGGTGAGAAAGCATGAAATTTATGAGAAGCTTTAGTTTAAACAAGTGATTGCGATGCTGTGTCTGTTTGGAAACAATATGTCAAACCAATTATGAAGTACTTCCTTTTCATGCCAACTTAGACTTGAAACCTGTGTCTGTGGGGCCTCTTAACTCTATCTCCTTATGTTCATCTCTGCTATTATTGCCCACAATCATCAATCTTCAACTGCATGCCATATGTGGAGAGAGTGTGTGCAAATGTTTAGTATAATCATTTTTCCATTCTAAAATTTAAACTCTTGATCAGGATATGCAGAAAAAGCAATCAGCAAGGAACCCATTTTGCATATTATAAGCAAATATAAATCTGTGCCATAATAACGCTGAGAGAGCTTTGTCTACCAAATAACATCATTAACAAATAAAAAAGAATAGACGATGTAATCAAATACTAGAAAGTACGTATAAGAAAACCCCGGCTAGCTCCTCTTTTTTATCTCGAACAAATATTTCAGCTCCAAGTAACACCTTCTGTCATCATCTTCAAACTGTAAAACAGCAAAGCAAGGGGTATCAAGTTTATACATGCATTATATATAGATCAGTTATATAAATTCACTACAGAATTGCATACATTAAGCAATCATGAACAACAAATTAAGCAAATGCACAAGTGCTTCCCCCATACCTTGAGTTTGGCTGAGTAAACCCCCCTTGCAAGCGCACCAGACGGAGTGGTCTCCTCATTCAAGGCATACACATATGGTTCTTTTTGAGGGGCAAAAGTACCCAACATTCCTTTGCTCTCATCAACTGAACAACCCAAACCATATAACAAATCACAAGAGAAATAGATCAGTACAAGTTCACCAATGTCTGACACAAGACACATGTTTTATCTTCAACAATATTACAGACTACATAAAACTATTTATTTGAGAAGGACAAGCTGTTGTTTGACACCCAGTAAACAGAGCTTGGGATTTTTATTTGGTGTTTAACATAAGTTTTGGATTGATCTAATAGACAGTACTTATTACTATTCTCCAGGTAAGCTGAAACTTGTGGTGATCCCGATGTCTTCCAATGGGGGAAATAAAACTTCAAAGTTCCCCCACCAGTGCAATGAGAAAGGATCTCCCATTCCCAATGATCACCAAAGATGCAAGCTTGCTTTCTCTGCCAAACCCAGACATGAAGTTAGATAAATGGACCAAATAATCAGTAACATCGCCAAGTGCCAACTGCTTCTCCAACCAGTCAAAAACAGATTCCAACAAAGCATTTGCGCAAAAAGCTGGACCTCATGGAAATGAGGTTTCAAGACACAAACCATGAACTTCTCTAACTAAATATCGTATTGATCATTATATGCATTTTACTATAATTTTTAAGAGCCAGGATCAAAGGGAGTAATAAAACAAGCTAATAGTTTCAAACCACTCATTTTTAAAAACATCATAATAATCCTACAAACTCAAGATTAACTAGCAACAGAGAAAGGTATTAACTATTCATTTACCTTGAAGCCCTCCTTTCCACACTGCGTTGGAGTATGTCAGGCCTGAGACAATGTTGTGCAGAACACTAAATTTTAGCTTCAACTGATAGCGAGACCCTTCCCGGAGAGTGAATAGGATACGACCATTTTGATTTTCATCCACAGGTAGAGGAGTAACAATTTCACCAAAATCATCAGAGATAATTCCAATGGAGCGGAATTTCACTTCAGGATCCATTTGGCCTATTAACAAAGAAACAACTTAAACAGAACAGCCCAATTGTGCCATAAAGCATAAACAAGGATAATAAACAAAATCTTCAAACAAACCATCTAAGTCACTTTCCAAGCAACCTAACAGCTTCTCCTTCCACCTCCTTAGGCTCTCGTCCTCCTGCATAGCCCAACTAACTTTCAAATCAGATTCCAAGTAAAAATCATGTTTATTGACCAATGATACGATCAACCTATAAGAAACCACTAGGATTTATCATATGCGGCCTGAAATCATTCGAAATAATTGGACTTTAATAAGTGAAATTTCCGTTTCGCAGTATCAAATAGTTGGACGGCGTGTATCTTTCATAACCAGAAGAAAACTCACTGCATAGTAAGCATTTATAATGCTTAACATGAAGGACCCAGGAATCAATAGTAGAATTCAAACTAAAAATTGGTAAGACAGAATGCGTCAGACAAGAATGGCTTGTTAGATTGATAGTAAAAGAGATAAAAAGGAAAGGGAGTCCAGAAAAAACCTAAAGTACTCTTGTGTGTCTAGAGGAGGTTTAAGCCTATTTTTCAAGTACTTAGCAATGAGGATTCTTAGGTAGGATACTCGATCACAATTCTTTTCCAACCTTTCCTAGCCCCAAAAAATTCTAGAAGAATTTGCGAAAAAATACATGGAACCAACAAAACAATCCATAAAGCAAGATGCTTGAAAGGAGAAACGTAAAACTTTCTGAAAACCCAAAAATAAAAATGAAAATAGGAGTTAAAAATGCAGAAGCAAGAGGGAGAAAATCAGAGAACCTTGTCCCGTTCTATCTGCTCCTTGAGGGAAACAAGCGGGCCTGGATCAAAACCATCAACTACCCCACCATTTTTATTATCATCAGCTTCTTCTCCATCCCCCTCTGCTTCTTCTTCGTCCTCCCTACCATCATCAAAATCTTCATTCGGTTTTTCAGACATTTCTTGTCTTCTTTCGCCAATCCCAGAAGAAGAAGAAAGCCCAGATGATGTCCCTGCAGCTTCCTCCGCTCCCTTCCAATTCGTACCCTCCATCTCTCTCCTGTGACCTTGTCTATGTAGCTAGCACCCCCCACAAACAGAAACAAGCTCCTCTCTTGATTTTTCCCACAATATTCAAAAGAAAAGACACGGAGACTGTGAAGGGATTCGTATATATAACGTAAATACACAACCTTTTTCTCTGTCCAACTCGAACATATAAATGTCTTTGGCTGCCTCGTCTGTTTGTCTGTTCCAGCATTAGCCTTAGCTCGTGTCCACGCTCGGGCGGCGCATTGTTCACCGTCACTGGTGGAGTGTGCAAATTGGATTATAGTGCAATTTTTATTTGGCTTTTTGTTTTTGCAATACGGTCCCTAAAGTGAACGATAATTCATTCCCGAATCTTCTTTGCCGTGTGCTTTTTTTTAATCAATTTAAAAATACAACCTCTTTTAAATAAATTTTCATATATATTGCATTTAAAGTTAATATTATATACAAAAAATTCAAGTTCAAATTTCTATACTATCATTTACATAAAAAAATTAATATTGTATGCAATTATATATTTTTTAATATTATTATAAAATTATTTTAAAATTGTTCAATATTTTTAATATACGAAGACACAATATTATTAAACCTTCTTTTTTATGGAAGTCTTCATTTTTTTCTATGTTTCTGTTTTCAGAATTTATTTTGTAGAATGACGTATTTCTGCTTCTCAGTTCTCAGTACTATTTACTATTTAGGCTTGCCCTTATTGTCTTGACATTTCTTTTCATCAATTCATGACCTGTTGGTAAAGGATGTTCTTTTGTTCAAGTTTCCATTCTGGAATTCTATTATCTATAGGTCCAGCGCTATTCGGCGGAATGTAGATCCACTCTAAACTTATTATAATAAATTATTAGAATGTTACAAAATATTGATGGATTAATTTAAAATTTTGTAAAGACAATATTGTAAATGAAGTTTTTTAATCTAATACCAAATTATTTTATAAAAAATGTTTAATAATGTAACATAAATCTTGATTTATTTATGTCAAATCTCTTTTCATGTATTTTATAAACGTACTACGAAAAAGAAATAATTGAAAATTACAAATAAGTCAAGATCTATGACATGAGAAATTAAGATAGGATAAAAGACAAAAGTTGAACTCATAACATCAAATTAATTTCAATTTTATGTCCAATATCATTTATGATTGTTGGTAATGGCGTGAAAGAGGCGTGATGTGTGGATGAGTTTACCCCCATAAGCATAACTATAGTTTTAATAAGTTGTTAAATGATTGGTTTTGCTGTTTTACAAAGTCGTGGCTTTATGTTATAATAGCTATAATTTATTGTCATTAGGTAACCCCTAATTGGAGTACGTTTACTATAACAAAAAACCACTTCTCATTTCTCAATGCCCCCTGCCTCCAATATCTCTTTTAAAACAAAATTCCCACTGGCTTTTAGATGAAGAAATCCAAGTAAAAGGGAGAGAGAGATAGCAGACCTAATAATAGATTTATGGGTCCTACTTTGGATTCATGAATGCATTAGAAAATAAAATTTTAAGATTGGAGAGAAATGTGAACTTTCAATATGAACTTGTCGTTCCATTTGAATTTTTACAAGGGGCAAAACAAAAATTTGGCTTTACGTGAGAATTGAGAGCTACAGTAACAGGAGTTTAGATGAGAGAAAAGGATGAACTACTCAAGATGAGGGGTCCACTAACACGGATTCTTTCTCCATTGAGGCCATGGATTGAGCGCGCTGGCGGTGGGTGCTTTTTGTAACCCACACATACATACTATTCAAGTTTAGAAAACACAAGTCTTGATAATAGTGGGTTTTTCTTTGTCTTTTTTCTTTTTTTCCCTTTGGCCGAGTCATGTCAGGGACATGATATGTTACTCCAATTCAATATTGGAAATCGCTGCTTGCAAGGAAGGAAACCAAAGCATATCATGAAGCATGCTTTGTAATTGACCTTTATGGAAGACAAGAAGAGGTGAAAATTATACATCAATATACCAAGCTTAAGAAATAAGAATGAATTTTGACAGCATAACGTTCACAAAATTGCATGTCATCTGAAAGGTTCAACAGGTGTAGACTGTTCAAGAAAGTGTGCTGCCTCAAAACATTCCATAGCTTCTCCTAATGATGATACTGTACCCTCAGTCTTGTGAAGAAGGCCAAGATGATACCAAGCAGAAGCATTCAATTTGTCGTGCCGTAGTGCATCCATCAGAAAGCTTCTAACTACAGGATTTGATTCATTACTGCACCGTCTAAGAATCACAGCAGTGGAGATCAAGCTTGGGACATGGTTGGGATCAATGTCCAGAGCATCACTAAAGGCTTTTAAAGCCTCTTCATAAAGGCCCTTTGCTTCGTAGATTAAACCTGTCAAATCCAACAAGGAATAAACAACCCATTATAAGCTAGCAACTCGGTGCATCTGACATATTAAGTAGCTATAGTTAAAGGATATTTTCTATCTCAGACCATATTTGTCAATTATTTTCAGTTATTATAATCAGTCAAGAGGGCAACACAAACTGTACTAAAATAAAATAAAAGTAAATAAAGTCGTACGTATCTCAGGAAAAAAAATGAATGGAAGAAACATATAACAAAATATAGATAAAAATGCATATATATTTTACCCGTTGCATGACATCTAGAAGCAGAGTATAGTTTGATGGCCTTAGATTTTGAAAGACACACTTCTGCATCATGCCACTTTGACAGGCTTATGTATAAGAAAGCAAGATCATGCCATACTTCCATTTCCAAGTTCCTAGCATGATCTCTGCTGTCCTGTCACAAATAATACAAAACAAAGGTAAGCAGCTGGAAGCAATGCTTATTTTCAAACAATATTTCTTGCAGAAATTAAAAATTATAAAAAATTTGAAAAAAAAAATATCTAGAAAAGGTATCATATTTCAATAATGTTATCTTTGGAGAAGGACTTAGTTTACGAATTTTCAGATGTTAGTAGCTGGCATAAATACAACCTTAAAGAAAATTGCATACGCATTACATGAACCATATAAACCTCAACCATCTCATTTTGGACAACATTCATTCGCCAAACATGCTTAGACAATTTGTAAAGCATTGGGATTCAATCAATTATATATCCTAACACTTCGCCTCACTTGTGGGTTGAATCCTCTTCAGGCCCAACAAGCGGACTTTTGGTTATAAGTGGGGAGACAGAGATACAGTAGCTTTGAACTTATGACATGTCACTATGATACCATGAACGCTGACTCTTCCAAAGCTTAAGTTCCTCAAAATAATAGGAATTTTGCTAACTCTATGGCCTCTTGTAAGAAACGTGTACTCATACTATTATTTTTACCAAATGAATGAGGTAGCATCTACTATAGAGGAAGAATATATAAGAAAACCCCAATTTATAAATAAGAAAACACAGAGCAAAGATAAAAATACTGTACATTCAGAATTTGGGTTCCTCTTCAAATAACTTAGTTAAAGACCTTTCCAAGAAAAATTTTCCATACCGAAACATACTGATACTATCACATAAATATGTGAACCTAGAAGTCTTGAAATTATTGGCGTGTCCAAAATTTTTAGGAACTTTCATAATAAACCATGTCTTCACTCCTCTCATTAAAACAATTCCTATCACTATTATCAGTTACAGACCAGCAGATCACTTCCTTTCATCCACAATCACAGGTTCATGATCATAAGTTTCTGCCAAAGGCATATAAATTCCACAAGTTTACAAGAGGCCATATCCATCGCAATCCAATTCAAATGGTTAAAAAATAATCTGCTTAATTTAATACAAGGACAGACCTTATATAGCTTCTTCCCAGAACCAAAATTTTTAATCTGAATTTGAAGAACAGCAAGAAGCTGCTTATATGTCTCAAATGCACTCTTTAACTGGCCCTGTGCAATTTGAAGTTTAGCTTTTGTTCGCAATAAATCTCCTTGATCCCATTTCCCAGTCTGATCCAAAGCAGCATTTACAATAGATTCAGCATCCAAAAACCGTTTTTGAGCTGATAATATCCGGGCTAACAATAACCACCCTTTAACATTAGACGCAGCTTCCAGTTTTAGAAAGCATTTTGCATAATAAAGAGCAACATCCAACTTCCTCTGTTCTGCATATTCTAAACTGAGATGGTATAATATAAGGGGGTTTCTCATTCTGGTCATTCTGCAGGCAATTTCCAGGGCGTGAAGTGAATCAGATTGTCTCTTAAACCTCTCAGAATCAGAAATGGCTGATTTTGAATGTGTTGAAAGTGAAAGACCAAGTAAGCAATTGGCAAGACTTTCCAACTTATCACATCTGCCATCCAAGTTCTCAAGCAATCTGCAGGCAAAGCCTACCCCTTCATCTGCAAGACTAGGGTTCTCGCAACAAATCTTAGAAGCCAATAACAAAGCTAAAACATGTTTTGGATCCTCTCTACTACTCAACAATTTTCTAAGAAGATCCAGTGCTACCAAGTCCTTACCTGCTCCATAATAACAAAGAGCAAGGGTATGGTACCCTTCTCTTGAACTGACAGTCCAGGGGAGCAATTCTTCCAATTGATTGGCTAAAGCTGTCAAATTCCCTGAAACAGATAGAGCAAATGAAAGGTGGTCCAAAATTGAAGGATCCCACTCAATTCTATTGAGACAGACTTTTCTTAGCAGAATCATTAAGAGAAGTATAGCCTCCTCTATGTTGTTTCTGGGTACAAATGAGCTGTACATTTGGGAACGGAGACTTGGGGGGCTTGCTTCCCCTCCATTATATAGAAGAACAACAACAAACTCTTTCTGAATCTTTGCTGAAGTCTCTGAATCAAGATTCCACATATGAAGAAGTGCCCGCCGGTAAGACATAATAGCTTCACTAGGACAATCGGCAAGTTTCCACAATTCAGGAAGTAACTCAACTGCCTTGCTCAGAGTCTCCTGCAGTTTACATTCAGCACCAAAGTTTTCAGGCAAGCCTCCGGGTAATGAAGATTCAACTATGTCCAGAATAACTTTGCAAGATACAGCAGCTTCTGCAAAAATGATTAGAAATATACTTCAGATTACAATTTGGCTTAAAATCATATAGCTCAAAACATCCCTTAAATTTTCTAAACCACTAAAGTTCAAAGGGATCACCCATCTTGCTTGACATCAGACAAATTTCTGTCAAAACTTCAAAAGATTGACTGGCTACCAGGATCTCTATGTAATGAAGTTCAAGTAAAGAAGGGTAATATAACATGATAATCAGTTCACGTGATGTGTCATGTAGGATAATAATGTTGCTAGCATAATCTAGAAAGCTAATATATGTCCACTAGTGATGGAAACAAGTTACAGAACAACATGTTGTATAGCAGATGAGTGAGGATGACATAATCATTAATCACATATGCAAATGCTTATGAGACTGCATCTTCTTTTGCGCTGATCACAGAAACCCATGTCATAACCTTATACAACACTATAATTAAATTAGAAATATAAAACTTCTTGTCTTCCAGAATTATACCACATAACCTAAAGAAGTAACAACCGTTCAAACACCAAACAGCATGACAACCCAAATAACTGTATTTTAAAATAAATCTCAAAATTAAAAGAAGAACCTTAGCAGTTGAATTAAAAGCGTGTACCACAATTAATTACTGGAAACGAATGTATACATCAGATAAAGGACATATCAATGCGTAGGTTGGGAAGAAAAAATGCTAGGAAAAGCCACAACTTTATATGAATCAAACAACCAGTGAAGATGACCCCAAGGTTGGGTGTTCAAACCCCACTCCTCCATCTATCAATGGGCAAAAAAAAAAAAAAAAACAGTGAGGGTACCTTTAAACCTTCCAAGAACCTGCAAAGATTTTGCTTTTAGGAAGATTGCATCCAGCAGTAAGCCAACAGCATGTATAGACATCAGCGGTGTAGCATAATTCTGGGAACGTCTATTATGACGTTCTCCCCTTCTGGCAAGGAAATTTTTAATCTTGGAAGTCACAGCACCTATATCTATCCCCTCAAAAACATGTAACGCGGCTTCTATATTTCCTTTCTGATATTCAAATTTTCCTAACAGAGCTCTAGCTTCCTGCAGATTACAATTTACATGTAAGCAAATGTATACATTAGTGTGAAAATTACGGACTCCATTCACTCAATGTAAATTCTAAAATTAAGTCCCAAACAAAATTATTGAAGTAGAAACCTCAAGATAAATGAATAGCTCATTAAGGAACAGCATGCATCAGCTAGCTCCTTATGAACAAGATGAGGTAAATTGTACACTTAATATTTACTTAGAAGTAAATTTGTAAACTAAGACCATCATATTTACTTAACATGGATAACAAGAGTTGTTTCAAGGCAAAGGCACTCTCATAGAGGGACTAATAGTACATAAACCTATGAAATGATGGTCAATGATCTGAGAGAAACCACTGCCTTGATCATAGAAAACTAAATGAGGCCAGATTCACCCAAAAAAGAATGAGCATAACTGTGTCAAACACCTAATAGATACATGCTAGGGCCTCTCAATTTTCCAATAATAAACGCAGAGAAAGGATCTAAAAATAGCTTATATATAATTAAGGAACACAGAGAAACATGAAATTACATATTGGGTATATACAAGCCTACATATTCTCTTTTATAGAGTAGATAAGAAAGAGTAAAGCATAGAGTAAAGATTAATTATTCAGCATTGCGGCAAACTTAATAGCAAGAAATTTTGAAGAAAACCAACCTCGTAGTTCAAAAAACCACTCTCACGTAGGGATGATTCGGCTTCTTCTATATTGCCAGTATCTGGCCTCTTGTGAACTTGTCTGTCTTGGCAAGAAAACTCACTTGCTGAATCATCCTTAGTTGCAAGAGATTCAGACGAAGGAACCATTTCATCTGCTCTTCTTAATTGCTCCCCTAAGCATAGGCACTTCACTACCTTCCGCAGACTCCTTCTGATTTCGCCTCTCCTCTCTTCTCTGATCCTACCCCCCATACTGTTTTTCTTGACTCAAAAATCTGTCCAATGCAAACATTAAATCTGCAGGTTATACATAAAATAGCTATTTCCTTGGATATAATCAAAAGAATAAGTCACGGTTGTTTCAGCTCTCTGTTCGTACAGTTTAGATTACCAATCAAATTCATCTAAATTATACCGTGTGCAATGGAATTGAACTTCCGAAACAGGAAAGCATATAAGACTTGAGCTAACAACACAAAACCATCACTAAGAAAACAAAGTCGCCTATCATCAGCTATCAGAATCAAACCCATTAAATTTTGTAACACTGCGCGCCAAATAGAAAACAAAAATGATAAGAAAGCAAACGTCATGAATTTAAATCATATTCATAATGACTCGCCAACTGTAAACTGGTAAAAATATATTCATACACAATTTGCTGGCAAATTCACCCCAGAAACCAGTAGGAAACTCTTTCCCGTTAAACCAAATACGTATACGAAATGAACAATGAAAAGCACTCAACTTTTGTTTTTCCAAAAATTAAAGCAGAGGCTTCGAGCCCACAGCCTATAAATAGCAACACCCATTACTGAATTTCTCCAATCAAAGCAACCTTTGAATTCTCTGAATGAATCAAAGCATCCTAAAGCTTCAAGAATCTTTCCCTTTTTCCTTTTAGCTTTCCCTTTTATTTTTTTTATCTTTCTTTTTTTTTCTGTATGATATGAAATTGGTGTGCAATGGAGGAAGGAATTAAATTCTGATTGAAGCGTAAGCGAGAATATTTCAGGGCATGAAGATTTCGAGGGAAGGGATATAAAAGGAGGGGTGTTGTGCGAAAAGGAAGTTCATTTGGTTCATTGCGGGTCCCACTGTAAGTTTTCCCGTACTAGTGTGCCACGTGGGAAACGATTATGTTTTTGCTGTCATTAAAGGATGGAAATCTTTCATATTGATGTCTATTTATTATAACATTTTATATATTATAATAGAAGATCGTTATAAATTTTAATAATATAAAATTATTTAAAAATA
>JASKGM010000013.1:10772240-10814527 GCA_034509205.1 Ceratonia siliqua | reverse complement strand
ATTTAAATCACTGGTAAAAAGTTTTAAATTTTATTTTATATATAATTATATATAAAAAAGTGTAATTGTCACTATAATAATTATTAATTACAAAAGATTTAATGATTTAACATTAGTAAAAGCTAAACTAATTTTATATTTATGATATCATTTAGTTTGGTTATCGACACAATCAATTCAACTGAATCCATCAAATTGTAACTGGTCCATTTTTTCAATTGATTGAACACAAAAATTATGAGTAATTATATTTTTGGACAATTTCTATCCTACCACCTTCTAATGGGGCCGTAAGGTTACGTTTTTCGGTTTCCTGTAACTTAATATTTTTTAATTTGTATAATTGTTTTAACAAAATAGCCCCTTTAATATTTGCATAATAAACTTTGCAATTTGCAAAAAGGTCTTGCAAGTCGTCTTCTTCCTCATTTTACTTTTTTCATGGATGCCTCATTCTAGCTTCATGCCCACTCTCATCTTGCATCATCTCCCCATGGTTCTTTCACAAAACTTTCATGTTTTTTCTCTTTCTACACGCCTATGATCTTGGTTTGGGAAAAAAGAAAGGCCAAAGGGAGGGGTTCATCCCATACTACCTCTGGTAAGTCACACTACCAGGTAGTTATGGGAGCTCGGGTTGAGCTCTAAACACGTACGTCCTGCACCATTTAGCCCAAAAATTTTTTTTCAAAAACTACAGCTAGTTAAATACGAACCAAATGCCCTTGAAAAACAAATCAAATAACAACATTTTCAAATTTAAAATTTCAACCTTCGCTCGTTCGGTCATGGGAGCTTCAAATGAAGCTCCTTGAACATGGATATAAACAATCTTTTGTTATTTCTCAAAACGAAAACGGATTATGGAAGAGGAGGTGAAAAGATGAAGTTTTTGTGAAGGAAATAAGTGGAAATATGGAGAAATGAAATAGGGTTTCAAGCTCGAAGAATTATCAATGGAAAAAGTCCAATGCGTGAGGGAAAATAAGAGAGGGAGAGTTGCGTGAGATGCGAGCCAAACATTTTTAGCCTAACATTTTTGTAATTATTGACTGTTGAAGGATTCAACGGTAAATTTTAAAAAATATTCATTTCAACCTACTAAGTTAGATATTGGTAATTTGTTTTTTATCCATCGTCGATCTAACGCCCGATGATGGATATTAATCATCGATCCAACGACTCATACAATGAAGCTGTAGAGAGCAATTGCCTTATTTTTTATTCCTTCAAAAGCATAAATACTCTATTACATTATCATATAATTTTTTTTAATAACATCGTTATATAAGTTTAGAATTTTTTAAGACAATAAAAAAAACCATCTGAATACAATATTTCTAAATGCAGAATAATGAAATTATTACAAATTATAAATGCAAAATGCTATATAAATGATAGATAGTGGCAGTATTTCAACTGAGAAGGTGAGAACACTCCTTTATTGAAAAGGAAAATCAGATACAACTTAAACAAGAGTCTCATTGGGAAAATAAAGTATTTCTTTTATATAGATTAAAGAAACATATTCATCCAAACAAAAAAAGTAGCATAAATATTTTTCAGTATATTGCTTACGATGACGTCGAATTACTTGGTAACTTTTGCTAAGTACACCTTTGACACAACCTCCCTCAGTTTCTTCCATTGCTTCTTTTTGTCTAAATAAAGAAACAAAAAAAAAACGAAAAAACAGGGAATAATAAAATCCTCAAAGTTCAAATGCTCAGACAATCAGAAGGCTGCCCATCCTGATGCAGTGGTCGATTTTGAAGATGCTGTTGAGGGAAGATTCTTCTGTAAATTCCAACAAGAAACATGTATTGTTAAAAATGATTAATTTAGGCGACTATAATGTATAAAGGTATTCCATGCTTCTTATACTAACGAGGCATATAATGGATTTATCCAAGAAAGAAAATACAAGTAGGCAAGTCAGGCTCAAGCACAAGTCACCATTATATAAATTTTCTTCGCATCAAAACACCATGAATATTGTGTCCCTCGTTTCCATTATCACTGAGGTGGTGTACCTCTTTGTTACCTCTACATTATCACACCATTACTAGTCCAACTCCACCCCTCAGTCTCGTTTCCAATAAATCAATAACCCAATTCTTTGGAGGACAAAATAAACATCATCTCCTGAGTAGGAAGCAAGCACCATATATTTTAAATTTCCAACTAGTGTATATGGAAGCAATAAATTTCTGGGGAAACTCATATCTCATAGAACGTGGCCTCATTATTGTAAAACACTCATTTTGCAACTCTATCAGACTAATATGGTGCTGTAAAGGAAAAGTTGGGGATACAATCCTCAAAGTGATCTAAGCATCAATAGGATTCAAACGCCATGAGTCCAAGACCGCATACTATATAGCTCATACTGCCACAACCTTGTAATACAATAAAGACAATATGAGCCGCAGACATTGTTTAAAATCCAACTCATCTAACAATGTCTTAGCCTTTAGGATATTCCACCTCTTAGGATATGGATAGAAAAAGAAATTAAACTAAAATGCTCCAGCAAGTAACATGGTTATCAATAGGGATTACAAAGAAAATTGCTTGATCGCTTGCTTTTCCGATCACTATGGTCATAGTACATACTACATAGGAATCTAGATTGATAACCAGGATTTAAACAACAATTAAATAATTTGTCACAATTTTAATAATGTTATTAGCAAGTAAAGAAGAATCACAATTACTATCACTATCGTAAATAGTAATATCGTGACTCAAAGCGACATCTTAAATGAGCATAGAGCATATAGTATAGTATCTTTATGCTTTTTGATCAAATGAATGAAAATTTTAAATAAGGGGAAGTAACCATGGAAAAACACTTTGTTTTAATATTAACTTTGGTATTAGAATTAGAAACATAGAGCATGTAATCATCCAAAGTCAATATCCGTATAACAATCTAAAGTAAAATGCCATTGCTGTTCAGGTCATATAAAACTAGTCAGCCCTAAATTTTAATAATATATAAGCAAATAATGGATATAAAAAGGAAACGGCCAAAGAATGAGCATCAACAGCATAGCATACCTTTGGTTGAGAAAGATCTGAAAAAGTATCAGTAGATTGCCTCGCACTTCCATTTGTCCCCTTGAGATCAGTCATGTGAGTGATAGAAGTCATCCGAGCAGCAACAGGATCATTTGGAGGGGGTGGAAGAGGAGACCTGAGTTTTCCTGCCCCACTCGGTGGGGGAGCAAGGCCCAAGGCTTTAGGTTTCGTATTTCCAGAAAGCCCACCTGTTAACCCAGCAGTTGAGAGCATGCCACCTCCTCCACTTGATGGTTTGTGCTTCACATTAATCCGGATGGTTTCACCATCCTATAATCCGAAAGATATGGAAGTCAACGTCCAAGAAATGAGAGAAGGGAAACGGCATAAAATTTAATCCTAATGGGAGAGACGAAAAGGCAGAGTGATAAAACAATCGTGTTAGAGCAGAGAGTAGAAAAAGCATCCTTTTTTGGGGGGAGCAAAAATATTCCACAAGTAAAACCACGATATGTGACGATCTACAAAATATACATCCGATATGCATCTTCAGACTCAGAAGGGCTCTAGAAACGGATTTGGCCAACTCAAACAGTTACCAATCAATATAGCAGATAGTTATCAGCTAAAGATAGGTTTTTACTTTGTGTATTTTGCGGGGAATAAGCAGATGCATTCTTCATGGCTGAGTGGTCGTATAATGCATACATAATCATATATGCTCAGGCCAGTATAGTGGCATAGTGCAATGCAAAACAGACCCACTAAGAAATCACATAGAAAACAAAGTGAATATATAGATGAAGATATGGAAAGCGATCCACTTATAAATCGAACCCAAAAACCATAGCAGGGAATTATGTGTTATTCACTCAAGTTTAACAATTAAAGCAATCTCAGAACAAACGTTTTGAGATTGAAAAGCATATTAAACCCAATAACAAGTAGTCATTCAAGTGTTGTACCTTTAACCTGTGATTTACAGCGGGATGAATATCAATCTGAGATTCCTCGCTCGGCTCGCCAGACTCTTTCTCGTGTTCCCTCCTTACATACTTGTCGTGATCCGACAATGCCACATTGAAATCAAAAGCTTCATTTCGTTCCGCAAACCCTAACCCAATAAACGCGTGCTTCCCCTGACCATCCTCGATCTTCAGCACGAAGTACCTGGACGAGTCGAGCACGGACTCGACCGCGTTCTCGCGCTGCCCTGGGTAGACGAAGCATGCGGCGAAGAGCTCCCCAGTGTTTGGATCCTCCAGTCGGATCTCGCACCGATCCTTGCACGAAACGACCCTAAGCCGACCCGACCAGATATTATCGGACTGGAGCCACTCCCCGCACTTGTACCCACCGGATGTGGTTCGGGGCGGAATCTTGTACACCGAGACCTCGCGGACTACGAGAAGGGTGTGCTCGAATGCCTCCTCCTCAAACGACATCGTTTTTTAACCTGGAGGGAGGAAGATTTAGAAATTAGAATTGAAGGGACAATGTGAAACGAAAAGGGACAAGGTTTGAGGAAGCTGGGGAAGACAAGAATGGATTTTCTATTAGAAGCTGGAGGAATGAATTTGAGTGAGTTTCAGGTGAATTTGATGTGAATTTGAGACCTTAAGAGAGATGTTGTCCTGAATACAGGTGAGAAGGAGGTATCAATTGTGAGCGGGGGTTTGAACTTCGAAGATTGCTGCACCTAATGTCAACTGTACACGGAGAAGGATAACCATTTGACATTACCAGTAAAATGATATAAAACCTTCACCCCAAAAACAATATATAAAACCTGTAATAGTCAAGATTTTACATGTTTTTTAAAAGGGGGACTTAATCCCCTCCATTTTTTTAAAAATTGATTAAATATTTTTTATTTCATATATATTTTTAAAAATTTTTAAAATATTTAAAAATTTTTTATATTCTTTTGACTATTCATCTATAATTTTTTTATTATTTATTTGTAACTTAAAAAATTTTATAAAAAATATAAAAACATCTTAAAAAATATAAAAAAATTCATGTTATAAAAATTAATTAATTTATTTTTTTTAAAAAATTTTAAAATAAAAAAAATGTAAAAACTCCCCTCTATTTTTAAATCATAACCGTGGCCCATGATATTTTAAGGATAAAACTATTTCACAAAATGATAACTATAGAATTTAATTTTTATTAATTTATATTAATTAAATATCATTTATGTCATTTATTTTTTTTATTTTTTTATTTTTAAATAAATAAGATTAAATAAATTTTAAATAAATAATTTTAAAAATATATATGGCATAAATTATAATTAATTAATATTAAAAAAAATAACATATTAAGATGTCGTAAACTATACTATCGTCCTCCGATAGCATATAGCTACCCTCCTTTTAACCATAAAAGCGCCGCATGGCTTACATCAATATGGTACTCCAGGGGCACAAAAAATGCACTCCCTCTCCACAGGTTCCTCGCCTCCAGTATTCACGGCAAGACTCCTCTCTCTCGCTGGAGTCTCTCTGTTGCCGCTTATTACCGCAGTGTCTTGTTCAATTAGGTGTACTATCTTGAATCTCTTGGTAAGTTCTATCAACATATTTACCCTTCCTAACTTGTAACGATGGAAACAGCATTGGTTCAAAGTCATGGACTTTGTTTTTTCTTTTCTAGTATTTTTCTGCATTAAACCCACTGATACATACCACTGATAATTAGTAATATTTTTACGCGCTGTTCTAACGCATATATGGCTTTTTCTGGCAATTTTTTGTTTTCTTTTTCTTGGATTTTTTTTTGTGTGGCCGAATAATCTTGTTTACTCCAATTTTTGCAGTGATAAGCTATCTGTGACCATGTATCTTCAGTATTACATAAGCGAGAATGGCGATAAAGTCTACACTACTAAGGTCAGCCTAGTATAATAGTTCTTTCTTTTTTCTTCTTCTTCTTCTTCTTTCCTATGGGAGCCTCCTGTCAAATAATTGAGGGTGGATTTTATAATGCCTGTGTAGAAATCATATTGGCATTTGAATTTGGGTCATAGGCAAACATTATGTTCCAAACTGACACTCTAGTTATTTTTTAATGCTTTTGCAGAAAGAGTTGCCAATTGGGTTAGTTACACAATCTGCTCATCCATGCATGTAACTCAATCCATAATAATTTTTCTGATTTTTATCATTTCCAGAATATTCTAAATTTTGTCCTGAATAAAGTCATAAACTATTATTTTGAGTTTATTCTTTTATTGTAAGATGTAATACTAACATATGGGAGGCTGTAGAATATTTCCTCTAGTTGTTTATTTCTTATTTATCTGTTGGGGGTGCAAAGACCTGTTTTCATGTTTTCCACTATACACTCATCTCATTGCAATCCCAGAATTCTTCTGTGGTGAAGATTTCATTACTTAATGTAATAAAACATTGCTTGACTTCTGTTGTGTTTTGATCACTCTTTGCTTGACTTCTGTTGTATCAAAGGCTATTGTGTTTTGTGTTATATGTGATCTTCTTGGTTTTCCTAACTGCAGCCCGGTTTTCACCTAACGACAAATTTTCAAGGCATATACCCCCCGTTTGGATGGGTTTTTCTAAGAAAAAAAGTTATTTTTTAAAAAAAAAAAGTGATTATTTTTAAAATAGGTATTTGGATGCAAATTATTTTATAAGTGCTTATTTTAAAAATAAACAGAATACCTGCTTTTCAGAGAAGCAGCAAATATGATGTTTAAAAAATAATCAGGTTCAATAGAAGAGAGAGAAAACTTTTTAAATACATATACCTTTAAAAGATTTCATAAATTATTTAAAAAGCACTTTTATATGTCATTTTTAATAATTTTACATTCTTAAAAGTACTTTTATATTTTTGCATCCAAACACAAAACATCTACTTTTTTTAGTAAAATCACTTCTACGTAATTATATCCAAACACCAAATACCTACTTTTTTTTAAAAAATTACTTCTAATTAAAGCATCTGCTCAAAAGTACAAGCCCATCCAAACACCTTAGAGTTTTCCTGAAGAAGCGCTTTGGATTGTTACCAACCCAGCATCCCCCTCCTAAGTATTGAATGATAGACATCTTTAGCTATTTGTGTATTCTTTTATAGTTCTTAGGGTGCGTTGCTGTCCCAAAAACTGCTTTTTTTAAAAAAAATAAGTGTTTTTTTTTATTTTAACCGTTTGCATAAGATTATTTTCATAAGTGCTTATTTTAAAAATAAGCAGAAATATTACTTTTTTTGAAGCAGGAAAATGTTACTTAAAAAATAATCAGGTCCAACGAAAGAGAAAAAACATTTTATAAACCAATATATTCATTAAATATTTCATAAATTTTTTAAAAAGTACTTTTATATGTCATTTTTAATAATTTTACATATTAAAAAGTACTTTTATATATTTTGCATCCAAACGCACAACATCAATTTTTTTCAATAAAATCACCTCTACATAAGTCTATCCAAATACTAAATATATATATTTTTTAAAAAAATTATCTTTATTTAAAGTATCTGATTAAAAATATAAACTTATCAAAACTACCCTTAGCTGGTATTGATAAATTAAGGCCATCATGTTATCTAAACCAAATACACTGCGAATCAGAATCTGGCTCGTATATTAGAATGAAGTAATGACTGTTGATATACAATGATCGCTTTTTGGAAAATATTTGCAATCCCTGTCGTTTCTCATTGTAGAAAGCATTTGAGTTTTCACATCAACTTTTTTATAAGAGATTTTTAAATTATAATAATTTTTTTAAAAAAAAAATCAATACAAGTGGTGTGTGAGGATAGATAACATAAGCGACAACATCTCATGGGAAAGTGCTATTATTCGTTTTTAATGTTTAAATTAATTTGATGCATGAATTTATTTTGGATTTTGTTCTTTTTTTATTTTTCATTCTCAGGTTATGAACTTCTTATATAACAAAAAAATGATCATCAAATAATATAATATTCATATTCCTTTTTCCCCACCTATGCTTGAAAAAAGTATCCCTGTACAAATCATTCAATTTTATTAATCTAAATATTAATACATTTGAATTTGGTTAAATGTTAAATAAAATCATTCAATATATTTTTTCTGACCAAACCATTCAATTTAAATATAGCCTTCACACAACTTATAAAAAGTTATATGAATAGCATTTACTCCTCATCTTTTTGGCAATTTAGCAGGAGACAATTTTATGTCAAATTGAAAATTGAAAAATAAATGAGAGATAGATAATAATTATACACGAAATTGAAAATTGCCTATACTATTAGTTGTAATATTAAAAATTTAGGAAAATTATTCTTTCATGGCACTAAATAAGTGTTATTATGTATTATTCTTTATTTTTCTTTTTTATTCTTCAGAAAAAGATTATTTAACTATAAAAACTTTAATTATACAAATATTAGTTATAATTATTTTTTATAACAATTTTTAAAAAAGACAAAAAAAGGAGGTAAACAGTGCATAATGTTATTTAAAAATTTAGTGTTCATGAGAGATGGGATGAGAATTTGGTAGTTTAATAAACACAAAAAATTTAATGAATTTATAAAGAATTTAAATTTAATACTCCTGGGAAAAAAAAAATTGCCTCAGGAGCCGGGGACAGTTTTGGGAATTGAATTTTAATGTCAGTCCCGTCTCTGTTAGCTTAACTTTTCACCCAAGGTGGAGTCGAAACACCAGTCTCAGGCTCTCTCAGTGGAAGTCGTCGACTGCAAGTGCAAACAGTACGGTACTGACTCACTCTGTGAGATTAGTTTCGCATATAACCTAATATGAATATTATCCTTCACGATCTAAAACCCTAGGTTGATAAGCGTACAAATGTAGCTGAAATTGTCTGATTCATGGGTGCAGGAATGGCCAGAAACCTAGGAGGATTTCTGGTGCTGCTTCTGACTCTTTCGATCTGCGAAGCTGCGACGAATTTTGAGCCGATCTCTGACTCTCATCGATCTGCCGCCGTAGACCTCTTTACCCCCATTGATGGATCTTTTGCAAGGTGAACATAGCGATTTCTTGTTACCATTCCGGTTATTCTTTAGCTGTTTCCCGTTGGAAATTCGTTGTACCCGATGAATTGTAGTTGAAGTCAATTACATTGTGATCGTACGTGATTTTATGTGACGTAGTTATTGGATGCAAATATGTTGACCCTTATTTGCGTCCATAAATAATAATTTGGCTTCGTTTATTTCATAAATCAGTATAGGCGATTATCCTTTTTTTTTTCCTAACGAATTAATATGTAGTTTAAGTCATACACAATCTCATAAAGAGGCTAGGTAAGTGTAGAACCAGCAATGCCCTTATCTATTTTTTGTTGGATCAAATTTAATACTGGTTGATTCATTTTTATTGGAGAAGTCTTTTTGGTATGATGAACTAACATATATATATATATATATGTTTCAGATACTTAAATACCGACTTATAATTGTCTATCCCTCTCTCCCTTTTTCTCTGGAAAATATTTTGTATCTCTTGCTATCATTTGGCTTTGTTTCATCTGCTTCTTGAGGAGTAATCTCCAATTCAATTATCAGACATAAGCTTCTTTAACGTGATGTCTGTTGCACTGTCTCACTGTCTCATATATTTGTTCAAATGCAACGTTTTATTCTGATCTAAGCACATGCAGAGACATTGAAAGGTTATTTTTGCTCTGACTGTTAAGTGTTGCATCATATGTCATCGATTATTCTCTTAGATTTGTATCACTTGACTGAAAATTTTAAGTGACCCTATCCAAGTCAACTAATTATTATCCTATTATCTGTTGTCAGTTTAGAAGATACATATGAGGCCTTAAGAGTTTTTCAGATTCTTGCCATTAAAAACAAGCCTGACGTCATCACAACCACTTGTCAGAAAGTATTAGAAAATCTTGGGTCATCATCTCCTCTGAAGGATTTGTTCTATGCGCTAAAAGTTAATAGCTTATTAAAATGCAGTGTTAATGAGAAGGTCTTCAAGGTATTTTATGCTTTGGGAGTTATTTTGTTTATTGCAGCTTACTTTATTGCGCATGAAAATTCTGTTGATGTGTCTTCAGTCTCATAACTGATGCTAAAATTTGGTTATTTTGTACAAGGATATTGCTTCAAGACTCAAAGCCACCATCAATGATGCAAGTACGTTGCTTGACATATACTACTCAATAGGAAGTTTGGTTCTTATCAAGGTAATTCTCTGGACTCTATTCTACTATTCTACTGGGTTAGCCTGGCTAACCATGTTTGAAACTTGTGATTTTACTGGAGTCATATGGGTAACTGATGCATAAATGTAGATTGTAATCTTGTTCCTTTCTAATCATAACTTGGGCTTAGTTTCCAATTTATCCTGTGTGTTTGAGTGCTCTTCAATGTACTTCTACTGGAATTGTCTCTTTTGAGGACGATCTCTTTAGAATTGTGACTTGCAGATCGAAATGTGATATTATGTTTCATTATGATTCCTGCTTCTGATTTCTGTCCTTTGTATGCAGGGTCATACTTCTAAGGTTGATGTTCTTCTTGCTGATGCTGATGGCACTTTTCATTCTATCAAGGTCTGTTCTATTTTATGTGCTATTAATTAGATCGTAACTAGGTTTGCTTTTGGATAACTAATCTTGCTGCATCTAATGTTGTGCTAGGAGACTCAGTATAAGAACCACACACTATTTTTTATGTGATTCCCCCCATATTTTACATCAATTTCTTCTGCTACATTTATGAGTCAAACTGTCATTTGAACGCATGAGTTCATGTCCTGCATTAATGGCAGGCTTTGAGCCAGAGTGATGGAAGATGGCGCTATAGCTCTGATAATCCAGAATCTAGTACCTATGCTGCTGGTAATGATTTAAATAGAGATGTTTTGATATTGTTGTCTCTCATTATGTTTGAAATATTTTCTACACTGAAGCTAACATTAGATATGGACTTCCTGGAAATATTCTAATCACTTTTGTTGATCTATACTGACAACTTAATCATTATGTTGCAGGATTAGCACTTGAAGCACTTGCTGGAGTGATCTCACTAGCATCTTCTGAAATTGATCAGTCTAGGGTAAAGTTTTAGATCTTTAAAATGTATACTTCACTATTCTCCTGCTTGTGGGGATGAAAAGTTCCATATGTTTGTCCAGAAATTTGTCTAGATAAAATATTTGAATAATAATAATAATAATAATATCTGCAATAATTTTCACTTGACCTTCTCAGTAGTAACTTAGCTTAAATATGGAAAGTCACTGACTTTTGTCAAAGTTTTGAAGGAAAAATGCTGTTGAATGAAAATAAATTTCAGCATTGGGGTAACGTGATGCAAATCAAACCTAACAATGGCAAAATCAAAGTAGTCCTTATTATGGGACTTAGAGTGCATTCAACCCTAAACTCAATCACACACATACACACAGAGAGGACCCACATGTGAAGACTCTTGGGTAGCCATATAAGGGAGAGAGTAATGGTCATGTGACGTGATGACTTACCAATGGAGCTGCATTTCTCTGACAAATTACCTGTGTTAGCCTGTGTAAACTTACTTTTATTGTTTCTGACACATCTTGCAAATCGATCTTATATTAGCTACATATTGGCAGATCAATATGGTGAAAAATGATATATTGAAGCTATTTGACAGCATTGAGAAATATGGTATGTCTAGCTTTGCTTTTACCTAATTAAAACTGTTATTTTTTGATGATTATTTATAACTTTAGAATTCTGTGGCTTGGATGTAGTTGCCACGGTCTTTCGCAAATGATATTATTTGATAAGTGATAGATTGTAAATTTATCCTCATTTTAGTGCATTTTATCCTTCATCAAGTTTTTTCTTTTTAATTGAATTTAGATCCTTGCTGCTAAATTTTTTTAATGTTGATTTAGGTATATTTATAGACATCCATATAATTTTTAAAATTCTCTTTGCTACCATAGTTTTTGTCTTAGGAGTCTATTGAGTTGACTGCCTTCGTTAGTTAGTTGTTGCAATGGGACCTTGTATTATTGGTGGTCAACTTAATGCCCTACTTGTATGGACTAAGTATGCTGAAGAGAGTATATACACCTATTCAAAATGCTTGAATCTTGAAGACACATTCCTGTAGCCTTCAAATTCTACACGCCTAGTACAGTTGATTATGGGTAAAATTGTTGCCTGCTTGATCAGTGCATTAGTCCTACAGAGTACTGCTTGGTATCAAGTCCCGTAATATTGCTTCAAGACTCTTGCACAATATGCATCTGTCCCCTTAATTTTTTTGCCATTTTTTCTAAATGTAAGTTATTCATTTACTGGTCATTTTTTTTAATTTCATATTGGTCTCAGATGAAAATATGGTCTATTTCAGATGATGGAACCTTTTATTTTGATGAGAAAATATTTGGTGCACATGAACATCACGGTTCTCTCTCCACTACTGCTTCAGTTGTTCGAGGGCTTACAGCATTTGCTGCTGTAATTTCTGGAAAAATAAATGTGCGTGGAGTGTGATGGATTACTCTTTTATTTCTTTCTGCTAGAATTTTCTGTTAATGCTTTGGCTTTGAATTTCCAGCTTCAAGGGGATAAAATACTGGGTTTAGCAAAATTCTTCCTGGGCATTGGAATCCCAGGAGATGCAAGGGATTTCTTCAATCAAGTAGAATCATTAGCTTTTCTAGAGAGCAACAGGCAAGAGCTTTTCTAAGAGCACTTTATTATTATAAATTGCTTCTTTATGGCATTGATTTCTTTGTCTTCTGGTTCTTCTTCTTTTCCGATATGTTGGCCACTTCATGATATGTGATCAAGTTATATAACTTGAATCTATTCTGGTTCTGTAGGGTTTCCACCCCATTGATATTGTCACTTCCTGCAACAGTTTATTCATTGACCCTGAAAGACCTGCTTAAGGTATGTAACTCAGTCAAAATGTTTAAAACACTTGTTTTGGTTGTCCTATAGTTTAGTAGCTCTTGGTAATTGGATAAAATGAGTTGCTGGCTCTCACAATTGGAAAGCGCATTGGGTGTTTGAAAGCCTAATTACAGCATCTGGATACTCTTGTTTAATGCATGAAAAGGGGGGAAAATCAGTAGCCTTTGGTCTTTGTCCATTCTGGGTCTCAGCCATCCCATAATTTTACATTTTTAGTGTCTTTTAACTTGTCATCTTCCTGCTGTTGATGAGAAGGTATTCAATATCTCTACACCTGTGAAAAGTTTAGGAGTCCTCCTCATGCAATTATTAATTCTGATTATGCTTCCTTTGTTACCTAAGGGCTAGGGAATAGTACTTTCTATTATTTGCATCTTCTGTAAATTCATTTTCAATAAATTTAACATAATTTTGTGTATTCTTTATGTGATGCATTCTTATGTATCATTGCTTTTTTATTGAGTATGATGGTTTCACTTTTTTCATTTATTGGTACTGATTTGGTTCATCTGTCTCTGCATGCAATACTACATTTATACCTCATCCATCAGTGGCTATAATAGTATTATTTATCTGCCCCTTTTTTGGGGGTCATTTTCCACATCTGCTTGACTCTTCCAGACACACTAGCATTTTTGTTTGGTAGATTTACAATCTTAGATTTGCAGTCTTGCAGCACTGCGACCTCTCAAGTTTTCATTTACTGTCGTGAAATTATGACCAATCTCTATTACAAAATTAATCAGGTTAGGGTGAATACAGTGCTTGGTTCAGCTGCACCACCTCTAACAGTTAAGCTTGTCCGAGCTTTCAGCACTGGCTCAAAAGATTCAGCTATTATTGAAAGTAAGGTGAGCAATGACTGCTTACGATTTTCCCCCCTATAAAACTATCATGCTCTATTTTGTGACATTGTTATCTCTGGTTTGATCTACTTTCCATTATTTGACCTTTTTTTGCTTGAGTACAGGAGCTCCAGTATGAACCAAAAAGTGGACTTCATGTCTTGGATGTTTTCTCAAAGAATGTGGATGTGGGAACTTATGTCTTTGTTTTTGAGGTATTCCTGTTTGTTTGTTTTAATATGTTATTTTTACTTCTGTTGCATCATGGTGTACTATCAGCTGCCTGTCAATTATAATATTTAAAACCTATTTTGCAGATGGTCCTTCATGATTCTGATAGTGAAAAAGATTATGCTACTGGAGGCCAAATTCATGTACCAATATACATCACCGGAATTATTAAAGTTAGCAATGCAGAAATTGCAGTTCTGGACAGTGATCTTGGAAGTATTGAAACCCAGAAAACGTAGGTTTCTATGTTTGGTTAAAAAGAAAAGCCTATTTGAAACAGTTCTCTGCTGTTATACTGAGAATATTACTTCTGTTTACTGATTAGTATGTCAGGTGTTTCTCATTCTACTGTGTTTGAAGTTTGAACATGTTCAATATGACTTTATATCTCGCTGCTCTTTTTTTTCTGTTCAGAACTGTGTTTTGCATGTTTTGACTTTTGCATTACTAATTCCTCTTTACCTGTCCAGGCTAGATTTGGCTGGAAATGGCGTGGTTTCACTATCAGCGAACCACCTGCAGAAGTTGCGTTTGTCTTTTCAATTGACAACGCCTCATGGTCATGCTTTTAAGCCTCAACAGGTTGTAGTTGCCATTTCAGTTGACAATCCCTCTTTCTCATGCATTTAATGAATTGTTTTTAATGCTCAGTTGAGAATTTTGTTGTTCTGCAGGCATTTCTCAAGTTGAGACATGAGACCAAGGTTGAGCACATATTCTTGGTTGGAAGTACTGGCAAGGAGTTTGAGATAATTATTGTTAAGTATCTCTACTAAATAGGCTCTCCCCTTGAGTACTGGTTTTTAATTTTGTGGAATTTGTATAATTTGTCTATGTATCAGTCTGAATTAGCATACTGAATTCTATAATTTGTCAACATATCACTCTCGGAATATAAAAATCAAGTGTCATTTGTGGATGAAAAAAATATGTGTTGGTTTTTACATATTGCACCTGAATATCATAGGAAACTGTGAGGTTATTTACCTATTCAGTTGGGTTTACATGTAATTACTAATTGTGTATAGATTGATCTGCCTTAACTGCTCTGAGATGACTGTGATAGAGGTGGATGTGTTTTCTGTTTTGCCCTTATATTTCTCTGAAGCCTGTAAAGTTGTTCCATTCTCATTTTCCTATATAATTGTTCCTGTTTGCTCACAACTGATATTTTTGGCATGTAGAATTTTCTTGGCTTGGTGGAGAAATTATTTTATCTCTCAGGCAGATATGACATCGAGCTGATCGTTGGTGATACAGTCATGGTAGCTTGCTCTACCACCCCTTTATTTAATTTCCTTCTTCCCCTATAATACTATTGATCTGAGCAAATATTTATTTAATCTTTCAGGAGAACTCTTTCTTACGACCTCTTGGCCATGTTGAATTAGATCTTCCGGAAGCACCTGGGAAGGCAGCCCGCCCTCCTCCACCTCCTGTAGACCCTTACTCAAGATATAGGCCCAAAGCCGAGATAACCCACATATTCAGGGCTCCTGAAAAACGACCACCCCAGAAACTGTCTCTTGTTTTCTTGAGCTTGACCCTTCTGCCATTCATTGGCTTTTTGGTTGGGGTAGGTCTCAGTATAAACCCTCATCTATCAATTTATAAAATAGTAAATATTATGCTTAAAATTCTCATTTGGTTGTGAATGCTCTCTTCAAAGAGTTTGATACTGAGAGCAAGAGATCTTATCTATTAGAACACCAAAAGTTTTTTAATATAGACCAATGCTTACTGGAACCGCTTCTTATGAGCATAGCATATCTGAAATTCCAGATTTAAGACTTCAACCCAATGCATGTGAGTGATATTTGAAAGAAGCTATTTAAAATTCCTAAGACGTCTATACTTTATTAAATTGGGCTTCCAATGGGTACTCGATCTGATGGCTTTAGATTGCTAACATTTAATTTGTATATTTGTCAGTTTAAAAGGATTGGAATTGTATGCTTCATATATTGGTATATTTCCTTTATTTCTTATATATAGAAAGGCAGGAGAGACGAAGTGTAGGGATTGTCTTGGTACTAGTGTTGAATGTTGCAACAGTGAAGTTACGTATATAAAATTGTGTTTCGGATGCTTTATCTTCTTTTAGCTTGGTCAATTTTCAGTGTGGTAGTTAACACGTAATTTTCTTTGATATCATTCACAAATCGCAGCTATTACGCCTGGGAGTGAACCTGAAGAATTTCCCGTCTGCAACAGGACCTGCCACATATGCCATTCTCTTCCATCTTGGCATTGCTGCAGTTCTGTTGCTTTATGTACTTTTCTGGTTCAAGGTATGTCCACTGTGCAACCATTTAAATTATTGAATGGAACCATAGAAAACATTTCAGTTTGTTTCTTCGAAGAGTGATATTTATTGGGCCCTTTGTATAATAGAGAAAGTGATTCATCATCTATGACAAGCGTTATCTGCTGTAATTTTGATTACATAACATGCTTAACTAGCAGCCAGGGGTAGTGACATTGATCTTTAATGCATTTTGGTGGATAATGTTAATTTTCATTCCATTTTTCTTCTGACAGGGCAATTAAGTCAAACAGTTATTTCCGTCTTTTTTATTTGAAGTGTTTGCTAACTCTATTTTCATTTTTGTTCACGTGCAGCTGGACCTGTTCACCACCCTGAAAACACTAGGTCTTTTGGGAACCTTTTTGATGTTTGTGGGACACAGAATTCTATCCCATCTGGCTTCTACATCAGCCAAGTTGAAGTCTGCCTGAGTAAAAGGAAGAATGTCTATTTATAAGGAGATGACAAGAAAAATTGATTTTTCCCTTGAAGGAAGCAGCACTAATCCAATTTTGTAGGACCGACCTATCTTGTATGCCGATCATAAATTTAGAGAGCTCAATTATATTTAGAGAAGATTTTTCTTAATCTCGCTTTATTTCAGTGAAAGCCATCAACAAACCATGTGTTTTAGAATATTCTGCCTTCCCTTGACATTATGGTAATTGTAGTGTTTTTGAAACCTGATGCTTTGGACCCCTTTGAACTTGGATCGTGCAACATGATTGTAGTTTGGCGCCATTGTGTTATAAGTATTATCTTCAAGCAAATTGACCTGGGGGCTGGGTGATAGGTTTGACTAAGCTTGCCCTTCAATGCTTTTTGGAAAAACTGTCATTTAAAAATGTGTCCTGTACAGAAGCTTATCAAGAAATCTGCTCTCCAGAGTAGCTTTAACTGGAGATAAGCTTTCTACGGTTTTCATAATTAGCTTCTAATTTCATAAAAATCTCAAGGTTCTCACTCTTGATTTCGAAAGACCTCAGGACTCGACGTCTGACTATAAAATCTTGTATTTGAAACCTTTGTTAGACGGTGTTTGCTAACCTACAGGTGCGGTCCCCCCCTCTTTTTTTATTTATTTTTTATTTTAAAAATAATTTATTTTTTTTTAAAAAAAGAAAAATATATAATACAAAAGTGATAAAAAAATTCTATAATTTTTTATTTACTTTTGACGACTTGCAGTCTAGAATTATTTTGAATTATTTTAAATTTATTTAAATTATTTCTTTAAATAAAAATTATAAAAAAATTAAAAGGGATTACAAATTCAAATTGAAACTTGTATGCACTTATAAAACTTGAATTTTACGAATTTACTTGTTAAATTATATATAATTATTAATTATCCACACTTTTTTAATGTAAAAGTTACTAATCATTTTATCATTTTGTTATGATTTTTTTTTTGTTAACAAATAACAGTGCAACATTGAAGGAGAAGTGAGGGTTTAAACCACGTTAGAATTATCTCACTTACTACTAAAAAATATACAACTATGTTTCCTGGACAAACATTTTGTTATGATGGAAAAAGTCTGATTGTTTGACAATTTTATAAACATACATCATATGAGTTTGTAATCTAATTAGTTTTTTCTAAAAAGTAACAATGTTTGAAATTGGCGGTGTGGATAATTTTCTTACGAACTTGTTTCCAACGAAATACCATGCAGATTGCAGAGTGCTCATCATCTCCTCATAGATCATCTTCATAACGTCTGCTTTAGCCTAGTATTTGGGAAAGGAATGGATACCTAGTATATAAACTGCACATACATGAACAAGCACGTTGCCCGCCTGAAGTTTATTCCTTTGTTTAATAAAAAAGTCCCATGCACGTTCCGAAATTGCACTAGACTTTCCCAAATGTCCATTCTCCAATGACCAAGAAGATTTCAAAGCAGAAAAATGGAAAAATAAGACCTTGATAACAGGTAATCTATTACAATTTAATTAATAAACAGATGGTTCTTCAGATTTCTTTGATTTTCTTAATCATGATGACAGGATGAAAACTTTGAATTTAAAGTGTCAGTAATTAGATCAATTCAAACAAAATGATTTAGGTGAGCTTTCACTGTGACTTACGCCTATAGTGAAGAGAATAGGAACATGTAAAAGAAAACTGAAAGCTTAAAAAAAGTGCCATATGAGCAATTTTGCACTACACTTTGGCCATCTTTCATCCAGCATTGCTGAGGTTTTCATATGAGTGGCAGAAGTCACGCAGTGGGAGTATGTCATCATTCTGCAACCCGGATGCTCTCACTTGTCAGCCACATCTTCTTTTGAATAATAAACACTGTATCATCTTCACCTTGATTTACATCAGATAAGGCCACTGCCTCCCAGTGTAATGCTGGCAAGTAATTCTTTATAAACTCCACTACTGACCGCTTATCATGCACAATGATGAAACCCTTTGGCCTGAGGATTCTATCCATCTCAATCAGTAAATCCTCGGGACTGCATTCCTTCTTAATGATATCAGAAAATATAGTCGAAGCATGGAGTAAATCAAAAGTTCGAGGGTAGGTTGAAAAAGCTTCACACCTGTCACATTCATACCCAAAAATATCAGTATCAGATGCAATAACTGTGTAAACTCCTTCAAAACTAGTAACAGGGAAGGTTTTTATTGGATAAAAACTCTGTAAATCAAGCTCCAGCCCAGAACCTTATTAACACAAGGTGGTGCTGTTAGTCTTTGCACAATACCGAATTATAGTGGACTATGACCATATTACTCCTCCTAGGATCATGCACTAATCAGATCATAACTGGAAAATGAACTGTTTTTTTTCTGAAATTATATTTATCAAATATAAATTCTTCCTAGTGCCCTAGAAACTAAGATGAGTTTGAAAATAACAATTACAAGTTTGTTGAATAAGTATCTTGCTTATTATGTTCAACATTTTCCTCAAGTGGTGTAATTTAAAAAATAAAAAAAATTTAATAGGTACTCCCTAATATAACCTAGTGAAAACCATTATTATATATAAGATATGAACCATACCAATTGTGAACCGTTCCTATCAGTCCTCTGTCATATATTATCTTGAGAGTGTTTGGCCCATTTTCTGGCACTACATTCATAACCCAAACATCTTTGTTCTTCAAAGCAGCTGCAAATGAACCCATATTTGCCTTCATGTCCATCACATTCCTAAATGTGTCGGGCTTAATTTTACTGCCTAACATGATCCAATAATTTTCGACCCGTTTTTGCCATTCTTCCTGCACAAAATTAGTCCTGTCATATTCCAGACACTGGCAAATATGCCTTTGCTTGTTCATGCCAGCATCCTGAGAGCTAAGATAATAATACAGCACGGCCATCAAGCTATCTTGCCTTATATTAATTCCAGAACAATTGCTTCTTTCATTTTAAAACCTATTCATTTTGCATCGTAGATCACCTTAGACCTGAGAGAGGAAATTACAAAATTTTCCACAAATTCAACCAATATAAAGAATAGTTTATATGGTGTCAAATTTAGATTGTCTTCCTAAAGGCAAAACGATAAATGTATATAAATATATGACTCGTGGGTATCAAGTTTGTTTTTGATCAATTCATACAAAAATGTAGTCAAGTAATGAACCTGTGGTCTCAGTTACTTTTGTTTACATTTTCAGTTGGCTAATGCAGGGTTTCCAGCAGGTCCTTTTTCACCCTTGTGTTTTGTTCTTATTTTACTTATTTTTACAGTTACTTCCAGACCTTGTTGCTAATTCCTTATGATGAATGAAAGAATACATTTATCAAAGATAATAGGAGTGGCAAAAAATGAAGTATAGACATTAAATTACCATGTCCTTCTCAAACATTTTAGTAGAATAGTCAAAATCAGCAAGACGAGGAGGTGGAGTAGTCAATCGTGAAGGCCAAGGAGCCAAACCACTTCCTCTTTCTCTATGCATTTCTGTATAGACCAACACAATATGTTGTTATTGTCTTTTCAACTTCCAATACAAGAACCATGTACTAATGCAAGCAATTGCTGATGGGCCTGAACAAGATATTAATCTATGAGCAAATGTAGTTATGTCATATATATTGTAAACATATATAGAACAAAAAAAAAGCTATTGATCAATGAAGCCAACTCTTATACAGACCTTGCTAGCCATGATTTCATGAAATTAGGCAGTGTTTTCACGGCAGTTGTTTATTTCATCATTATTACTCGTTAATCAGATTATCTATAACTATTAATGGTCTGAAAACATTCTCATTGGCAATTTATGTCATGGTCTTGTGATTAAGAAAATGATTAAATCATTTTATGAGTGAGAAAAGTATTTTACTCACGGTCAGAGTAAGGTGTGATGCAAGCTTCCATTTTGGCTCCCCAGACTGCATCAGGATCATCATCAGATCTGCAGAGTGGAGGTTGAGTACCTGGCTCTCTTTTTTTGTAGCAATCATTTGTCAGAGGCTTGACCCATATAACCGTCTGGTTCCTCTTAGCAGCTATTTTCCAACACATCCGTCCTACTAGAGCACTCATTTCTTTCCATATTCTCCGATCCTCTTCATCCTTTGCATAGGCTTCAGGAGAAGAATAGGCAAAATAGCCTCCTGGCCTGAGTAACCTATCCAGCTCAAGAAGAAGGATGCCATCTCTTTGAAGCCAATCAATTCTACAGCGAGAACAATGAGCAAGTTCAAAAGATCTACTTGGGTATGGGAGTCTTTTTGTACCTAAGACACCAAGATATGCTGGTATTCCTCTCTCTAAAGCAAACTGAATTTGGTTTTCATGAACATCATTGGGTGCTAATGACATTGCTATTACATTAGAAGAAAGAAGATATCCTCCAAAACTTGCAACTCCACAGCCAACATCAAGAACACTCCGGATTCTTCCTCCATTGTTTATATTATTGTTTGGAAAGTTTAGCATCTGTACAATCATGAATATAATGTTACTATACTCCCAGTCATGAAAGAAACTTATGTTTTATTAATTATTTTATTCCCAAACTAGAAAGGAGTAGCTGGCATACATTTGCAATTGATGCAATATATTTATCAGCGCCTTTATGGAAGTGCGTCCCTCCACCAGGAAAAACTATCTTTTCACCTCTCACAACCATCCAGTTCTGATCAGATTTCTCAGATGCAAGGTGGGTATGAGGTATATTTGCTTTCCATACCTGATCTCTGCTTTTGGGCCACTTGATCGGAATCTATTTTTATCAAGAACAGCATAAGAAACAAAACATTAAGCATAGAAAAATTCCAACACCTAGAAGTTCCTTACTTCTATTTAACAAAGCAAAGACTGGACAGTCACCTTGTACCCTGGGGGAGGAGGAATCAAACAATTATAACGCCTCTCAGGCATCGGGCAGTGTCGCTCATAATGCTCCATCAAAGACAGATCAAGCTTCAACCTTGTCTGGTATAAGAGGTTTCTGTCTAGACAGGGAATCAGCTCTGAGAGACGATCATCACAGACCTTAAAAAAGTAAAGAGAAGATTAAAAATTAGTTGATTGTTTCATTGCAGAAAATAACAATTGAGATTAGCAGGAAGGGGGAATGTAAATCTTGTTCAGTTCAAAGATAACTCACTGGAATGGTCTTTACTATAGCACCATCCTCTCCAGTTTTGAAGGAAGATTCATCAGCATCTGTGTCCCCTCCCCCACTAAAGTGTTTTATAGATTTACTACCATACTCTAGAGGAGATGAGCCACTTTTCCGAGAATACAAGTAAAAGAAAGCACAAACAATCACCAAAACTAACACAATGACCAATCGCTTTCTTGGGTTCCCATCTGCTCTTCCTCTTGTCATTCTTGCCACTGCAAACGAATCACCTTTTTACTATGACTTCAACTAGCAGAAGATCAAAATTCAAAATTTGACACGGCCAGCAACTTATTAATAAAAAACCCAACACAAATTTTCTCTCCACACTCACTGATTCAAATTTCACCCAGAAAGCCCTTGATTGAAAGGCACCAACTTAATAATTCATGTTCCAACTAGCACCTACGTCATGCAGGTGAGGAAGTATAAGAACGAAAACTGCACAAAAAGTTGAAACTAAAATTAAAGTAACATCATTAGCATTATAAAAATAAGAATAAATGCATTAGCAACATTCTTCCTAGAAAGGAAACATCACTGTTCGATCAAATAATTACTATAATAAAAAATTGAACATGTTGACAAAACGATGGGACAAGCGGAGAAAAATAGTGGGATTACGGTCCCAAAGGCAATGCGGGATTTTCAAGTAGGAATAAATGTAAGCTTCAATGATCAGCAAAACAAAATTAAGAAAGATAAATGCGGAGTTAAAATTAAGATATTCCAAATCTGAAGATAATCAAATCCAACTGATTCACTAACTGAGTGAATGCATCCGAATTTTCTCAGCACTGGTGCAAAGAAGCATATGTGCGAGTGGGAAAGAAGTGGCGGAATGGAAATGCATAAAGGATAGAGGAAAGCGAAGCACCGACAGTTGCCAGCTGGATAACTGAAGGAGACTGACAATACCCATCTCACAGAAACAAAGAATTCATGAAAACTACCCAAAAAAAAATGGGCAGTGATAGTTTGAGCCTTTTGAGGTCCCAGAGAAATGGAAAAGAAAAAAGGTAGCAAGTAGTGAAGTCATCACTGACAATGGAAATCCAAACCTAATATATACATCATTTTGGAAATAGTAATATAATCAGATCCGAACCCTGTTCTTCATGAATTATGAGATAATGTATATGGAATGATGGATCTGAGGAAAAAAATAAAGGATTGGACTGAACTCCAAGCTCGGAGGGTAAGTGAAAGAGACAAGATAACGTCATACGTACCTCAGAGGACGCAACAACTTTGCCTCGCGGGGAAAGAGAGAGGGGGGTATTGAAGCAGTAACATCCAAAATTGCAACAAATAGGATCTATTACTGAGATCTAACCCAAATTGTAATGCTTGGCAGCTGCAATAACAGGTGAGAACCAAGAAGAGTATTCATTATTCAATGAAGAGAGAGGGGAGAGACACGGAGGAAGCTCCGACTATAAAAGGCACAAGTGAAGGAGTTGACTATACGACGAATATTTTAATATTTTAATTTCTGTTAGTAATTTCATTTACTTTAATTACATTTCTTCGTTAATATTTAAATAAGAAAGTAAATTTATTATCATAAGATGTCATTGATTTTAATTATTAATTTAAATATAATTAAATTTAAAATTATGTATAAATTGTATTGTTATTTTTTAAAAATAAAATTGGGCATTATTTCTTTCTTATGCAAGCATGAAGAAGATTTCCCAAAGTAAGTGATGTGATTTAGTGATAATGTTCAAATAATTTGTCAGAGAAAATCAAAGAGAAGCAATAGTAAGGACTAAGGAAGATGGCAATGCTAAATGTACCTTTTTATTTCACAATTCTATGCAAACCATAGGGAAAAGAAGAAGCAAAAGACGCCATTTTATTAGCTGCTCTGACTTGCCAGTCTTCAAAGAGAAAATTCCTGAGACTCAAGATGAGGCCTGCACTAGGCCGTTTGGATGCCTCAAGTACAGTATACTTTACGTCGTAGGATGGGAAACTGGAGTAGCATGGCAAGACAGACGGTCTAATGAGATCCTCCCATATGAAAGAATTGGGTCTTGCACTAGGATGAGTGGCAGTTGGTAAGTTTCGAATTAGATGCAAGGCAGTGGGTGAATCCATTTCCAGCTACACACGACCGTTCCAAAGCTCGGCCTCAGTAATGCTGCAACATCCAAGGTTATGAACAAACCCACATCGATAGTTGCCGCTGTTGTCCCTTGATGGACCTCCAACCCCAATTGGTCATCGCCCTATCCAAACGAATACCCACATCCTGTCCATGCCAAGTACAAATTGGACCCTTAAAGCCCAGGTCCATAAGCTGAAAATCTTCAACCCACTTCCTAAAAGCGTGCGTGCATGGTCTTGCTACCCAAATTGCTCCCTCCCTGCTTCTCGTCAGTGCAGAGAAAAGCATTATAATCACCGGCAACGGCCCAAGCCCCATCACAAGAGAAAGAACTATAAAGTCAGATGGGCCCTTCACACCTTGTGCATCCAACTTCTTTCCCTCCTTTCCTGCTTGAATCAAATGTCACGAAGGGCCATATTGCCATTGGGATCACTAGAAAGCATGGGCCTTAGCTCAGGGGACATGGAGGGCCAACCCATACAGGCTTGTTGCTCAGTATGTTGAACATGCATACCAGCAATATCAGGGCTGACAACATTAATGTGTGTTTATAGGATAGCAAAAAAAAAATATATATATATATATATATATATTTATTTATTATATTTTTACACTATTTTTTTAATATTATTTTATATTAAATAATAATTAAAAATAAATCGTGTATGGTAGTAGTTTATTAGTGTATAAGTATTAATTTTTAGCTTAAAATAAAGATGAAATTTAGGTGAATAAAAAAGAAAAGGAAAATTTTGATTTTATCATTTAAAAATAAAATTTTCATATGTATTTGTAGAAACCAAATATTAATATATTCAATTTAAAAATATTAAAAAAACTAAATGACCGCGTTATTTAATCTTAAGACAATTATAATAAAGTGTCATTTAAAATACTATGTTATAAAATTTAAATTCTTATTTAATGTTACAATATCATATTTTTACAAATATTACTTAGACATAAATAAAAATTTAATTATCATAAAAAATCATACAAAAATAGAGTGTCACACACACCACACCCATTAATAATTTTCCGTATTAATCTTTTATATCTCCGAATCTATATAGTCGCGGCAATCGTCTAATAGTCTCAAATTTCAATATTATTTTTTTGAAACCTAAAGCCGGCCACAAGGTAACCAAATAGGCAAATTCGTAGGCACAGCATGGAGAGAATTCCAGAATCTGCATCCAAAGGAACAAAACGCCGGCGAGAAAAAGAAACGGATGAAGAAAACACCGGTGCCGGTGAAACTTCATCGCTCGGTAATTTCGTATTGTCTTCTTGCATCGCACTTTCTCTTTATTCACACGAATCTTAATCATTCCAGTGCCTTGAATTCTATAATCAAATTCACTGCTATTTAAATTTTGTCCCCTCTTTATTTGCTTTCTTTATCCTTTTTTCTGACTTCTCCTAAAGTAGATTAATCTGAAACGCAGAGGACGATCTTACATTTAGTGATACATTGGTGGCGCTTCGGATAATGCAAGCTCAGTTTCCGCACATTGAGAAGGTTAGCGATTAAAATGAGGGATTCGAAAAATGCAGCAGAAGTGAAGAAAAAGCCAAAATAATCTTTTGAATGCTTTGTACATTGTGGATTTTTTATTTTATTATTTAATTTTGAAATATGGTTTAACTCTGTTTATCGTCACGGAGTGTTTTCATGATCTAAAATTTTCATGATGCACGTTTGCAGGTTTCAGTTCAGCCGTTTATTTTGAAGTCACAATTGTATAGCAGTGTCAAGCACAGAACACAAGTGGATAGGGAATTAGAGGTCTAGTTCTTTGGCCACTGTTCAGTCTTTGGAATGCTCCTGCGTCTATGTTTTAGTCGGAATGTGGAATTTTAATGATGTCGGATTTAAATTCAGTGGTATTCGGTTTATTAGCAGAAATAGTAGTTTCTTTTTTTGTAGCATTCATGACACAATGAATCCAAGTGTGCGAGCTTCATATACGTCTTACTGTCTTTGGTTGATATAGGTCTCTGAAGTGCTTGAAGTTACTGGTGATTCAGTGGTGCCACTCAACATTAAAAAAAAGAGCCATTGAGTTGTATGTGCATGTCAATTCCCTTAGGAGCTACTTGATATACTGTTATCTTGGATACATAGATCTTAGATACTAGTGTGTAAGATGCATAACTGTTTAAGATTCCTGGTGTGACAATTGAAAGTTATCAAAGAAAGGAGACAATTAGTAATTTATCAGAGCTGGTAAAACCTTTGACACAGGAATGTTTGGTTCCCACATATTTTAGGAGACATGAGTTACCTGTAATTAGCGGGAATCGCATGCTTGAGAAGGATCTTGGATGCTGGTGTTGTAATCCTGTACTTGTAACTTGTGTGCCATACACAAGCATCTAACATAATTGGGAGTTCTAGATATCTGAATGAAGAAGACAATGTACTAAGGCCCTCTTCGAATTATCTTTTCTAAGAGAAGTAGTCATTCTTTTGATCACAGAATCCCTTTTGCAAGAAAAATTAGCGTTTGGATCTCCTTCTCTCTTGAATGAGAAGGAGGTCGAAAATGATAAAATCTGATTAAAGGAGAATGTCAAATTTGTAGCTTCTCCTACTAGGAGAAATTTAATTAATACATTTATATTATTTCTTTGATTCATTTGCTTTTGATTATTATTACTTTTACAAATTTGTTATTTTTAAAATTTTCATTTTATTTTAAAAATTGTCATTTTTGGTCATGTATATATTCATTTTATTATTTTAAAATTAAAAATAAAATTTTGACCCATTAAATATTGTTAATTTTAAATTCCTTATGCATATCTCTTTCAATAATTTTATCAAGCAAAAGTCTTTTTACTGTTTTGCAACTGTACACATTTTCTGATTCAAAAGTTATTCTCATTTACTGCATCTGAACGCAAAACAACTTCTCATTTTGCTAAAATACATTATTTTTTCAAAACCAACTTCTCATTCTATAAAAGTTTTTTTTAAAGAACATCCAAACAAGTCTTAAATCCCCTATAGTGTCTCCCCTCCCCCTAATTTTTGTATTGGCTATTCTGGATTGCCTACTTTATTTTCTGGAGTTTTGATGGATTAATGTGAATAATGGTATATTTTTTTTGTGCAGTCTCTAAGGAGGGATAAAGTTCTGCGCATTTTCAAATTGAATACTGGACAAGATGATCATGCTATAATGTTTTTGAATGATTACCTAAATCAGGTTGGTTGCATAGATGAGATATAGTACTGTGATGGCAAGCATATTTACGATTTCTTTTGTCAACTGTCTGTTGTAATCTGAGTGTTATTGGACTGTCCTCATTTTGGAAAAAATAATTTCTCCCTTTTTGTTTATTTTTTATTGCCTATTAGGTATCTTTTGATCCAATTAAGGTTCTGACGGATTGTTAATGTACTGACATGTTTATTTTGATTAACTATTGATGCATAGATAGACCATGTTGTTAAAAGAATGGAAAACAAGAAGCGAGGGGAATATGAAGTTTTTGGGTGGTTCAAAACACTTGTTCTTGATTCAAAGCTGGAATCTAGCATTGAACATCACGAGCTTGTGAGTGAGATTCATGAATCAGCTGACATATTTCTTGTTTCCAGTTCTGCTCATTATACTGTTTTCTCATCAGAATTCTTTATACTCTCGTAAATCTTCTGACTTTGGGTGAATGAGAATATTTTGGAATCTATCATATCCACATCTATTGTGATAAAAAGTGATATGAAAACATATGTTTTTCAGTTTATCAGCTTAAATCTATTAGTCAAGATACATCCTCATATAAGCTTAGATTCACTTTACTTTATATATATATGCCGGGATATTTTATAAAACAGGTTGTCATAATGAGTATGATTTTTGCTGCAGTGCTCACTCTTGTCACTTGGGGGAAAGGTGAAGGACAGTGACATCTCCCTTTTAATTAATGCAGGCATTCTTGTGAGTAAACTTGGAATATAAAACATCTCCTGTATTGTTTATATTCTATGATTGGCTGTATTGAGAATCTTGTGACCTTCCTTATCTTATTTCAGCCTATTAGATCCCTACAAGACATAACAAAGCCATCCTTGTCTTAAGAAAAATTATGTCTATCCTGCTTATGTTGATTATATAAAGCTTTAACTTGTAACTGTGAGAAATATTTGTCAGAGCATATTTCCCTACTTATGATATTAATGCACTTTATATGATTCTTGTGTAGTATTCTGTTGGTTGTCTATGTAACCTCTATACATACTTTTCAGACTCGGCAACTTATTGATCCAAACATGTATTGGTTTGCAATTCCAAATATTGGCTCAATACTCAAGGGTCTTGCTCAGGTATGAACATTTTAATGCTTAATTCTGGTTGGTTTCTAGATTCTTGTGGTAGACTAACCCATGGTATTTGTTGAGAACCCACCCAGATGGCAAGAATACAAGACTGAAATATTATGATATTGATAGCAAACTGGAATTCAATACAGTAACTAATCTCACAGATACACAACTTTACTCCTACACAATCACTACAAATACTATAGTAAACACCTAGATACAAACCGGCACTTCGAGTGGCCGGCCCCTCCCATTCCTAGCATTTGAGAGGCTAGAATTCTCCCCCAAATCCCAATTCAATAATTGCCTATCTTCCTTGCGCTCCTTCTCTCATTTATACATGACAACCCAACCAACTCCTCAATTAACTGCTATTCTGAATAACTTTCATTAATAACTTCCCTTATTCAAAATATTTTTGTTTTATTTCCTAAATATAGGAAATAAAATAAAAAAAATTTGAATAAGGGAAGTTATTAATGGAAGTTATTCAAAATAGTAGTTAATTGAGGAGTTACTTGGGCTGTCATGTATAAATGAGAGAGGAAGGAGTGCAGGGGAGATAGGCAAATATTGGAATTGGGATTTGGAGAGTGGCTAGCATACTCTGAATGCTAGAATGTCTTGTGGGTTCATACCTTTGTGTGGTCCTGTTTCTGTGTTTAGTGTGCAAGTGAGTTACTGTTGTGTATTTCATTGTGCTGTAATCCTGTAACAGTTTGATATTAATACCATCTAAATACAGTGTCTCCATAAAAAAAAAATTGTTGAGAACCCACCCAGATGGCAAGAATACAAGACTGAAATATTATGATATTGATAGCAAACAGGAATTCAATACAATAACTAATCCCACAAATACACAATCACTACAAATACTATAGTAAACACGTAGATACAAACCAGCACCTTGAGTGGCCGGCCACTCCCATTCCTAGCATTCGAGAGGCTGGGACTCTCCCCCAAATTCCAATTCAATAATTACCTATCTCCCCTACACTCCTTCCTCTCTCATTTATACATGACAACCCAAGTAACTCCTCAATTAACTGCTATTCTGAATAACTTCCCTTATTCAAAATATTTCTGTTTTATTTCCTACATACCCCTGGTATCTAACAGTGTTCCTATCAAAAAAGACTAACATATGGTATTACATATTAGATTGTAGCGCATAACTAATTTCAGCAGGTCCTTGTCCTTCAATTGGCGGCTTTAGGGTTGGGGTGTGGTAAATTGAATAGGGGCTTAGATTGGCATGGTTTGGCTACCAAAAAAGTGTTAATGGCTCTATATGTAACTTTTATCAGCTTTTAAGTGCATCTCTGATGACATGTCTTTTCTTTTCTTTTTTTAAAGCATGTTATGTGCTAGATATATAATCAGATTATCAGATACTTGATAGGAAAGATATCTTGGTATAGGCCGTAACTCTAATTCTTGACCCTGCTAACTGAACCTTTCAGCTCATATCACCATTTTTACAGGCCAGTTTTGATTCTTACAAATTTCGTCAAAAAGACATTAGACGTTATAAGCACCTGTGTGAGCATAGTTCACGTAATATTTGTTATCTAACTCTACTAAGCTGAGCTTGAATAGCTAATGTGCTCATCAAGCATAAGCCATTGTAGTCAAGTCCACCTGTGAACTTTCATTGCTGGAGAAATTTATTTTATGGAGTGAATGGGGAAGAATTTATGTGCTGTTGTTTTTTCTTTTTCGGTGGCTTGTAATTTGGGTAGTCATTTGGAACTGACAGTATTTCAAATTTGTACTTTTTGTTAGTATGAAAGATACCAAGAATGGCTTTTCCTGAAAGTTTTAGTACTTTTTCGTATTATTCTGATTTTTTTTCCAATGAGGACATATTTTCAGAATTACAGGATATCAAACTGTTTTTTAACAAGTATGATTAAATTGTTTTACTTTGTTGTTCAGGGAAGAAAGGAAATTGTGTCTCTCCTCAACCGTCGTAAATATAAAGAGATGATGTTGGCTTCTTTGGAGAAGAAGCGACTTCGAATGTCTCCACTTGATATGAGGTTTCATCTTCGTGATCTGATTGGGTCTGGTGATATTGAAACTTACCAGACACCAACTGGTTTAGTTGTTCGAGTCCCAAAAGATTAGGGATCCAGAAAGTTCTAGATGTATTTGGATCCACGGAATGATTTGGCTGCCCCTATCATGGCTATCAAATTGAAGAACAGGTTTAGTTGCTTGTGCTTTGGATATAATTAGCTTATATTACTTCAAAAGGCAGTCTTTTATATGAGACAACTCTGTAGGTAAAATGATGTTATCTAGGATGATCAAGAGAACAGGTTATAGACAACATGGATAATCACATTCACATTCATCAACAATCATCATGGATCAATTGAAGCTAATGTGAGTCTCGTCTTCACTAGGTCTTATTTAGTGCATTATATTTATTTAGGTTTAGTGTTTTTAATTGTGAACTTTAATGGTTAAGTAAAGTACTTACATTCATATGTGTGTGTGTGTGTATAAGGTGATTGAAAGCAATCATCTGACTAATTTTTGTACTTTCATTGATTCTCTTTTTCTTGAGGGGGTGTTTAGTAGTAAGTTTATGTAACTTGTTCAATTTTTCCACGTGCGACTGTAACAAACAATTATAAATCACTAGTGAATTTTCTGAAAGAAAGACACAGGAAATGGCTTGAAGATTTGAAGTTATTTTTTATTTCATTTCAGCAAATAATGGATAGCAATTTTTTAGACAAGATTTATCATTTACATTGCAAGTGATATTAGTGATGCTGATTGATTTATTGTTCTGTTAATTCCCCCCCGGGGGGGGGGGGGAAGATAATTATTGTGATGCAGTTCCCGTGAAAATCTGCTTCAAGGAGATTGTTTCTTCAAAAGCCGAAGTTTGGGGTTATTTGTTATTCAATGATGAGACTGACATACAGCTTTTGCATACTCTGGTCTCATTTTGAAGGGGACTATAATAGAGGATAATAATAGAAGTAATTGCCAAAGAAATTGGAATAGTTCTATCACTTAATACGAGTATCCAAATAGTTTACTCCCTAACTGTTCGCACACATTGACTCTACTCTTATTATTAACAATTCTATTTGCACAGCTAAAGGATACAAAATTTGCATCGATTTCTCACTTCTCATATCCGTTGGCACCGATAGGGAGCCGACAATGAGGTTAGTAGTGATTGTTTCTTATAATTCTTATCGAGATAGCCTTTTCAGAGGCTGCAATGAGGTGCATATCTTTGTTGCCTGCTCCATTTAGATTAGGACATTGATTAGTCTTCGGAGGAACCATGTGGTGACTAAGTTAAGCAGTTAATGCTTATCTAAATTACAGGATTTTTTCCCCATGACTTTCATGGAATTCATAGTGGGGAAATTAACAACTTCAATTTATGTTATAATTCGCCGAATTAAATTCGGTACAAGCCGTAAGCCCGTAACCAGAATTTGTATACCCTTGTTTTCCACCGCCCGGAATCCTCTTCCTAACCAGAGCGCCTGGCTGGAACTGTATAGCTGCAATTGGAGTGGGCCCTAATTGGGTATTGAGCTCTATACCGCAAGGGTTACGTGTAGCAGCCAGAGGCTGCTTAGCCCATTACGTACCTTATCACTTTCATCAGCTGTTGCTTACCTTTTTATTTAAGAAAAACTAGCAGGCAATTGATATGGTTGTTTATAATCATTATCATGGCACATATGATCGATCCTCTGAGCTGACGACTTAAAATGGAAACCACTGTTGGAAATAATTGCAAGCCAATAGTGGGTTCACCGTTTTTGTTGTTCTTGATTCATGCATAGGATAGGAGAAAGGTCTTACGTAAAGTGAGCTCGTGACATATGGTTCCTCTCCAGACCTCAGTCTGATCTTGAGGTGTCCTCGTGTGACAAGAATCAGTAGCATTCAATTACTTTTTTCTGGAAGTATCAAATTAGAATATTATAACGTTAAATTATGACCGACGTCTTAGAAAATATATGGAAAGTATAAGCACTAAGCAGTTGTAAGTTTAGTGTCCTCTGAGAACACTTCAGTTATTATTACTTTGAATTTGGAGAAAATTTCATACGATATTGTTTGAAGATTTGGTGTTAGTGACGGTAGTGGTGCTAGTCTTTGTGAAATCGGCGGTGCTGTTCTTGTATAAACACTTAATCCCAAACATTTAATGGTAGGATGACATTAGAAATTATTTATAAAGTGAGGGATACGAATGAACATTTATTAAAGTAGGGCAAAATGAAAAGAAAAAAAATCAGAAGCACCAAAGTATGATTAAGCCTTAAAATTATTTTGGGATAATTTCATATAACTACCTACAGTCTCATAATTGTGCTTTATAAAACAAGTTTTTCTCTCAAAAAATTTTAAAACGATATTTTATAATAACAAAAGCAAAATCTATACTGTATCATTTTAAAATACAGAGTGATACAAAAATTATTTTTTGATTTTTTTAAAACAAATTAATAGAAATATCCTTAAATTCTAAGGGATAGTACTGAATTTACTGAAGTGACCCAAAAGTGGTTTTTTCTTAACTCCACTGAAGTATTTTAATGACGTGGCGCATTTCTACTCGTGAGGAAGGAAACTTGTAGAGACGTCATTGTTTTGTTGTTGATAAATGATACGTTTCACTATCATAGTTGAAATGAAGCTTAAATATATATGTAAATTAAAATCGAAAATGAAGGGACCTGCGAATCGTTGATTATAGAATATTTAACAAAGCACATAAGGAATATTCTTCTCTACAAAGACGACGGGACTAACGACCTTTCTCGCTCAGCCATTAGAAAATAACAAAGATTGGTCATTTTTCAAAGTAAATCTTATTAATTTATGAATATCATACAAGTTCTTCGTTTATATAAATCAAACTGACTTTCTTTACGGTTTTAAAGATTTTCTAGATGTGTTACCAGAAATCAGAAATCTAGTCATATTCAATGCAATTGTTTGCTTTTTCAGCAACGATTCTGCTATGTGCAGCCACATGTAATAATTTTCTTTTCTTGATATACCACATGTGATCTAGTTTGGTTTGACTGCTAAATTTTTATTAAAATTAAAACTCTATAGATTAAGAATTATCCAAGTATAATAATGATCATTTATTTTATTTGTGATTTAAAATGACCAAAAACCCGTTGATTAAGAAAAAATAGAAGAAGACGCTGGCTGGTGGCTGCATTTACTGTCTTTGCTTCCTGTTTTTCATTACAATTGTTTCATTAGTAGTAACATTTTCGAATCCCCAAAACAGCCAAACCCATGATCCTAGCATTCCTGATAGTGATGTATATGAATGTTATCGGGTTTAACTATATCTGAGGTTATTTAAAACAACTTGGAAAAACTCAGATTATTGCAGGAGGTGCAAATAACAATTAATTTAGTGCACACTAGCTAGGTGCACTTTGCATTTTTAAAAGGAGTAGAATTTGGTATTATATAATTATTCTAATGTTAGAGTATAACTGCATCGAATTAATCAGCATAGTTTAATTCCTTTTTCGCATCTGTTTTTCTTTGTAGGTATTCAGCTAGAAGTGCCTCTTTAGCATATTTGGGTCAGAGGAGCAAAGAGAATTAAACAACGAAGATAATTGATGCAAGACTTTGACCTATTAATTATATGGAAGGTTCCAATAGAGGTGTTGAAACATTTAACTTTTCGTGGAAGTTAAGTATATTAGTTTGGACGATTAGGCAGATTAGCAACATTGGGAATAGATTAATAGTTTTATTTATATACTCACATGTATTCATATGTTTTGTTGCATTATTGATGGACAGCTTTTAGTTTAGCTCACCACGCATGCTCGTGTGACAAACTTAAATGTGCAAAGTGCAAACTTTTCTCATCTGATTAATTTTTGAATTTTGGCAGGACCCAGAAAGAAAGATAAATTGAGGTTGATTAGATATATAAATTAGGTCATCCAAATTAAGTATTGAACTAAATTATCCACTGTCGTATCTAATTATTTGATGTGTTAGCTAAAAACTAAGCATCCATGCACCAATTTTCTTGTCAGATTTCATCGTACCTCATCATGTAGGAATGCTTTTTTTTTTTTTTGTTATTTGATTATTAATGTGTGGATAATGTCTTGGAACTTTATGCGTAAAGGCTTGGTAAATAGGGCACTATGCATATGTGAGAGACACTATTATAAAACCATAAATGAGTATTCGTGTAATGGAGTCTCTCAGCTTTTTTGGTTGTTTCAGTTTTGCACTCAAAGTCTTCGCTATTAACTAATAATTCTGTTATGTAATTCTTTTTTCAACTTACTTTTTGTCGCATATAAATTACCTGTTATGGTCAATTGGCTCCAATCAGAGCTCCAAAATGGAGAGCAGGAGCACTTTCTTCTTGTATATATATGGATTTTTCTTTTTCTTTTTTAATATTTGAGCTTCTTTCTCTTTCACAATGACATAAGAGAAGATGTGGCTTAAATAATGATAGAAGAGGAAGAAGATATATGCTATTGTATATTAAAAGGAGTATGACCCAAATGCAATATATATCATCGCTGGGGAATATTCATTTATGTCAATATGTTAACTTGAAATTATAGCTATTTAACGGATAAAATTAGCTTAGGGTCTTTTGGGAAGTTATTAAAAAAGTGTCTTTTATAAAATAAAAAGTTAATTATGAAAAAAAAATATTTTTTTATAAAGAGATGCTATTTTACGTTCAAATATAGTAATAAAAAAATATTTTTATTTATCCTTCTACCAATCTCCTTAATTGAAAAAGTTAAAAAATTTCTTTTTTTTAAAGTTATAAAACTCTTATTTCAGTTCTCATTTTTGTTAAAAGGATATGCAAATAATTTAAGTTTTATTAAAAAATACTTTCTCCACAAAATAAAGGAGATGGCCCTTAATGTCCTCTTTTTTCAATACACTATCATAGAAAAATATCTGTTGACAAAAGAAGGCAAAAACTGTTAGAATTACTTTGAGTAAAATTTATCTTCTAAAAATTAGTTGTTGAAAAGCAGGTACCAAGAAGTTATAAGTCTCGTATGCCTAGTCCATATAAGACAATGTGAGACATCTATCTCATATTAGATACAATGAGATCCTAACATAAACCAATATCATTTTATCATTCAAATTATTCTTTTTCTAATGAGATTGAGAATCGATCCCATCTTTTTTCTTTATTCGCTTGAACTATGTACAAAGTGGTAACTAGCTTGTCCACTCGGTGTTTCATTGCAAGTAACCTCTTGTCGCCTTCTTTAATTTGTTGTCTCCTGATTATTAATTAGTACCACTGCATCCTTCTATTCAAACACTGTTTTAAATTAAACTTATATTGTCTTTTAATGTTTAATTAAAAGGGAAAAGAAGGGGGAAATGCAACTTATACTTTGCTTTTAATAACTTTTTTTCTTTTTTTATCAAGCAGACAGGGGGAAAAGTTGGGATTTGAATCTCTCATTTTATGGTGATCAACTCCCCTGTCCCCTGACTTTACCCAGCAAAATTCATGAAATCATTAATAGTAGCTTGAGAATCATAACTCATAACTTCTAAATAATACAAACAATAGTGATAATGTGATTCCTTAAAAAGTAACCCATCAAATTCTTATTAGTGGGGTAACAAGTAAATTATAGTTTAAAAATTAGAGATTACAAATATAATTCTGACTTTTATCAAATTTACAATTATTTTTAATGTTTCTCACATAAAATATATAATTTCATGACTAAAAAATACAATATATTTTTTTTTGTTTTTACAAATTATAATTGTTTTTACATGTTTTCATAATCTAAAAATGTTGTATATATTTTTTATTTTTAATACTAAAAAATATTTTTTTATGTATGTAACCAAACAATCATTCAACCATTCATCTCTTATATAATTGTATATTTCATTTCTCACAAAATTTATTGTAAAAATATGTATTTCAACCGTTGCAGTTGTTATTGAAAAAATCAAAGCTAACTTATGAAGTAAATATATTATTAGATACACAATATATTTTTATAATTTTTACTAACATTTCAAGAAGATTACTAATTCCATTTAACTTTGAAAGTTGATAATCAAAATGAACATATGTGATATAGGTTTAAGTTACTATCAAACCCATAAGCTCCACAAAATAAAATTTCAATAGATAAAATTTAGTTAAATGAATTAATTTCTTCTTGTCAAATGCAAAAAATGAATCTAAACTATCACATTTTATTAAGTTTTTTTTTTAAATAAACTCCTAATTAAGCATAAGTTAGCATAAAATTATAATAAAAATTAAACACATAAAGTAATTTTATTCTATCAAAAATGAATTAGTGGGGTACAGTTGCATTTGGCCTATGTCAAGGTGGCTTTCAAATTTTTATGAGAAAATTTTTTTTACATATATTATATACAATTTTTTTTTCTTGTAAGGGCAACTGCCTTACTCTTTTCCACGTGGATTCCCCGTTGGGTAAAATCATATTAATTAGTTAAATCTAATTATTAATATTACAATGAACTCTTAATTAATTTTTAAATTTACCCCCTAGTTTGCTACAAGCCTACAAAGTGATAGACAAAGACATAATAAGATTGAGACTGAAGACTACACTTATCTTTTGAAATTCACTGAACTGTTTACCCATTCATGTACTAATTTAGACACTCAATCATACTCTGGAGAGTTAATTATCCCAACATTGTAGTTTAAATTATTCAATAATGGGATTAGTTGAAGGACAATAATTTAAGAATCTCTGATTGATTAATACCCTTCTGATTGATTATTACCTCTGACAATTCTTATGCTTTGTCAATATATGTCGACAGCCAAACATTACCCGACGTGTTCCTCTCTTGCATTTCTTCGCATGCTATTGCTTCCTACCTAAAGCTCTTTCTATAGCTGGTTAAGGGCCTGAATATATTGACTTTTTTTATTTTAAAAAAAACAATTTTTACGTATAAAAGATTTCAAAAATCATTGAAATTGTTTTTTTATCCAAAAGAAATACTCTTTTGTTAAAGAGATTTACACAAACCAACCCTAAATTAATCATATATATGTTTGCATTTTTTGTGTACAATTGGAGTTTAAAAATCTCTTTTTCTCTCCACTATCATTCTGATAGCTAGCAACCCTGGTGCTCTCTATCTTCAATTCATTATTGAATGGTAAAGATAATGGGCGTGATATTTATAATAATATGATGATTAATATATGATAGCCAAATTAACATTATATTTACTGGCTTGAACTTGCCTCGATTAATCTGAAATGAAAACTCTCAAAATTCAGTTAAACTTGAAAATTTGTACATGTTTGTGCATGTCTGGCCATGTTTATTATAGAATACAAAATTTGCCATTTGTTAACGGGCAATTCAATTACGAAACAAACTAGGATTTTGCAAAACTCATCATATGTAGATTTTAAATCAGACATGCTAAATTTTAACTAAAAACATTCTTTACTAAATGAAGCTGCAGCCTGGAGTGAACCGACAGCCATTCTCCAATCAGCTGCATGAAATTTGATTTTATGAAACTTACAATCCATCCCTTTAATTGCTATTCGTAAATCAATATTTATATTTGATATTTATTGTCAATTTGAGGAGTTTTGCTATACACATAAGCTGTCATGGGTTAAAAATCTGTTGAACTACTTTTCATGGTAAAGTAAAATTAAATTTCTCTAAAAAATCTTTTGAATTTCATGTATTGAAGATAGTGGATTGAAACCTCTTCTACAAAAATGATGTAGAACAGGTTTATGGGGAATTCTAGTTCAGATTTAGCTTTCAAGTGGTAGTACCAATTGAGAAGAGGGCTAGAAACAAACAAAAATGGTAGAGCTTACAATAGGAAAAGGGTTTAGCCTCACCAACCAAATAATGCAAGTATTATACAATTCAACTATCAATCAGTTCCACGTAAATAGATGATGTTGTCATTTGATTGGATGTGTCTCAAATTATTTTCCCTCATCAAAGAAAAAATAAATCCCTCATGATAGTAATGCTAAAAGTAACACAAATTTCATTAAAAAATTAAGTACAAACTGCTAAGACAAAGACGTCGGTATATAAATTTAACAAATAAATTAAAGGTGCTGCTTTCAGGCAACCAAATTTTATATTTTTTGATTTTTTATCTTAATTTTTTTTTTTACTTTTTAACATTAATTAATTATTGTTTAGGTCATAAAATTTTTTAAGAATTTTTTAAGAATTTTTTATACTATTCTCCCATAAATTTTATAATACTATTTTAAAAACATTTTAAAAATTTTATAAAAAATATATAACATAAATAATAATTCTTAATATTAAAAATATAAAAAATATAAAAGCTAAGTGGCCTTAGCTTTTGCCCAAATTAAAATCACTTGAATCTCCTGCAGTTATTTAAAAAATTTGTGTAAAAAATATTAGTTTTGTGCTTATGCTTATGTTTGTGCATGGATCCATTTTGTTAACCCGAGACTGCCTCTCTTCTTTTTCTTCTCTGTTCGTCTCTGTGTCTGCTCTTTATCTCTCTATCTCTCTCACATTTACGCCGCAAATCAGTAAGGTGGCATGTATTGCCCAAACACGACCTTCTGATGCCCGCTATCTCTCTATCATCAGAAAGCGCACGTCGTCGGCTATAGGCTATAGCTCAGCCACAAACGCTTTGCCATTTGCCAACTTAAGACACAAGCAACGTCACTTTATCTTTCTCTGCATTAATTTGCTCCTTCCAAACAAAGCACAATCATATTGTTTTGTTTCTACACAGATTTCTCCATTTAATGATATTATTTTTAATACCTATTTTGTTTCATTAAGAGCTACAGAGCCCTACGCACCCATGGCTGTGTCTTCGAGTTGTCAAACGAGGCTGGGTCGTTGTTTGTCAAATTAGCCCAACCTCTACTTCAAATATCTTACTTGAGATGGGTTGAGTTTAATCAACCCAATATTATATATATTAGTTTCATTAGAATATTTCTCTTGATGATACCCAATCATATATTTCGAGCTCTCTATACGTGACTGATGATGCTTATGCTTGTAGAAATCAATTTCCTGCGTTTTCAAGCTATTACAAGAATCTTCAGACGTGGTTTCCCTGTGACTTTTTTTCCTAATTTTTATTTCCAAATTAAAAAAATATTTAAATTGAAAATGACATAAAGTCTTAAATTGTGGGTCTATCTGACTAATCATTTATCTACTTGATAGTTGAGAGTGCTATCTTATTCCAAATCAGTTTTTTAAGTTCTGTGTAAAATTCCTTCTGATGGTGGATTTCCCTACAATATTACTAAACTATACCGGATGCTATATTAGCTTTGTTGACAAATGACAAAGAGGTAGCTAGCTAGTGATTCCATAGGACAGGTACTTTTATTTAGATATATAATAATTACATCCAATTTTAATTCCTTAATCTAAGAAAACTTTTGATTGGGCAATTATACATGATAAAAAGAATGGCTAATCTGTTAAAAGTAAGTCCCTTTTCTAATTTAGGTAATAAATAAATGTTTAAACCATCATCACCTTAATTGCATTCCAAGCTTTCCATGATTTGCTTGTGGATAGATAAATCTTATTGATTATAGTCTTTTCCCTAGAACTACATAATCACCCAAAGCACAATAATGTAAAAGGAATAAATGTTATATTTCTGTGAGAGAAAAAGAGGGGAAAAAGCTGCTTCTTTCTTGAATTTTCAAGTACGAAAACTATTTTGCTTTGATTTCTTGTAAAAGTAAGTTTCTTTTTTTCTTTTTTTTATGATAAAGTTGGGTAAAAGCAATGACTAGTCATTAATTCACGATCTAATCAGAAAACTGCAAAATTTTCAAAAAAGTGCATAAAGTGAAAGAGATACTTATCTTTCTAAAAGGGGTTTGTAGAATCGAAGTGCAAAAGATGGCCATTTTATGGTTAAAGTTGTCGTGGAAACGTTATCTTAGAAATATATTATGGTTGAGCACAATTTTGGAATCCGAATGCTATCTATCATTGGTTCTAGGCAAATAACTTATCCAATATTCTTCTACTTCGGAAGCAGTTCCCAAACAAAGTAGTTAATCTCTTTCTCTCTTGTCCCTCTAATGTTTGTGACTGTAAAAATATTACTTCAGTTAGAGGAAGATCAATAATGGAATAAGAAAGAAGAAGAGGAAAAGGAGAAGATTACCATAGACGCCATATACTGCAATTGTTAATTACTTAGTTAACTGTAGATTGATAAACTAACAAGCATGAAACAGTAAAAAGATTTGCTTCACATGCAAATCTTAGGATAATCATTGAACTTAGTTCTTCAAATTCAAAAGAAAAATAAAAAGTAGGGAAATAGCAGAATAAATAATATTGCAGGCCCTTAAAGCGATGTTGATAAATGATAACGATACCCCACATGAAGGAAAATAGTTGCAGGGCCAATGAAACTCGGAGAATGCCAGGTGGCCGGGTACGCCGGCAACTTCAATTCATGCTGATATGGCAGGGTTGAATTGGTTACTGTTTACTGATACAAACCTTGAGACTGATTTATATTCATCCAGACCCCACAGCAAATTATTAGTACACAAATCATGCAAAAATTATATAATTGGGAAAAAAAGATCAGTTTAGTAGTCTATTTTAGATTCTAAATTTCTAATCCAATTAATCTATATATTGTGCAAAGAGTTAGCCCAAAACTTATGCAAGCAAAATTAACATAAAAAAATAGGGAGAGGAGAATAAATAATTGGCCCCAAAGAGAGGAGAGATGATGATTGAAGAGTAGGAATATCAAGCCGTCACTCATTCTCCAACATCATCCTCCGATCCTCCACCTAACAAAAGTTCTATCCTTAGACAAAAACCCTAACCTTCACAATCATTTGTGTATTATCTTTTGCTTTGTAGGGATAGTCATAATTTTATTTTAGAATAACCTTATACGTCACCCCCTGCCCATGACGTGTAACTTCAATATGTGCCATCCCAAGTGTCCTCTAGCGCGTGCTCAGCTCCATTGATTTAGGGTTCAAACTTCAAACCGTTCTCAACAAGTTATGCCCTACTAAGACCTGAGTCATTTTCACTTCCATGGTACTGATACTTTTGAGTTTAATATTTTCTGGCTTTAAAAAATTATATTTGAGTTAATTATTTTTTTAGTATCTTTAGATATATCCTAACAAATTCATAATTAACGCTATTTTATTATGGAATTTATTTTCTTATCTAATTATAAGACATCATTCTAAAATATAATATATCTTAAAACATTTCAATAAAATTAAGCCATTATATCTATTCATAGGTTAATTTGAAGTTACATTATAATCAGTTTCTCCGACAGGATCATATATGAATGAACATAGTTTTCATTAACTGTCTCATCGTCCATGCCACATAACTTCATTAGGGGACCCCATGCATTCTAATTTCTTACAATGGTGAAAAAGACCCATCATCCGAATGAGCAAAGTGACCAATTTCACAAGTAATCCTGGTATATACTCCTTGTTTTTATTCTCTATTTTTATTGACATTAATGTTTGATAGTAAGTTTTCTCCCTTTTTTTGTCACACTCATATATATAGTGATTAATTCTGAGCTCTATTATTATTTTCCTAGCTACTATAGCTAAGCTTAATGTGCTATATATATATATATATATATATATATATAACCGTGTGTAGCCAGATAGCCAGAGGGACCATAGTCCAGTCATAATTTGCCATATGTACTCTCCTAATAATTATTATCATTTAATTAGATTATTCATGTTGTGACAAATACCCTTTTTGTCCACATATAAATTATTATTATTATTATTATTATTATTATTATT
>JASKGM010000013.1:10749211-10772140 GCA_034509205.1 Ceratonia siliqua | reverse complement strand
AGATTATTCATGTTGTGACAAATACCCTTTTTGTCCACATATAAATTATTATTATTATTATTATTATTATTATTATTATTATTGCCCTCTTGCGTTCATTGTCACCCAGAAACAAAAAGCAACGAGAATCAAAGAATAGAAATCAATTTCTTCAGATAAGTTTACAACATGTTCAGTGGGCCTTATGGTCCTTCATCAGAGACAATCGGGGTGTCCCACAGTAGCATCAGTCCAAACTATTATTCTGTGATCGAAAATGGAACAGGGGGGACTTTTTTATTTTTTTTATGATTAATTGGCATCAAATTCTATTTCCAGCTATCAACTAGTATTATTATTTTTCTTAGAGCAGTCCATGTGCTGGGCTCAGCAGATTTATTGATCAAATGCTTCACGTGCTTGTGATCTCATTTGAATCTTCGGACTTCCATTAATTGGAAACCATGGCCATAACCTCTGGCTGCTTTATTCTGGGCTAATTTAATTAATGGATAAGATGTAATCTTATTCTAGATAAACAAGTTGCCAAGCTTTTTAATTAATATGGTTTGTGACACTATGGAGCTTGTGTTTTCTGACTAATAGAATAAAATAGAGCCACTTGTCCTTTGTGAACTGGGCAAATTTTTAAAATGCACCATAGACAAAGATTGGAGATCATAGTCTAATAAATTAAGAAAGGGAAAATATTTGGGTAATAATAAATTTTGAGTTGATTTGACACTTTAAATTTAGATTTTCTTGAGCATATTAATTTCTTAAATGATCTGTTTTCATTTGTATTGGTATAATGAAAAAAATTAAGTGTAGATATATCTATTCATAAGTTTCTCCAAAGTATTGTAATAAAAAATGAAAATTTAGATTTGGGACAATCACCCAATTCAATGTGCCTAAAAAAAGATCATATATGGGAATCTAATTTAAAAAGATTAATTGTAGATCATATATATTCAAAAAAATTGTCCAAAAATACAAAACTTTATTTGGGACAATTACCCGATTCAATGTACCCTACAAAAATAAAATCTTAATTAGATACATGGGAATCTACAAAATCAAAACTAAAGCCGGAAGCAGTGTAGGTTGGAATCCGGCCAATAAGAGGTCTCCCATAGCTTGACATATTGGACCACAACCCCAATCTTTTGAACAAAATGCAACAAAAGTTAATGAACGTCATTTAAAAAAAGTAAACGAAAATGATCATTAATTAAAATATTCAGCACTAAAGGACAGATATTCGGTTATTTATTTCCACTATTTACTACGTTGATTCTTTGTCTAACACAAATTAAATTCTTATTTATTACTAATGAACTTTTGGCCAACTGATACTCAAATCCATTTTAGAATTAAGGGTAGTTGCGAGTTTAAATTATAATTTGAGTTAAATTAACTAAGAAAAAGAATTTCCTGTTTATTATTCATTATTAGGTTTCCTTTGCATAAGATAATTTTTTTTGGGGGATTTAATCACTATTTTATAATACAAATAAAAAGGAGAACTTTGGAGGGTCTCTCATAATTTTGCTTGGCCTTTTGTCCATATTTGTTTCACATTCGACCCTTATTAAAGTTAGAGGATTTCTTGTAACTTTGGTTTTTCTTGAAACTTCCTGCTATAACTAACCAGTTACACAAGCATGTCCCTGCTGGAATATTATATCAAGAAATTCTAAATGGCAAAGTCTCTTATCTTCCAAAATATATATATATATATATATATATATACGTGTTACCAACCTTTCTGCCTCTATACCTTAATATTTCAAATACCCAGAGGAAGCAATCTCAAAGCTTCTTTAAAGCTATAGATTGATTATCCGCATTCCTATGTCCAGATCTACCATACATAAACCTGACTAAAACTTCAAAAAGCTATTCTTAGCTCTCTCTCGCTCTCTCTACCTTCTTCTCCTTTTCATCAAACAGCATAATCATGGGTCTTAGAGACATTGGTGCCTCACTGCCACCTGGGTTCCGGTTTTATCCGAGTGATGAGGAGTTGGTCTGTCATTACCTCTATAAAAAGATCTCAAATGAGGAAGTTCTCAAGGGTACTTTGGTCGAAATTGACTTGCATATTTGCGAGCCATGGCAGCTTCCCGGTAATATATATATCTCTCTCTCTTTCTCTTATCTTCCTAATTATTCTCCTTTTAATCTGTTTCTGAAAATCTTTGTCTTGTCCCTGCATGATATCTTCCATTTTTATAACAATATCTAGATTATCCTCGTTTCCCACTTCTTGTTTTCTTTTGTTTATGATAAGAGACGCGTGGAATAAGTATATATAATCTTAGTCTGCTCATAAACCAGGTGTCTGATGTCTGTAGCTGTTTTTCTGGTGTGTAATTTTGAATTTAAAATTTAGGATATGCAAAACAATTAATGAAATTTCCATAAGACTAATTAAGAGGCAGACAGATATGTCTTGCCATAGTTAACTGTGGAACGGTAGCAGACAAACTTGTTTGCGGGAGAGAGGAAGAGAGACAGAGAGAGAGAGAAATTAGAATAGAAGAAAATAAAAGGAATCAGGCAAGGGGAAATGGTATAGTTTATTCGGTTCTTCAATGATTAAGGTAATGCCAACTTCTTGATGAAGTCTCTGCCAATAGTTCGATCTTCATATAATAATTTTATGCTAAATCCTGCAGTATTGTTGTCTTGTCCTTTGTATATAGTTGTTTTTTGCTGTAAGCGCGTCAGAAACAAGTTCTTTTTCTGTCTGGTATAGGAATTGAAACCATGTCTTTTGAGCTCTATCTGCTGCGCACAGTCTCTATTCTGTCTTTTTCTTCAGTTAAAATGGCTCCACATTCATCAATTTGCATTTATGAATAATATTTTAAAATTCTTCAGCAGTAAAATACAAGTACTAAACTACAAAGAATTACTTTTAATTTCCCATAGTGCGTTGTTTTTGTTTTGATAATCCTTTTTATACTTTCTAAAGATTATGGTGCGTACGTAGAAGACCGAAGACCCTTTTTTTTGTACATACTCTCTCTCTCTTATCCGTATTTGGTATAAAAATAAAAATATTATACATGCATGGCCTATTTAAAAGGGTGCTTCTCGTGCAAATATCGTCTCTATTCCATTGTTACCAAAACCGTTGCCACCAAACCTAGCTTTAGGGTCCATACCTATACACATAGACATGCCCATGCACTATATAAAGTAGTAGTTCTGCTTCTGCACAACATTAAAATATAATCTTTTTTGCTTCTTTCACATATCATGACTCAGCCCTCAGCGCCTTGTTATTTATAAATTTACTTATCATTATAACTTTATAGTATTCATTTAGAATAAGGTTACCATGTCATGAGCCCGCAGTGATGCAATAAACAGAAAACGATATCCCTCTAATAGTTAGCCTATAATTTGTCTTGAGATTTAAGTAAGTTGGTTCATACATATAATGGATGTCCTTTTACGCTTACAACATAAACTTGATAACTATTCTTTATAATAACTAAGTTGACAAAACAAAACACTCTCACCAAGCAACCAACACTGATGTTACAACAGTATATATATATATATATATAATTATCTCTCTCAGATACGTGACCATCTATTCTTCAGTTTTCACCTTCTTCAAGAATCACTTTTCCATATTAATATAAATGTTTACACTTTTAACTTTCTTGGGCTTGACTACCTATCTGCAAGGTGATTTTGACTTGTTAACATTGGCATGTATATATATATACATATATATTTATAAATAATTAGAAATTATATTCACTCACAGATCAAAGAATAACTTTTTATACATGAAAAGATACTTGATCTTTCTAATTGCGTAAATTAGCATTCAAATTGATCTGTGGAAAAAAGGGTAAAAAAGCAAAAGAAAATAAGAAGTTACGTAATTACATTTATGGCAAAGACCTTGAAAATCGCAAACCCCAATTATGTATCATTGATGAAGTAGAAGGTGACATGATGGTGATTCCAAAGTACCTAATTATTATCCCATAGAGACAAATGCATATACATGTCTATCATAATATTAGTGTGTTGTCTATTTGCTACCAAAATCTGACCCATCATCATTTGTTCATACAGAGGTGGCTAAGCTCAACGCAAATGAATGGTACTTCTTCAGCTTTCGTGACCGCAAATACGCCACAGGTTTTCGGACCAACCGGGCTACGATATCAGGCTATTGGAAAGCAACAGGGAAGGATCGTACGGTGCTGGATCCAATCACACGTGAGGTTGTAGGGATGAGGAAGACATTGGTGTTCTACAGGAACAGAGCTCCAAATGGTATCAAAACTGGTTGGATCATGCATGAGTTCCGCTTGGAGACCCCACATGTGCCCCCTAAGGTTCGTTTCCACAATTCTCCTTGCCTCTCTCAATTTTTAAAACTTCCCCATCATCATTGATTCATAATCTTACACAATAAGCATACCACTAAGTGTAGACGCCAGCAAATTTGGAGTGATAAATTGATATATGTGAATACAAATTAAGTAGAGGTTTTAGTTTTAATTTCGTGTAAACAAATAAAAAAAAACCCCCCATACATATATTTTGTTAAAGATAATTAAAAATCATAATTAAACGTTCACTTAGTAATTTAAACGTTTAAGTTGGATCAATTAATATAGTATGAAAGTGTTACATATATATAATCGATCAATTATTCGAGAGGTTTTCTTTTTGACAATCTCTTAGATGAAGCTGGTCCCATATTTTATCTCTGAATAATTAAGCTCAGCAATTTCTACTAAGACAGGTTTTTTAATCTCTTTCTTCCATGTGTTAGAGCTCGATTGGCTTCAGCTTCATTATTTAGAGTGAGAGAGAGAATAATTATATATTATTATAAGAAGAAGAATTAATAAAAGAAATTAACAGTTTTGATAGAGTTGTCCAAATCCTTTGTTAGAAATGGACGTTGTCAGTGATGGAATAATTCCTAAGGGGAAAAGAAAAGGTTGCCGCGTATTTTTGGAGTAAAGATAAAGTTTCTTTAAGCGTATATTGCGGGTTCACATATATTTATGCTAATTAGGTCAAACTTTTGTTGATTACAGGAAGACTGGGTTTTGTGCAGAGTTTTTCACAAAAGCAAATCAGACAACAACGGCACTGCCAACCTCATGTTTGAGACCTCACCTTCCCTAACTTTGGCTTCATCATCTCCTTCCAACCAAACCTTCCCTTGTGCTGGTGGCGGTGGGTATAACCAACTTTCCTGTTCCTCCTCCTCAATGGCAACCCATCCCCATAATCAAACCACCCAGCACCACCCATCCAATTCTCTCATCAACCTTCTTCAATTTTCTCGGGAAACAAACAACAGTACTATTACTGATCAAATCAGTCCAAAAGGTGATGATGGATATGGCTTCCTATGGGACATGGATCTGGAAGAAAACAGTAGCTTCCAAAATGGTGTGGCCTCAAACTTGGACGCAATGAGATTCGAGGTTGATAATAATAGTATGGTCTTGTTATGAAGTGTTTGTGTATATAAATATATGTTCATATTCTACAAAATTACCAAAATTGTTGAATCGTTATGTATTTATGGTGTTTGGCTTTGAGGGACAAGTCATGTGCTTGATTGGAACTTGTTAAAAGGTTGTGGTATATACCGTGCAAGTGCTTAGTATGGTCAATTAGGGTTTTTTTTTTTTTTTCATCTAGCTTTTTACTTCTTTTATTATTTTTGGGGGATACACTTTAGGTTGTAGAAAAAATTATCATTTATGTACATTTTGTTAATTTATTAGTGTCGATTATATTCACTATTTGTATCTTGTCTTTTTATTATTATTATTATTACTATTATTATTATTATTGTTGTGATGTGATGATTACCCAACATTTTGTAAGTCCCACACGTGAAATTGGCTGACAGAAAGGATGGAAAAGATAGAAAATAAGGTAATTAAAACCATTAACTCTATTTTAATGTGGAATCATAATTTTCTAAAGGAAATACGAGAGTAAAGGACAAAAAGTCAACCTCCAAATTCCCTCCGACATCCATATTGATTTTATGATAATACTCAAAGTGAAGAATGTTGTGATTTTTAAAATTTTATTTTCTCTATTTTTTAATATTTAAATAAATTTATTTTATCCTCTTAAATATTCACTTAATTATTTCTTTTACTTACAAACATCCAAACAAAAAGATTGATTCAGTGTCAGGTGTGCGGCGGAAAGGAGAGAATGGGGCTACGCTCCTCCAAATCACCCCTTTGCCTTACATATATATTTCATTCCATAAGTGTTTAATTAGTATGCTCTATACAAGTTAAATTTTAACTCCAGCTACAATCCCTTTTCTGATCAGCAAGTTTTTTAATTAAATATAATATTATACACATCTAGAACAACAGCATAAGTTTTGATTACTATTGGTTTAATTGCAAATTTTTAATTTTTAATTTTGACTCACAAGTTTTATAATAATAATAATAATAATAACATAGATTGCATACCTCAACTAGTCAGCTACTCTTTTTTTTTTAAAAAAAAATAAAGGAGCTAAACCTACGATGCATTATTCACAATATTCCTATCCTCCCATGCTATTAATTATCAGGTGGCATCTACTCATGATCCATAAGACTGGAAAGTTTTGAGGAGTCAAATTCAAAATTTTATCTGATGATTCGTTATGTTAGCGGTGATATTATATATTAGTAATATAATCTTTACTATTTCCCATAGTAAAAGTTTTTAGAAAATATAAACTAAAAGTCACTGAGTGTAATATAATGATATATGATTTAGAAAATTAGTGAGAAGTGTACTTTTAGATTTAATTATCTGTGTTCTTTTATCAAGAGCAAATATAAATTTTAAATATTATATACTTATCCCGTCCTCTCTAGCAAAAAGAAGCATGCATGTTAAAAAGAATAATATTTCTAAGCAGCTAGCTTTATTCAAGTTTATATGAATTCTCTTATGCCTTATAATACATGTTTCTGAGACTTCGTTACTTTTTTTGTCCCTTTTAAATCTCAAGAGTCCATATATTCATTTATCTAAAATAATTTTACCCTTAACAAATAGAGTCAAGTATATACTTTTCTTTTTGTCCCTCCAGGTGGGGAAAAAAGTCAAAAAGAAGGGAGTAATTAAGCTTGGGTTTATATATATATTAGTGTCTTGACATGTATTAAGGTGTATGTTAATGTATTTTTTATTTTAAAATTTTAGAAATTATAAGTATTTTTGAAGCTTTAAATAACTTTTTACTATTTTTTAAAACATGTAGTATATTTATAGCATATTTATTCCATTGTCTACTTTTTATTAAAATTAAAATAGAAAATATTTATTTTTTATAATTTTTTATTAAATAATTTTAGCTGACAAAAACACTAAAAGGCTCTAAAATCACATATATAATAGTATAGATATAAGGTAACAAGTAATAATTTCACCCTCTTTATTCTCGAAAAAGCTCACTTTTATATATGATCATCAAACCAATAACTTAACCTGATAAAATTATATAGTTTCAATTAGTATTAAATCAATTAATTAATTTTGCTATGACTTATTCCTGAAATACCTAATTATAATTTATTTTTGTAAAGTACAAATAGATGAATGATTTTGAGTGGCAAATGGTCCTGCTAATCAATGTATATCCTATACTACTTGAGATAGTCCCAAATGCCATATTTAACATGCTTGGCTTAGCTTACATCAATCATGAAGGTAAGATGGTTTTATCAAACAAAAAATTGATAAAAAAAAAAGTGAAATAAAGGCTATGTGGATTTGAAGCATGTGATCATTTGAAAGGCTTATTAATGAAGCTGAGGTCTTGATCACTTTGGACCTTATTTCAACGGGAATCTTCAGTCACTTCCTACATTTAAGAGACATTAACTAGAGGCCTAATTAGGTCTAATTTAATTTGTTAGGGCAAATCCACTACTTTATTACCATTCTTGATCATGTAGTAATAAAGGGCATGCACCCTACAGCAACAGAAAAGGACATGCGAGCATTATTTGCAAGGAACTACGACAAAGAAAGATATAAAGAAATTAAGGGGATTGAAAGCATAGTAGCTTATTCATGTTGATTTCTTTTCTTTCTGAGCTGCTAGCTTCCATCCAATTATATAACATGTCTTAGTCATTGGCGCTATATTTCTAAATGATTTAACAGACATTTCACTGTGTGTTAGTTATTTGTTGGCACACTTGTCAAGCGCTGGACTCCATATAGAAATGTGCCTATGGACTCTGCTAATTAGATTAGATTCTGTGATTCTACAAAGGGCTTTTACCTTTTGCTTTTGCTTTTTTGCTTTTTCTCTCTTCATGTCATTATTCTATTAGGAAATTGATGGCTGCTTCGATGGGTTTCAGTTGATTAAACACTCCATAAATAATTGAGATGGCCAATGATTGGGGGGGACTTGAAAATTTGAAATGATGAGCTCTTAATACAATATATACTAATCTCACGTTTTATTTAACGAATATCAAACTTAGCTAGTTTCCTTAGTTGTGTTTATCAACTTTTGATATTAATCAATAGATCAGCTGAATTGTATAATGAAAATTCATCAAAAAACAATAAAATAATATATAGTTGAAGTTGTCTTACAAGATATGCACTATGTATGAATTCTAAATGTTTTGCGTATCGCTTGCAATGCATGAATAATAGTCTGAATTAAGTTACTGCAAGAATACAAAATTGATATCCTCTAACATTCAAAATGAACTATGCATATATCTAATTCATTAACAATACTAATCATAACCATATTTTTATAATGGAATTAATTGCTATATTAATGAATCATTACATATAAATTATATTGTATTGTTTTTGGTACATGCCCGTGAACGTGACATATGTTTTAACGATTTTCCAGTTTCCTGGTTAAGAGTGGAAAAATAAGTGAATCAAAGGAAAGTGTGAGAAACGGGAAATTGAAAGAAATATAAATAAAAGAACAAGAAACACGCCAGCTAAGAGTTATGACTCAGATTGAGACTTAAGAAAAATAAGGTGCTCTAGATTCCCACGTCGATCTCACAGTTGCTTTAGTTTAATTGACCTTTATTGCATGTTCTTATTCTCCGGTGCCCTTTGCTTCTGATTCTGCCAATTGGCTTCTTTAAGCAGAAGCCCTTCTCTCTTGTGAAGCCCACATGCAGTGCAGCAGCTTTTTGACTTTTTCTCGGTAGCGAATAATCGAATATCTAACGCGCTGCGGCCCATTATCTTGTTCAAGCCCAGCTGGTGGCCCGCTAAGAAAGTGAGAAAGCCAATGCCCAACGCTTGCACACAAGTTCTTTCACTTTTTCTTTGGGTATGGCCCATGGGCCATGCCGCAGAGGATATAAAATAAGTGTTGGCATCGTTATTGTTTGAAAAAAATAAAATAAATATTTCCTCCCTACACATAACCCCTCTTTTATTTTAAAAATGATTCTACTTAATCTAAATTATATTAAAAATTTTATTCAAAATCTTTTATTTAAATAATATTATAAATTAAAATAATATAATTATTTTTACTTAAAATACTTATTTATTTATTAAAATGATAAATAATTAATAATTTTATCAATAAGATAACGAACAGTAAATAGTTTTAAGTAATATTATTTTTAAAATAAAATTTTTTTAAATAATTATATTTTTAAAATAAAAAAATTTTCAAGTAATGATACTTTTAAAATAAAATAAAAAAATGTATTAAATAATGATATTCTTGAATAAAAAAAATAACTTTTCTCAAGTATATTTTTAAAATATTTTTTAAGTAATAATTTTTTTAAATAAAAAAATAAAAAAAATTAAGTAATGATATTTTTAAAAAGAAGAAAAAAGAAAAAATAATGAAAATTTTAAAACAAAAAAAGAATTTTGTTTAACTCATAATATTTTTAAAACACAAAAAAAAAAGTCTCTTTCAAGTAATGATATTCTTAAAATAGAACAAAAACAAATTTTATAAGTAATTATATTTTTGAGATTAAAAAAAGATAAATTTTTTCATATAACTATATTTCTAAAACATAAAAAAGAACTAAAGTAAAATAGTAAAAAAAATATATTTTTTTCATATTATATAAAATCAATGGTATTTAAGTCATTTTATACAAAAAAAAAAGTCATTTAACCAAAAAATAATTATCAACTTTAATTATAATTAAAAATTAAGTTTAGTTATATTTTATTTTTAATTTACAAGAGACTGTATAAATTTTTAAAATATATAAATGATAGTGTAATTGAGCAATATTATTTTGCTAAAAAAAAATCATAATGGCCAATGTGAACTTTCTGTTTTTGTGAAATTTTATATTTTATAAAAAAAAATATTTTGATATAAAAATATTTTAATGTATTTATACTATTGCAAATAAAGTTCTTTTATTACAACGAATATTATATGTTATATTCACAAAAACACAAACTTAAATTTAAAATATTGTATAATGCGATCTTTCAAACCAAAAGGTGCATTGATATATTTATTCCATGAAAGAGTAAAAACTTTAATTTGTATTGGTATCAACAAATTTAGATGAACATTTATATTTTTATACAAAATAATTAATGCAATATTTACCACACTAAAAGTTTATTTTTTCTAATTTCAATTTGCACTTATTTATTTTATAATATCTTACTTAGCTTATCAAAATAATACTCTAAACATACTTATATTACAATTACTTAATATATAATTTATGCTTAACTATGATTATATGAATATTTTGTGATATTTTGAAAGATTTTTATACTGTATTTAAATAAAAAAAAGTAAAAATTTGTTAAGTAGGAATTATATTTATTTTTTTTAATTTTGTATATATTTATAAATAAATTTGAAATACTTAACAATTAAAATAATCAATGACACGTCATATAATAATAATAATAATAATAATTAATAGAAATATTACGGTCTTCAAAACTCTCGAGTCTTTTGCCCTCCGGGTCTGGTCTTGAAACGCTTGCGCAACAATGGAGAGAGTGAAAGAAGCTAAATAGTTAAGACTATTACAAGGATCACAGAAACAGCTCTTCGTAATTACGGTTTCAGGTTCTCTCTGCTCTCTTCTTTTAGGACTTTGGTGCCATAGCCGACTTTACTATAGTTTAATGTTCTATAGCATTTTACATTGCAGTACTCTGATCCTTGGGGGTTTTATTTTGAGCACGCGTGAGATTGGGTTTGCAATAATATCAGTTACTATGAATTTGAGGTTTATCAAAGACAGAACTTGTACTGGTTACAGTCGTTTCTCTCAAGGTTATGGGAAAATAATCACATAGTGAGCTTCCGTTGGTTATTTCGGTACAAAACTATTTCTTGTTCTCTGGTATTGTTTGGAAGTGCTTCTCACTACTGGGGTTTTAGTATGTTTAGTACACATTTTGGGTTGAGAGTGTTACTTTTGTTACAAGAGTGACGTGGGTATTCTTCGGCGGGAAATTAGATTATAACTGGAGTATATTCGTTTTAGTCGTCTGTTTATATTCCAATCACCAGCGTATGTTTTTTCGTGCTAATTTGATCTGTTGTGTTGCTTAGAAGTTTATTAATATAGTTTTTAGGAGATTTCTGTCTATGTGACTTGATTATATATATATTTGTTTTCTCCAGCCCTTTTCTCAAAATTCAATTCGTGGAAACATATAAAGTCAAATTATTCTCTTGGCAGACATAAATTTTTGGCATTTGAAATATTAATTATTCCTTCTTATTCTTCTTTTTATTGTTTGGGGAAGGGGATTCTGAGCAGCTAGTGGCCAATTTCACGGGCTTGCATTAGAACTTTTGAGACAAATCAATTGTTGAATATAAAAGTGGATGAGAATTCTCTAAGAGATCAACTTCAATAGCAATGTGATGAGTGTAAAGGCTAAAACTGTTGGCCGTATGTGTTAATGCAGATTTGACTTCTGCATAATTCAGGATTATGCGAGGACGTTATTGGGAAAAACAAATATAGGTACAATTCCTCAGATCTCTCTTAGGCTATATTGGTAGAATAAGAAACGTTGTTCTTGTTCCCTCTGTGTGCAGATACATAACTTCTGCATCTGCAGTCTTTTCAGTTGATTGTTTTGCTTGTGGTTTTTTTTTCCATGCCCCTTTGTTATCTTCTCTTGTTGAAATGTTGGCTCGTTATCCTTTTTTGTCTTATGGCAGTTTGGTGCGCTAGTGTGAACTTCTGAATGATCCGTAGTTCTACTAGGGTGGTAACTGGTAAGTTATCTGCTATCTCCCCTGATCTATATAGTAAATATGCTATTCCAAAATTTGAATGTTGATTCATAGTATCCACTAGTGCCAAAATGCTTTCTTATATGAATTTTATTTGGGTTTTGCTGCAGTAATTATGGAATCAGAAAATGGACGAAATTATGCCAAAACTGAGAAGATGGAAAACCTTTCAGTTCCCCCTGGTTTTAAATCCCTTAGTTCTTTCACGCTAAAAAGGGTTGAAGAAACTGATAAATTTACAAACTTTCTGACTACATCTAAACGGGAGCCAATCTGCGTGGACACTATATCTGAGATGCATGACAGTGACACTGCTGCATATAAGCAAATTCTTAAGCATCGTCCATGGATACTCTTCAATCAAAGAAACCAAGACCCTGAGAAATCTGACACAGAGCATCTCCCTACGGTTAAGTTGGGAGTCTTGCAATTTTCAGTTATTAATTAGCTCAGAAATTAATCCATACTGGAAAGGCATAGTTTCAATGTGCAGACAGTTGCACTTGCTACACTATAATTTCATTGTATTCACATTTTATATTCATAGAGTCTGACATGAGATGCATGGATGAAGTCATGAAATGATAGGAATATGATAGAAATTTAATGATGTTGGCCATCTGAGTAGTGGGTGTTGTAAAAAGTCTTGTATTGGGAAATACATAATTGCTCATCAATGACGCACCTTAACGCTTGACATAATATGCAATGATTAGAATGGAGACTTTGCAGTTTGCATTGTGTGATTAAAGTTATGCATTGTCATCGGGGCTCAATGTGCCAGAGATATTAATAAAATCATTTAGGGGCCTTCTAATAGCTGCAAATAACATATTTTAAACAATGTGTGTGGTGGTTTGGCACAGAAGTGTGGGATGCCTGATAAGTTTGTTCAAGTATTAGGCGTGAATTAGGTAATATCTCCTGAATGGTACACATATTATGGTTTGCATGAAGGATAATTTGATAGCATATTTTCCCAAGTGGTTTTATTTTTCAGAATTACAGAAACAGGGATCTCATAATTTGTTTCTGTTTTAGTATGAAGGCAAGAATAATTGTATTGGTTAAAACTTATTTTCCAGGATCTTCCTTTAAATGCTTGTCGTCCGAAAGGTGTTACTCATGGTTGTCCAGACTGCAGTGATTGTCTGAAGGTCCCTCTCTGTCCCCAAACCTTAAGCAATCATCTTCTTTATTATTCTTGTGGCTATTTGATTGTAGACATAATCTTTCACTTTACCATTTTAGACACACAATGTCTACTGTATTTTTTCACCAAAGTCTTGAATCAGGTAACTGCAAGGTGGTGCCCTGAGGATGCAAGAAGGGATGTCCTTAAAGAAGCTCCTATTTTCCACCCAACAGAAGAGGTACCTACCACCTAATTATAATAGGATGGAGTTTTGTGTTTGTTTTTGTGTTTCCTTATATATGTCTTGATTATATTTGGTCAAATGTGGATTAGAATGCTTGTTAGGATTATAGAATAAATTTAAGTGATTGTTTTTACATTTGGAAGGAATTTAAAGACACACTTAAATATATTGCAAGCATACGTTCCATAGCAGAGCCTTATGGAATTTGTCGTATCATTCCTCCTTCTACTTGGCAACCACCATGTCTTCTTGAGAAAGAGAACATATGGGAAAACACCAAATTTGTTAGCCAGATTCAGCGGATTGATGGACTTCAAGTCCACTGTGCACGAGAAATTACAGCCAGCTCTTCTGAAGATACAAAGACCAAGACCAGAAGAGGTGTAAGAGTAGCTTTGGATTCTCAGCCTGGTAATAGAGGCACTTGCAACACAAACCACCATGGTGTTAAAGACTTGGAGTCTAAACCTGGTCCTACATTCAGTCTCAAAACATTTAAGAAACTTGCTGATGATTTTAAGGCCATGTACTTCAACTGTAAGGATAAGGTCATGGGTTCTGATAACAAGTGGGAGCCATCTGTGGAGAATGTAGAGGGTGAATATGGGCGGATTGTTCAGAATCCAACTGATGAAGTTGAGGTATATTGGAGAAAATAAATCGAAACATGCAATGCCTTTATGTTTTCTAATCTTAGACATAATGTGTAACTTCTAATTTATGCTATGCTAACATGTTGTCCTAGGTGTTTTGTGGTAAGAATTTGGAGGCTGGAAATTTTAGCAGTGGATTTCCAACAATATACGATCCTCTGGAGACATCCAATTACCCTGAATATATGAAATCTGGATGGAACTTAAACAATATTCTCACACAGTCTGATTCCCTTCTTTCTTTTGAAAGCTCTGAGGTTTTGCGCAAATTTGGCCCTCGGATTCATGTTGGAATGTGCTTTTCTTCGTTCAACTGGGTAAGATGTCATAGCTTGTATTTCCTTATTCTTGCTTGCATGCACCTCTTTGTCTTTGACATCTCTTAAATTTCCTATTGGTTTTTGTAGGGGAAATAACTTAGGACAATTTTTATTTATTAAGGATTCTCTTTTTTTCATTTATTTTGTTAATCATTTGTGAAAACAGAAAGTTGAAGAGCACCAGTTCTACTCATTGTGTTACATGCATTTGGGTGAACCTAAAGTTTGGTATAGCGTTCCAGGAGGATGTGCTGTTGACTTTGAAACAGTGAGGAAGGAGTATCTCCCAGTTTTGGTTGCAGAACAGACTGACTTGCATGATAATTTGGTGAGTTAAATATGATTGCCTGTTATGAAAAATATTTTTTTCCTTGAAAAGTAACAAGGAATGATGTATACTGAGCACCTTGTATTCTCAGCTTCATCATAAATTAAGCAATTCAGATATGCATCTCTGCTTATATTTTGGAAATATCATATGATCGGTTAAATGGACTCTGTAGGTTCATTTATTTATTAATTTTCCTCATTTTCTGTGTCATATTGTCCCACCTTATACCATTTTTGGGAACTGTTTCTGCATCCTGATTGTCTGACGGCTATACTTTCCTATCTTTTTATATTCATCTGGTGCATCTTTCATGCATTTTTCATCTGTCATACAAGCAACTTATCATTTAGACTTTCACTTTATATCTTTGCTATATAGCTGAACCCCAAAATGAAGAAAAAATTATTGTAGTTTCATTTCAACAATTGGGCACTTAGAGAAGGAAGCATAGATTCAAGTTAAAGTACTTAGCCTCTTGTAATCAACCTTGTTTCACAGTACTAAATTTTACAAGCAATGTCCTTGTCTCAAGGTTTTTTCTTTTGCACAGTAAAAACACCACCTTCTGCTCCAAGTTTAGCCCAAGTAATCCAACCTTCTGCTAAAGCTTAGCTCATTAACAAAACAAGCTTCAAAATCAAGCTTGAGCTTCTCTAGGCTCTAGTCAGCCACAGCTCGAAGCAGCTTGCAGAAATCTTTCTTCCCTTGCATTAAGCCCCATTGATGTTGTGTTTAATAATTATAGCTGTCAATTTCCTTTAATAGAGAGAGTAGAGAAAGTATATAAAGTTATCCTTGGAGTCATTCAATTTTCAGAGAATGGATAATTTCATGTAATTGGAATTTAAGGTTTATATTGTTGTTTTGAGACACAAGGGATTCACTATCTGTTTATACGTGTAACATTTTGAGGTTTTTACATAAATATGGTACAGGGGATGCAGTTATCATCCGCCATATTGAAGTCAGTGGGTATACCAGTATATCGCTGTCTTCAGTATCCTCGGGAGTTTGTTCTTGTCTTCTCAGGAGCATATCATTCGGGATTTGATTGTGGTTTCAACTGTTCTGCAGCAGTCAGTTTTGCTCCACTTGAGTGGCTGCTTCATGGACAGAATGTTGTAGAGCTATATTGTGAACAAAGGAGAAAGACATCAATTTCATATGATAAGCTGTTGCTAGGAGCAGCAAGGAAAGCTGTTAGGGCACAATGGGAAATTGAACTGTGTAGGAAGAGCACCCCTGATAATTTAACGTGGAAAGATGTTTGTGGAAGAAATGGGATCTTAGCAAAAGCTTTTGATGTAAGTCCCTAAGACCTAAGCCCTAAATTTAATGGACCTGTATCTTAGCCGACTTCAATTCCTGTTGGTATTCAGTAATTTATCTTGAGAAATGAAAATGCTGAAGCAGAACTAAGATTTTTTCTCTCCAATTATAAAAGAAAGTTTTGAAGGATTTTTGTCCCTGCCTCTTGCCTCCCCTCCCCCTTCTTTTTTACTTGCCTTTCTTTCACTGTTCGGAGGGAGGGCTGCCAATTTTTTTTTTTTCTTCTCTCAAATTGGTTGCCTGACATAGAATTGTATTGGATCTGTTTCCTTGGTGTAGTCACGCATAAAGAGCGAAAGTTTAAAGAGGGAATTTCTCTGCACTTCTTTGAAATCACGGAGAATGCAAAAAGATTTTGATGCCACTTGCAAAAGGGAATGCAGTGTATGTCTGCGTGATTTACACTTATCTGCTGTAGGTTGTCCATGTTCAGCTGACAAATTTGCATGTCTTAATCATGCAAAGCAGCTTTGTTCTTGCACGTGGAGCAACAAAATTTTCCTCTACCGTTACGAAATCAGTGAGTTGAATGTCCTTTGTCTTGCTTTGGAGGGAAAATTAAGTGCAATCCACAAATGGGCAAAAGAGGATCTTGGATTAACTCTGCACTCCGCTGCCTCCAAAAGATTGAAGCAAACACCAGGAAATGTGATCAATTCAACGTTTTGTCCAGAAGATTCAAAGCGGAAAGAATCCAAATCCCAAAATGCAGATACACATGGTGGTTTTGATAAGACTTGGACTGCTGGCAATAAGGCAGAAGCGAGTGCATCGCTATTGAATGCAGTGAAACGGAAACGAAATGCAGTGGGGTCCCAAGTCACGGGGACATCTAGTGGCCTTGAGGGAAGACTAAAGGCACGTTTAGATGAGTTGAAAGCAGAACAGAAAACGGGGGGGCAACAATCTGCTAAAACATGCATTAACAGAGGGATCAGTTCTGCTTCTACCATGAAACCTGGTACGAGGGCACATGCTGGTCAGTCAACAATTCCAAAAATGGTAGAAGATGATCCGAAAGTGTCAACAAGTGCAACCTTAGGAGGTTATATGTCGTTTCTGTCGGAAAACAACTTGGCATTTGAAGTTTCATCTGAAAGTACGAGCTCATCTTCGTCTTCAGAATCCAATGACACTAAGTAGCTGATGGCTCAAACTTTCTTGGAGCAGTATTGAAATTTGAAAGGGTTTATCTACACAAGAGAATCATTCATACAGCAATTGGGACATCGTGTAAACTGTAAGGAGCAGTACCGGATGTGTGAATCATACATCTATCGCTCAGTCCATGAAACTTTAATCCGGACAAGTGTTGTATATTCTTCAACCTCTAATTATTGTTTAGACTTCGATCAGAAATAGAAGAAATATAGATACACCATTGATTCCGTTCTTGTTTGTTACCACAGGAATATGTTTTTGTTCCGGTGAATTAAAGAAACCACAGGAAGTTCTTTTCCCGTAAGATTGTAGTTGAATAATTGTATTTAAAAAAAAAAATAGAGAAAATTACATTTACCCTCTCTCATTTAATGGACTAATTGCAATTTTTCCCCTTATCTTTAAATCAGACGTTATCTCTAATATATTTTACTTTAGGTCCAGTCATAGTCTGCATTGAGTAAAAAAAAATGTTAAAAACGGTAGCTACAATTTGTAATAGGACAAATATATTAGAGAAGATATTACAATTTTTTGGAGTAAAAAGAAAAAATTACAAGTAAGCCAATAAATCAAGGTGGCAAGTACAATTTCACAAAAAAAAAAATAATGCTATTCACACAACTACAATACTCACACAATTCTCACAATCTCATTTTATTATTAAAAGAGTGGTTGAGATTTTTTTCAGAGTTATAATACGCTGTTATTGTAATAGTATATTTTATCATAACTTTAAGCTCAAAAATTAAATATTGATTATTACATAGTTGTGAAACGAGTCACACTCTAACTCATAAATAATATCTTACATCTCACACACTTGTTTACGTAAAAGAAATATTTCAATATTAATGAGAGTCACCTCAAATACTTGTCCGCATACTTCTCTACATAATCAATTTTGTGAGACACTGAAGTAATCTCAGATAAAGAGGAGCTTCTTCTTTTTTGTGAAAACCCACTTCAGAATCAAAACGATTATTCCGCATATAGATAACGTCTCCGATAGTCCTGAAATTTCTTTTATAATTTGATCGTTTGTATTTAATATTTATATGCCTTACAAATTTATAATTATGTGGTATTCAAGAATCCAAAACTACGCTTTTACAGCCAGAATCAAAGGTAAGATCAAACGAAAGATGTTCCAAAGAATTTAAAATATTAAATACCAAAAATAAGTATTGTTTCACTTCAGTCCAGTCAATATCTTCCTCAAGTTCATCAATATATGAATCAAAATCCGGTCATGTCACGACATATTGGTCATGTTTAATTTTAACCGTCCGTTCAAAAAATAAACCACTATCTGTTGTGTATTTTTATAATTTTTTATTTTTAGTCGAAACTTACCTGCGACAATATCAGGCTCACCTTGGTAGGTATAAGGTCTAATCAAATAATTCGTATCTGTTGAAATACTAGGGTGATACAATAACAAAAGAACCCCAACCTGAAAGGGGGTGGATTCAAATTTTTAACGGGTAGAAAGAATGATACAAGACCCCAAAAAAAAAGCTCTAGGCATAATAATAAGTAATCACAACCCAGCTGAAACCAAACCATGCAACGTGACAATACCAATCAAGATTTTTTCATCACTGATCACGGGCAAAAACTGTACAGGTGATGGAGGAGCCTCCATCTTCTTCATGGCCTCAACTGCCATAGCATCTGGACCAATGATTTTTGGATTCCTGACATCCAAAAAGAGTGTTATCTTAGTAGATATTTCCATGTGTCCATATCGTGCACCGGGGATAAAATACAATTTCAAAATTAATTCAAGGGGTTTGAACAAATTAGATGTGAATCTTTCCCATTGCATAAACTTCCACCTCAAACCCCGACCAGGAAAGCTAAAAACAGGCAAGTAAAATAAAATTTTTTCTCATTTACTTTCTGCTGCAGATGGTGCAAAAATCTAACTAGCAGGATACCTTAAATATTTGAAAATGATTGAAGAATTAGCTAATCAAATGGATGTGCAGTATGCTCTTACCTGTTGCACATTTCCCCGACAGTGAGCTTGAAAATGCCCTCCCCACTAGCTTTGAGGGTGCGTCGTAGATCACCATCTGTAAATGTCCCAATCAGATGATGTTCCCCATCTACAACAAGCAGGCATCCACAACCTTTACTTGTCAATTCTACAAGCTGATCCATAATTAAATCTGCTTCCCGGCAAAGGGGAAGCTCATCCTGCTTCTTCATGACATCCTTTACCTGCACTTAGTTATCATGCGATTACCAACACATTCTCTAAGGTGATGAGCAATTACACAAATTATTATTAAGAGAACAAGACAGTTGAGCCAAGATATTCATATCATACTTCATTTATTAAATTCTAAATACCATATACTTAAGGTTCTGTTCTTTTTTCTTCAAAAAGATATGTCTAATCTGTCCATTTAGAAGAGAAGACACATTGTATGATTATAAAGGCTGTAATTCATCAAGACTTTTTCCTTCTGCATATACAAATTTTTTACTATGACTTCATGAAGAAGAATGCAAGGCATGTGCATACATTGTAGCCAAAAACCTAGTCCTGCTTATGTACATCAGTTCAATATCTTAAGAACACCATTCCCACTACACTCAGTTCTAATCCCTATCAACGTCGGCTAACCATGCAGCAAAAAAATGTGATTGGCGCTAATCAGCACACCAGAAGCCTCTGGAAGTTACATTTCAATTTTCAATACCAATGATAAAAACTGAAGCTTCAAGAAGACAATTGGAATTAGTTCAATGCGTCAGCAATATTAATTTGACAAATCGGAGTTAAATCTAAATCATCGATATATGAACAGAAAGCAACAAGGAATTAGGTCTACCTTGAAGATAAGGCTCTTGCCGATCCTCCCTGCGGGATGATTGCCTGCGTAGTCCTCCTTGCTCAAATTTCTGGCTCCCATAAGCGCAATAGCCACCGTATCCCCGAAAACCATCTGGATGGCCGTGGAAGTCACGGGCGCCAAGTTAAACGGGCACAATTCTCTCTCCAAAGGCAAATGCACGTTCATATCGCACATGCCCGCCAAGACATTCCCTTCGACGGAGGTGACCGAGATCAAATAGGCCCCTTTTGCCCTCGCACAAGGCACGAGCCTAAGAAGTTCCTCGGTGGTACCAGACTTGCTGAAGAGGACGAGGACGTCGCGATTGGTAAGAATACCGATATCGCCATGGAGGGCATCCACAGGGGATAGAAACGCGGATCGGATACCCAGGGAGACAAGAGTCTGAGAGATCTTGTGGGCGACGAAGCCAGACTTACCGACGCCGGACAAGACGATAGTGCCGGTCGAATTGAGCAGGATGTGAGTAAAGGCAAGGGTTTGGGAATGATTGATTTTGTTGAAGAAGAAGTTGAGGTGATCCTGTTGGGATTTGAAGAGGTCGAGGAGGGTGGTTTCGTCAATCAGATGACCAGCTTGTTTGGATGGTAGGAGAGAAAGATCATTTGAAAATGGAGACAGAGAACCCATTTTCCCCTTATTGTCAGAGTGTCCGTGACAGAAAGAGAGAAGGGACTAGAAACTTGAAAGGCTTCTTCAATGGCGGAGCTTTTGAATCTCGAACGAGTGAAAGAGAAAACAGGGATTTTTTTTCTTCTAATTTTTATTTTGATGGGTTTAATATAAATATATATAATGGCGGGGTATGATAGATTCCGTTAATTTACGCGGTGAGATAGGACGCAGTTGTCGGTGGCGGCGATTTTACGGTTTTAGAATGAAATCTGCCCCTACCATTCTACCAAGGATGCTGTTAAATATGAAAGGAGTCGTTTACAAAATGGCTAGCCCATCGTCCAATTGTTTTGGGCTCGGGTAGAGAGGTCCATGATATATTGGGCCAAGAACATAAACAACGGAAAGTATTAAATCAAACAAACAGCCCATAATGAACATACGCTTAGAAAATCTCACATAGGTCAAAGGCCCACTAGGTCCAATAGATCAAACTATAAAGAATAATGTCTTCTTTTTTTTGTCAAATAATGATGTCTTCTTTATGAAAACATTTCTCCTGTATAAATAATAATGTCTTGGTTGGTTTAGCTGATTTTTTTTTTCTGAAAGATGCTAAAGTCTTAACTAAATCTTCATTAATTAGTTCGCAAACATCAACAGTAATACAAATTAATTATTAGTTAATTTTGACCATAACAATTTTCAAAAAATGAAATGATGCAACGAATAAATGTCTTAATATTTCTTCTACTTAAATAAAATGTTGAAGAAATAATAATGGTAGATTAACCCTTGCAATAAAAATAACAAAAACCAATAGATTGGATTGAGTTAATTACATTTATTTTCTTTAAGACATAAAATCTTTACTCATTCTTATTCTAATTTAAAAATTTACAATAACATTTTTTATTAATAATTTATTGTGTATAAAATTAAGTTGTCAAAAACTTTTTGAAAATTATATTTAGTATAAACTTTATTAATAGTTATTAATAGAATGAAGATTTGTATGTAAATTTAAATTAAGAAAATAATAAATTTTAAAAATTAAGAAACGAATGTAATTTAGTCAACTTATTAGTCACATGGGTGCGGCGAATGTGCTTCAAACACCATACGAGAATCCCGCGCTCTGTCGACTGGAGTGTACTCGATCCGGACGGGACGGGACCTTCCGACTCAACAAAAAGGTTTTTTTTTTCGATTTACTCAAAATAAAGAAAAAGCGATTTTCTTTTAAAAGAAAAAAAAAAAAGAATAGGGGGCCGACGCTCTGAACCGTGCAAGCCCCACGTGCCCCCCTGATACCCATGTCGGCTACAGGGACAATACTTCTTAGCGAAGGCATAGCACGTGGCAGTCTGAGGACAATTGGATGAAGGACTATGGGTTGTCCAGAACCATCAGATCAAATCAGCGGAGCCCACCTAGTAGCATTTGGAGCGGTCAGGTCAGACTTTTCCGTACGGTGACACCTCGGCTCCCTCCTATCAAGTTCTTGGATTTTTGCTTTTAAATTTAATTGATTTTCCATTTTTAATGAGGACATGTCACGTCAGTGGTAACGCAGATTCTGCATGGGCTCCACCCTAACATCGTCTTTTTTATTCAATTTCAACCTCATCGAGGATCCCCCTTAGGTCCTTTTCTAATAGAAAGCTTCGTAAATTATGGACCGTCTATGTGGTTTACTTTAGAGTTTTCATCTATAACATTTTTTTGTAAGTTTTTTAATTTTATTATGATATATAAAGTATTACTTGAAATTTTATAAAATAGTTTTGAAATGTAACCTTTATAAGAACAAGATTTTAATAAAATAATCTCAACTTTATATAAATAGTTCATTAATTAGTTTAAAATTTGAGAAATATTATCCTACACCCCATCCCTTTTTTTATTTTTTATATTTTTTTTAAAATTTTTTAAGATGTTTTTGAATTTTTTCTTAAATTTTTTTACATTCCTTTTACTATTCATCTATAATTTTTTTA
>JASKGM010000013.1:10725518-10745764 GCA_034509205.1 Ceratonia siliqua | reverse complement strand
TAAGCTGGTTCTTTTAATTCATTAATTAACTTATATGAAGAAACTAAACACATACAGGCAAGCAAGCTAGTGAGATTATTGGAACAAAGAGTCAAAAGTACTACAGAATACAGAGAGTTCTTGAATAAGTAAGACAGTTCTTCGATTTCTGCAAAATTTAAATTGAATTTGAAAAAGACAATAAGTTAACCAAACAACCCACGGAAAAGTTGAGGGAGACGGGAAGGAAATTGTTGAAAGCCAGAGAAAATTAAAGAGCAAGGGGGGCAAGAGTACACATCAAATCACCTTACATATATTACAGTCTCGTACGGAAGTTGCAATGACATATTTTACAAGCCATTAATAATGAAGCTCTCTCTTGTCTTGAATAATTGGAAGCAGTTTGGTTGAAATGTTCCATCTGGGAGCATGACATTTATAGTAGCAATTCTAATCAGGTACTTTCTAATATATGCAACATAAATGATCCATCCAAGCCCTGAACATACTTCAATTCATCCAGTATTCCTATTTTCATTATCCCACATCTCATATTTGAAAAAAAATTAGCATTATAGTCTTAGTACCCTTAAACCCACTGATTATTATACTCTTCAGACTAAGATTTAAACAAGGACAGTTATGGTTTTGTAAGATAATTCACATTTAATTTGTGTGGAGTAATCTGTAATTGCAGATGCCATTTATCCTTGTCATGTAATTTTCTTTTTAAAAAAAATGATGCCTGAGTTTAATGTTAAATTTAGAAAGATTGTGATATACTGTTCAAGTTGAACATGAGTGCGATTCACTTTGTGTGTGGCTTTTGTTTCTATTCGAATCAGTTAAAAGACTGCTTCTACTCAATTATTCTTTTTTATTGCGACGCCTTTTTCTCCTTCCCGATCACACAAAGACGAGCTTTTAATTAGCTTTAACAAATCCTAACTCAGTGGTAAAAAGGAAATCTCAGTCTCTTCACTGATTTGAGGCAATAATTTCATTCAAGAATGAATAACTACAAAAGCTTCAGTTATTTGACCAAATAAATAGTAGCAAATCTCCTGTCATTCGAAAAGATTCGATAGGTTAAGCTGTTTATTTGTTGCTTGAAAAGGTAGGCCCCCTCTTTAACTTCTGTCGAGCAGCACTTGAACAATGATCAATTATTTCATCACAATTAAATTTAAAAAAATTTTGAAAAAAAGAAAAGAAAAGGAAGGCGCAAGAAGAAGAAGATCACGATCATTATCGTGATCAGTGTTATTATTATTATTTAGAAATCACGTAAACCACTTTACCCCATGTGGAGCATTCAAAGTTAGATACACAATACCCATACTTGGCTTTGCACACTCGCAAAAGATTGATATGGCCTTGGACAAATAAACAAAAGGAGCACACTAGCTTGGGGTTGGAGAAAAAAACTAACGGCGCCGAGTTGTATATGTTGCTAGAAGACAACATTCTCTTCGGAACAAAAACATCATATATTTCTTTTAACAATCCCAACGACATTGCGACCAATACAGCACCTGAAGGTCTGTGTGTGCGCGCTCCTGTCTCTCCAACAATGATATGTACATGAAGCTGTTTCATTTCTTCCCACCTATATATATTAGTGTTTTTATATGTGCTATACTATGTACGTTGGATGTTGGATACTATGTATTAATTTGTTTTAAAAACAATGATATGTTGAATTTATAAAAATTCGTTCCAAGAAATAAGCTTTTCATACGCTGCCAAGCATAAGGGAAATTTATTCTTGAACTTTCTCACTTAAAAACTTCAATTTTAAACTGAATGGTTTTTAATTTCTTTTTTTTTGTTTTACAATTCAAAAAAAGAAGAATGCGAGAGAAGTTAGTATAATTTTTTAACTTCTGTAGAATAGGGGAAGTCATCGAAACTAAGAGGCCAATAACGTGGAGAAAGAATGGCATTTAATTATAGGTATACTCCTATATATAGATACCAAGTTAAAATCCACTTAGGATATTGGAAGGGTGGGATTTTGTGGGAGGGGTCAATGGTCAGTACGTGCTTGGGAATTCCTTACATATTACACTTGACTGATGAGAAAACTGAGCATGCATACACATTAATTGAGAATTATAAGGGAAAACGTTTACATAAATTGTGTCCATGATTGTTCAGATAGACAATTCTCAAATAGAAACTGTTAGAAAAAATCTTGGGCAACAAGTCATGCTGGGCTGAATTCAGAGATGCAAATAATGGGATCATGCACATGATCAGAAATAATACGAACTATTAATCAGAGCTAAGAAAATATGGTTATGTATATTAATCATATGAGATGAATTCATACATCTAAAGGGTATCCACAAATTAAAGGGTGGTGCTTCATTAATTAATCCATGCAAAAACTGGAACACAATCATCTCTTAAGCGTCAATATTACAAGTACGTGAGCCAAATGAATGCAAAATCCTTCATCATAAAGCATTCATTGGCATACCTATAGACTAAGATTGCAATGAGTGCTATATAAATGTGGTTTGATTCATCTCATCACCAATCATTGTTAACAATAAAGTTATCAGAGTAACACGTACAACTTTAAGAACGAAGCATCTATGGTTCTCACAAGAAAATGAGAAGCAGAGAAAATAAAAGGTTAGTATTCATAATAAAATATACGGTATTGTTTTGAATCTGAAGCATTTCCAGGAGTTTATTATGGAGCAAGCAATACCAAGTGGAAACCAAAGGTTTCTCGCAGAGCTTGACCCGACCCTAGGAATTGTTATCATTTGAGAATCATACTCTAATAAAATAAAGTAGTAGTCTACTTCGAAAATTAGTATGATGTTAACAGCATCAGCATACTAATTAATAAATTAATAAATTATATCATAAAGCTAATGCTTTAATGGTATAATCCTTATTTTTTTATTAATGGAGCCTTCCTTAATAAAAATTATAAATTATAAATTATACCACCTAAAGTCTAAACTTATGATATCCCTAAATGATTAGAAGAAGGAATAGATCCTCTATGTCTAAAAGTGGTAGTCTCATTCTCATATATACCCCCACTTGAATAACTTAAAAAGAGATAATAAGAAGGTTCGCTAGTCTCTCTAGCATCTATCCTCTGTCCTATTGGGTATTTTCCTCTTGGTCAAATAGAGGTACAATATGCGCCTCTTCATGAATAGAGGGATTGCGGTAAAAGACTTCCTTTTGAACCAGAATGATCACAATATCTGATGGGGGATGACCCAAATTATATCCAATCACAGACAGGTTTGTCAGCCAAATTGATTAAGAAAATTTCCTATTCTCTAAATTAATCATCCTACCTCTCACTTTTTCCCTCTACGATTACTAAATTTTCTAGTATCTCTTACCTGTTAAGACAAGTTTGCCGAATTAGCTAGACGAATGTGGATTTTTTATTCGGACGTAAACTTTCTGTCCCTACTTCTAACTAGGGTGAAAATCTAACTCCACCTAATTGTCATATTCTTCAAAAAATATATATTTTTTGCCGGATTGGCTGATTGAAATTGTCACTGGATTTCACCATTCAAAGTGAGTATTTTGAAGGCCCCTAGCTTGCATACCCAACTCAAATGAAAAACAAGGGAATGACAAATTATGCGCTGGAAGGAAATTTTAAACAGAAGATATTAGTATTATAGCTAATTATAGAAGATTTAGTCATTGAGGGATAATTTACGTTGTCTGCCACTAATGTTTTTGGTCATTTCCCTTCAGTTCGAAATGACAGCACTACTGGAAAAACCAATATCATCAATCAAATTGACCAAGTTAACGGTCAGCAGTCGTTAGTCTTGAACTCTTGATAAGAGAAAGCAGAAAACTTGTCAGTCTGAATCAGAACTTATTATGATCAAGCTTTAAGAGTTCTATCTTTCTCCACACACAAATGCATTATGGGGGAGACAGTAAAGCAGTAAAAGTGGCAACTGGGAGAAAAAGGAATTGAAAAAAGAGTACTTATTTGTAGATATATTCAAAACTAGCCATCAATCTCTGAAACAAAAGATGCATATAATGTAGAGAGAGAGATATATATATGTATGTATGGAAGTGACTTGCTAAGTAGCCTAGCTACCAATAACTATATATATATCGTGACACTGAATTGATAGCAAATTAAATTAAGCCATTGAAGAATAGCAAACAGTGAGAATGATCAAAGGCACATAATGATCTGCAAGTCTAAGCTTGACATAAAGATGATATCCAAGTACATATATAGAACTATGAATAATGCCACAATCTCTCAAGGATCATGACCTCCATGTACATTCACTCTCACTACCCCTTTTCAGTACTCCCACTAGCAGTCTAAATATCAGTACCGCACCGTTTGCATCAAAAGCAGATTCATGATATCCCAGATCTTTAACCTTTTGCTTCTGCCAGAGCAAAAAGGATACAAAGACAAACAGTCTATATAACTAGAAAGCTTTTAGAAAAATTAACCGAGAGAAAAGAAAACAACCCTAAATATAATACTAAAGTAGAGCATGACTTTAAAGCGTTCAAATTAAGGGAAGAGACCCACTTGGGTATAGTAAGGTTTGGAAGAGAGAGTAGAATTGACCATGGAATATGAATTGCCTTATTGATGAGTTGCACCTGGAGGTGGCAGATGATGCGGCACTGGCAGCGGCATTGGTGGTTGTTGTGGCGGGCGCTTCCGCTTCTTCTTTTCATAGCTAATCCCTCTTGCTTTGGACTGCAGATCACGAACCTCACGAAGGTAGAGCCTTACAGCTCGAGCTCCAAATGGGTTGGCTTCAGGCTTCCCTCCATTTTCTTCGAAAGCTGCTCGGAGACGACCGATGAGGGCGTCTAGGCTACCCCAGGCTTGTCGAAGAGGGCATGGACATGGAGCTGGAGGGTTGGGGTGGCCATAAAAGGGGCAGATCGGGGTGTGGACTTTGGTCTTGCCAAATTGGTCCAGGTACCTACAAAGCAATAAAAATATATACTAATTATACAAAGAGAAAAGGTTTTTGCATCGTTTCTAGTACCTTAAAATTCAAGTCTTTAAAATATACAGAGAGGTGGTGACTTAGACAGGTACCGAAGAAATTCAAGAACGTGTGCACCGCTGCACCTGGAGAGGGACAGAGGGGGTCGGTGATTCTTTAGGTACTGACCAAAGGTGTTCCAGTCACGGCGCTTCTGATTCTCGTAGCGGCTGCTCGTGGTGGAAGCAGCAGATGAAGAAGAGCTAGCAGCTAAGTTGTTGCTTGTGGTGTTGGTGGTGTTGGTGATACTCGTGTTGTCAGAGTTACAAGTGTCCATAAATTCTTGAATTGAATCCATGGAAACTTAAACCCTTTGGCTTAGCAGATCCAAGGTTTGTGTCTGTTTACTTCAACACTTATCTGGGGTTCTTGTTCTAGGGTTCCTAAGACAGTGACCAGACTTAGGAAGAGTGAGGGAGAAACGGAGATTGGTTCAGATTAAAATAACATGTATCGCTAGCTATACTTATAATTTGGGTAACAGTGGAGCAGTCTTGTTCCTTGGATAATTTTTTAATGATTTTTCCTTTTAGAAGTTACTGTTAGGGAGAAAACAACTACCTAGAAGGAAAAAAGAAAAAGAAAGAGAGAAGGAAACAAACTCTGATTAATGATTGATATTACAGAGTTGTATTTTTTGAAATGAGAGATATAGAAAGAAGAAGAGGGGTGATATAAACCTGAATATGGTGAAGCAAAAGGAGATATTGATGAGATTGATGGGAGGGGTGAGTGGACTGTTCCTCTTTGCTCTTAGCAGTTGTAGTTTTTATTGAGCAATACTAGAAAGCTCCAAGGCTGTGACAGTGGTGGCCTTCTTAGTAGCTTTGATTTCTGAGATTGCTAAGGGATTGGGTTTTTTCCTTAAAAGGGTGGAGCAAACTCAAACTTTCACTTGTTAATGGTTATTAATATTCTTCCTTCTGTTGTTAGGGACAGAGAGAGAGAGAGAGGGGGAGAGAGAGAGAGAGACTTAGGGCTTTTGCGGAAATAGGAAAAGAATGGGTTTGGATCCTAGGGGGAGATGGAGACAGGAAAAAGTTTGAAGGGGTGAAAATTGGAGAATAACATGATTCTGTTTTTTGACCCTGTAGTATTGAATGACAGTTCCTTTCTCATTGACCGGAATGCCCCTATGAATTTTTCCTTTCTTACCTTTTCTTACCTGAAAAAAAGATAAAGCTTTATTAATTTCTGACACCGGTTAACAATAAAAAAGAAATTCTGACGCCAGTTTTGTCCCCTTCCACCTCAGTATACTCAAGAAACCCAATGATTTTTCGAAATAAAGAAAAATCGCGATGATCTCCCCTTCTTTTGTATTTCCTTCGTTTTTATCTATTTACTTATTTATATATATATATATATATAAATAAAAGACGTATTGATAAAAAGTTTATTATAACAAAAATAATAATTAATAGTACTTAATCAAATTAAATAAAAAATTAAAATACTTATTAAAAACATGTGTTATTTATATGATCTTAAAATATTTATTAAAAATATAAGTACATTATATTTAACTTCTCATTTATTTTTTTAATTAACGAGTATTTTATTATTATTTATTTATTTTAATAAAAAATATTAACAAATTTTTTCACTGATAAATTACTCTTTTATATATATATATATATATATATATATATATTCTCTTGGTGTGAGCCCAAATGCAAGTAAATGATCTACTTTTTAACACTTTTTCATCGCGGACTTACATTTGCTTCTTGCAATAAATTCGATGTACTTTTAATGAGAACATATAAAAATGAACAGCAACATAGAATAAATGAATTAGTACTGATCGAAGTTGGCCATTTTTATTTCAGTATTGAATGACAATTCTTTCTTGTCATTTTGGTCTGCTGGGCATCGAATGACAACCTGAGACGAAATAAATAAGAACTAATTAATTCATTTTTAAACGTATAATTTACTTGAGGAAAGTACAAGTGAACTTAAAGGGCATAAACAAACCATTCCTTAATTTATATTTTGTGAAATAAACCAAGTGTTTCTTTTAGGAAATTAATATATGTATGTACATGTTTAAGATATGATAGATAATAAGCCAACTGCCAAGAAATGATGAAGGTTAGATAAAAGCAAAACTTACCCTCATTATTATTGAATTATAATTTATAAGCAATTAAATTCAGCTTTAACTTTTATCAATGGTTATTTATTGTAAAATATATGTCCGAATGTAATTTGAGTGAGCTAGCTAGAGTGTTTTTGTAAATATCATACAGTTCAAATGAATGGATTTGAGAATCAGTTCTAGAGGCTCTCGACCAATCGCCTTCCTCAATTGTCCTCATGGGTTTGATTCTCTCCTCATGTCTTCCATGTCCCCATTCCCATAAAACAAGTCAGTTTCTTTTTCATCTTTTTGGTCTGGCAGTAATTATAAGTAGATTAATTTCAATTATTTAAATTGGACAATTTTATTTGAGTTGGTCCGTCTTATAATAATTTGATGGCTACTTTCAAATGATGGTAATTTTACCGAGCTGGTTGGTCGATTACTTTTACCAAAATGACTAGACAGTACGTAGGTTGCTATTTTTAATGTTGTTTGGGACTTTGGATTACTTGGGACGACGTGCGACAATTGGAACTGGTTGCCTTCTTAACGTTGTTTCCTTTGAGTACGTATGCTTATATATGGCACGTAACCAAACTCTATAATTTTATTTAGGAATTATAAAAAATAATTTGTATAATTATAGATTAGTTATAATAAAAAAAGAAAAAAATGCATAGATATGGAGGAATAAGAAATAATGGAAAATTGAGTGAAGGGTTGAGGTGATATTGACAATATATGGGTAGTGAGCAGTGACGTGTTAAAACGGAGACACAGAGACAGAGAGAGAGTGGGTGACAAGATGCATGGTTTTATCTTTTACCAAATACATGCACTGATGCACCCAAGTCAAGTGGGGGCAAGTGGCGAGTGAATGAGTGAATAGTTCAATCCTGGAGACTGGAGACCGGAGACCGGAGACTGGAGGGGGAGATTTTTGTCTTCCATTAGTTTTTAATTCTTGTTGGGCTAGCTGTGCTGTGACGGTGTGACCTGTCCCTCACAATATAGATCTCTTCCTATTTGTTCAGATCTTATAATAATGTCTTAATTCCCTCAACACTGTTATTGGGTCTTCATAGATAAAATTAGATGATGAGGTAGCAGCGCTAGTAACATTAACATACCCAGCAAGCAAGCTATAATTAGTGGGTGGACCATTCTAGCTAAGCTAGCTAGTTGATCACAAAACTCGATCGGAGAGGCTGAGGGTATCATTTCTTATTTTATTTTATATATATCTCTTAATTTCAATATATGTTTGTAGATGTAACTTTCAAGCATACTTGACAATTCATCAAGTGCCTTTCACATCATATATAAATAGATAAACATTTCTGTCAATTCGATCAACACGCTTGCTGTGCCTGTGGCTGTTATGTTACTCACTAGCTAGTGATCTCTCTTTTGAAAATTTAGGCCACATGCTCTGAGAATCTAGGTCACACATTAGATAGATAGATGCTCAATTATGGCCTAACAAATTATTAGTGCTATATATTTAGAATGGTACCATTTTCCATTACACACCACACAAATACCTACACAAAAAATCAACGAGGATCTACTAGCAAGTAACCCCACTTGAATAAATTCCCCCCGACAGCCTGGGATTAATTCAAATGATTAAGTCAATTAAACATGGTATTTCTAACTTCTAAGTAGTAAGATATTTTATGTTTTCCAATTTATTTACTTTGTCACCTTCAGGAGCTAGCAGAAAAGGTCTCAAACCCCATCAATGCCTATAAATCGGGAATCGCATTAAATAAGAAAAAGGTGGCAAGTAAATTTCATTTTACTCTTTCTTGTAACTACAGTCATTGAACTTGCATGTCATCCCCACCTAAACGGTACAATTAATTAGTAACAATAAGATCTTAATTCCACGAACAAGTTATATGGGTAATAATGGAAATACAAAAGAAGAAGGTTGGTTAAGAAGCTTGAGATCGAGGTGGGCACCCATTATTGATTATTGGCATTAAGAAGCTGTTGGTTCTGTCATTTCAGGGAGGACGAAATGGGAATTCATAAATGTCGTGAAAACGATGAACAGAACAGAGAAGAAGGACCAGTGACTCTGTATGTTAGTAACTGTGGTAATATATAGTAGCGGTGGGGGGAATGGGAAGTACAAGTGTAGGGGCATGTATTTTTGTCTTAAGGGCCTCGATCTGAACCCAATTTATTGGATCTCTGCCCAAATACATACAAGACACCAAATTATATGCAATTTAACCTAGGACTAGCTAGGAGGGAATTATTGTATTTAATATTTATTTAGCTAAAGTAAAAGAGCGAGAGAGGGAGCTAGGCTTTTATGTCTAAGATTAATGGCCTTCCGTGGACCCAACCTGCTAAATTCTGACCCTTAAACTAATATACAGAGGTCATAGGTTGCCTGCTGAATTCATCTCCATCTAATTAAGAAACAGCGCTCTCTCTTTGGTCCCCCAGACTTAAACCCCAGAATATAAAAGAGGCTGAAAACAAACAACAAAATAATAATAATAAAAATAAAATCTGATATGCGAAATCCAAAACCTGAACAGTTGTTCTTTCTTTCCATCAAAGATTCTGTCAGCTTTGTAAATTTTATATGTAAATTCATGAACTGAAGTTTCTCTAGAGTTCTTTTTCTGTTGTTTTAAGGTCTTAGCTTTAAATTCTTGTGTATTAGAGGAATTCTATCAGAATAATTAAGGTAGGTGTTCAATTTAATTCTTGCTTTAAATTTAAACAAAAAATCTTAAGTCCAACAGATAGGGGAGAAAGAGTGAAAAAAAAAAAGAAAGGAAGAGAAAAGAAAAGAAAAAAAAGTTCTATTTTTAGTAAACTTATCACTTTTACTCTCCATTTGTTCTTTTTACCGCTCCTACCAAACAGTTGTTTGATGAAAGTATCCATACTATAATACATATTTAGAATTAGATTATTATATTAAATTTATTACTATCATTCTTATATTTTTTTTATTTTCTTTAAAACATAATAGATAGTTAATTAGTATTATTATTATTTTTAAATAGTGAGTAATTAAAATTTTTAAGTAATTAGATTTTTATTTGAAAAGTAAATTCCAAGGCATTAGAAACTACTTTATTTATTATTATTTTGTTTTAAAATTTTTTAAATGATAAGTAATTTTTAAACTTTAAATAACTTGTTATTATTTTCTAAAACCTGTAATATATTTATTCCATTATATTATTTTTTAAAATTTTTATTAAATAGTTTTAATAAATGAAGACACCAAACCATTTTAAAATTATATATAATAATATAGATATATGCTCACGCACACGCTGGCTACGGCACTTGTAGTAAAAGAACTGTTTTTTGGCATTAAAAGCTTAATTAATCCTAAATCATATGATTAGGATTTAGGAGCATCCATTGGGTCAGATATGTAATTTTGGATTGCCCAGGGCCAGGATGGAGTCATGGAGGTAATTCTCAACCGAATTCGAGGATCAAAGTCCGGGCAACGGGCATAGGCGGCAAACCTGCCCGCATTTTTCTTAAGTTTCTCTTTCATCGAGGAAAAAAGCAAAGCATAATACAGATGTCTCTGTCGTGTTTTCAACTACGCATGACATTGAGAGATTTTCTTGAAATTGATTCTGCTACGAAATACACCGAGAAATACAAGATCCGAAGAAAGAGAAAGAGAAGAGGGAAACCCAAAAGGAGAGACCTTACAGTGCAAATTTGGATTATATTTCTGATTAGGGTTAAAACAAAGTAGAACAAACTCACTTATTGTCTTAAACTAGAATTACACAATGAGATAGCTTGTTTCCTCTCGTACAATCTCTATTCTTGTCCCATTATTTCTCAGAGATTTAAATATTATATTTTCAAATCAAAACACTTAGTAATTCATTATTAAATTTTCTTTCCTTGAGAATTATATATAGGCCAATACTCTTCTACCACTCACTAATGTGGGTAGTAGGAGAGTTTTTAATTTTTTTTTAATTTTTTTAAATTTTTTATATCATAAATTTTTTTAAAAGTTTTTAAAGATATTTTTATATTTTTTTTAAAATTTTTTAAGTTACAAATAAATAATAAAAAAATTATGAACAAAATAATAGAGATATAAAAAAAATTAAAAAATATTTTAAAAAATTCTGAAAAAATTATATAAGATAAAACATACTTAATTATTTTTTAAAAAATAAAAAAATTTGAAAAAAAAAAAAAGAAGTGAGAATGGTATCTTAGAAAAATCCTTATATATAACACGTTCACTTGCTTTTCAGCACTTGACCAACTGTGTATGTGACTTAGACGCGAGAGATTTTTCATTCCTCTTTTAGCTAAACCCTGGCTCCAGTTCTGCCCCAGAATAAAATAAGGGTCATAAGCCCAAAATGAGTAGGATAATTCAATGGGTGGCTTCGCGTGAATGTTGGGTCTGATCTAATTCATGTCAAACCTGGGCTCTTTGATTTGAATATATACAAAGGCAAGTCTGGTTAAGCTCCATGAAGGCTTTGGGTTGGGCTCAGGCTCTGCTGAACAAAGCCTGCCTCAACAAGCTGGAAGAGAGAAGAATTTCTGAACAATGGTTATGTAATCACCCAGACAACAAGTGTCTCATTCATCGGATCATTTTTCCTAACGATTCTGAAATGCATTCCCACATATATATGTCGTAGCTTGTAATTTATAAAACCTCCATAGTCCACAAGCCAATTCTGAGCTGAAGCTAATGAGAGTCTACTCACTACTCAGATTATACTCGAAGCTCTCAGACTACATTCAAGTTTTCATACCTCTGAAGGGGTATTTTCTTCAGGGATAGGTCAACATGCCACATACAATTATACGAAGCATCAAATTATACAAGTCCAAACGTATGCGTAGATGGATACAGGAGTTGAATAAATAGTACAAAAACAAAAATATCATGCTCAAATAGCAAATAAGGAACAATAATTTATAGCATATGTACAAATATGTACAACCCTGGCATAGAGCCATCGGTTACGACTCAAATTACACTACATTACAGTTTTACATCTTGACAAACGACACCTTTAGAAAATAAATGGAACACAGCTTAGCTCCTTCTAAATCAGCTTCCTTCTATTAGAAAGAAACGAAGCCTGGAAAGCCCACAAAAGAAAAAGGGGAAGTATATATCCTAGAGAATAAGGGGGAAATGATACATTAAGAAATCAGAAGAATGCAAGGAAAGACAACCTAAAGTCTTTACTAAGGCAAGAATAAAGGCAATGAAATAACCAAAATTGTCTATCTTCATTATTTTCCCTTCCCGGTAGCTCCTTCTCGCTGATTACGAAAATGGCTAAGAAGCTGTTGTGCCTGCATGTATACGTAGAACACATAAGCTTTTATTCCACATTTCAGATCATACACATGACATGACCGCCAATATCTGCTATATACATTTTTCTGTGTTCCTGAAAATTTCCTTGTTCTTTATTTTTCTTTTCATGCATGCATTATGCTTTGTCCATTCTTTCTACTTGATAGGTAGAAATACCTTAAGCAGAACTCCAGACAAAATGTCAGAATTTCCTCCTACTTTTTTTTGGAGGGGGGGGGGGGTGAAATTTTGCTATTGTTCAAAAATTTTAACATTTATCCGGACAAAATCAAGTGTTTACAGGAGGGCAGTGAAGAGTATATCTTTGAAGGTGAAATTTTAGCCCTTGGTTTCAACGAAAATAAGTATGCAATTATGATTGTCCCCTAAGGCTTCACCATTCCATTTTTACCTAGAGAGGGGCAACAACAGCCTCATCCAAATGCAGCAAACTGACTTGTCTATACACACAATCGGAAAGTTAACCACTGAAAAGAATGACATCATGACAGAAACAAAGGATGATAAGCTTCATACCTTTTCCTTTGCTCTTGGTGTACCGGATTGAGATAATGCAACTAAGGGGGGTACAGCTCCTTCTTGCAGAACAAGAGTACAAAACTTTGGACTATGAAGGCATAGTTGCAAGAGAATGGATGCAGCATTTTCCTTTCCCCTTCGGGAACCTGATTCAACAATTTCAACTAGTAAGGGGATGCCCCCTTCCCTTGCAATTGCTACTCGGCCCTCTGCAATTGTTGACAGGTTTGCCAGAAGAGCAACAGCCTTGTCAACCATTCCAGCAGCAGGGTCCATTAACTGAACCAGATACTTCACAGCTCCAGCTTGAACTATCCGAGCTTTATTCTCATGAAATATTGATAGGTTAAATAAAGCAGTAGCGGCATCCTTCTTTCCTCTAAGAGTTCCTAAGCCTAGAAGATCCACCAAAGCTTTAATTGCACCAGACCGGCCAATCTTTGCCTTATTGTTTTCTATTACAGAAAGGCTGAATAGAGCTGCTGCAGAATTCTCCTTGGCTCCATCATTTCCTGTTTTCAAAACATGGATAAGTGGCTCTATCGCTCCGGCTTCCACAATCAAGGCCTTGTTATCTTCATTAATCGACAAATTCAGCAGGGCTGTCACAGCATGCTCTTGTGTTATCTTCACGTCTGAATGTAGTAGCGAAAGTAAAGGCATGATAGCTCCACACTGCCCTATAATGATTCGGTTTTCCATATTGTGCTTTGAAAGGAGCCTCAATTCTTCTGCAGCTGCAGTTTGCACTTCATTTGATAGGCTGTGAAGGTTTTCAACCAACTTATTGACATGAGATGTGGTGGTCAACTCATCAGATCCCAAGTTGAAAACAGGAAGTGAATGCACTTTTGAATGACTATTATTATTATTATTGTTTCTATTCTCTATTCCTCCTATTTTTGATCCTGGGCTTTGAAATTGCTTTCCTGATAACCAAGGAGAAATCCCTGATTCTTTATTTGCCAGAGATGCAGAACACACATTTGTGATTTCTCCAGATAGCTCCTTCACATTTTCATGTTTATTGTATATCTCTGATGCCTCTTTTGAAACTGGATGTGCACAATCAGTACTAGAAACAGAGCTTGAGAATGATTCACTTCTGCTATAAATATAAGAAGGTGCAGGGGATTGTTGCTCAAACTTTTCTGTCTCTATGCTCTGGCATCCATTGGATTCTCCACTTAATCTGGAAGAGATATCACCCTTCTGCTTCTCAAATGCATTTCCAGTTTGAAGAGACGATCTTGATGTGGAATTGCTACTATGTACAGACCCAAAACTACATGAACGAGCTAAATCTTGAGGCAATAAATGATCTGAGGGGAATGTGATATGGACGGCATTATTGGACTCAGAGTTACTGGGAAGTTTGACATTATTTTCCTCACACCAATTTGCTATCATAGCTTTGACAGTATAATTGGGAATGAGATTTGCATGAGTAAGTCTCTGACGAGTCTTGGGACAAACAGTCAAACCATGATCAAGCCACTTCTGGATGGACAGCCTCTCGTATGTTTGACCTGAAGCCACGATTACAGGATCCACCATGAGTTCCAATGATAAAGGACAGCGGAAGTATGAAGGGACTGAGACACCACTTTTGATTTCAGGGTACTCAATTTTAATAGCATAATCCCGTATATTGCAGACAAGATTCACAATGTGATTAATTTCATCTAATTCCCCTTTCATTTTATTGACTTCAGCATTCAATCTTTCCTTTTCCACAGCAATACTTTCTTTCAAGAGTTCCAGGTTTGATGTCAGTCTAAGTAAATCAATAATATTCTTTAGATTTTCGTTGCAAGGTTCAATATTTTCTCTTTGATTTCTCAGTGCCTCTTCTATATAGACTGTGGCTGGTTCCTTCTCCAAACATTGAAGTTCCTGCATATGGTGCTGCAAAAGTTGCTAGAAATTAGTCTCATACTTGTATTGATCAACAAGACACCCATGAAGTGACAATAACTTTTCCTACCAAAGGAGGTTTTCTGTTTTTTTATTTTTGTAACATTTGATTTTGGGAAAGAGTGGCATGGGAGAATAATGAGCAGGAGTAGGAAGCAAGTCAACAAAAATCGTCTTATATGAAAGAAGAGACATAGGAGGTAAGCTTCAACTTTTGACACACCTGAAGACTAGCCAAAACTGAAGTAGATGGAGGTGACTGCAAGGATCTAAATATCATGTGACAAATCTCAAGTGAAGATATCTGTATTTTCATCAACAATGCCCCACTTCGCAGAACCTGAAATACAATAATCCCAACAAAGCAAATAAGTGGTAGCAATCAACCTTTCCCACAGAAGAAAGAGATAGATGGGAGTACGGGGTATTGGTGGTTCATTGCTTGTTTAAAATTTCAAATGCCAACTAAGAGGCTAGGAATCTTAAACAAGTTGGTACAAAAGTTGTTGGAAATTTTTCAATTAAAAAAAAAGTTGTTGGAAAATAGTATTACTCTGACTATATTAAGTAATTACTTACGCCGTGAATCTTGCTCATCTTTGGGCTCCATTTTTCCATGAACTCTCTAGCTTCATTAACTGCCATATCCAATTCTTCACACTCTTTACATAGATTTTCATCTAAATAGATTTTGTAGTCTTCAACATCATCTAGCACCCGTTTCAAGCGCTTTAACGCACCAACCATATTATTACAGTTCTTCTGAAATGGCATAGGTTTCAGTGTTTGGCAAGAAACCAGATGAATGAATCGAGCAATGCTGTTGATAAGACATTTTACTGAAGTTGTATCTGTTTGACCTGCTTACACAAACAAAAGAGGAGTTTTAGGCAAGCATTTCTGTGATGTACTGGGGAATTAAGATGATGTCAAAGATAGGCCCAGATTTATTCCTATATTCATTTCAGTTCTAGCAGCCCAAATAATTAGTGATTTTAATAGACTCCAAGTCATAGCAGAGTCAGGCAGACTCCACCATGGAGAAATGTTCTGACGACTTCAGTACCACATATTTCTCTTCATGCAAAAACACATATCTTGTGCATAGCATATTCCAATTTCGAACTACAGAAGATAATATGGACAAATATGCATGAAACCAACAGGAATGGAAAGAAAATCTAAAAGCTCAAGACAGATGGAATACGGGTCTAGTCTGGAATTACATGTAAGTTATGAATGATTCACTGAAAACGGTAAAATGCATTAGCTGACACAGCCATCCAATGAAAATGGGAAGACAACAACGTCCCCTCGAGCGAACCTAGTTTAACTATTTAGCTCAGTCATAATTTTTCACCTTCCGGGAAGCAAATTAAATAAAATTATTCCAAATTACCCTCTATTCTTGACGATTTCCCCGAGTTCTTTTAGCAAATAAACAGATGGTAATATAGCATAAACTAAACCCAATAAATTACTTATGAAGAGCCTTAACAAGAACATAGAAAAAGTTACCCACTTGTAAAGGAAATTTCATCAAACATTTCTCAAGTTTATCACACCCTCATTGATCCACACAAAAACCCAGAAGCAAAGTTCGGATTTTTTTTATCCCATTATATACGAATTAATTTGATCTCCAATAAATCAAAAACTCGAACAGAGCACCTAACAAAGCCCTTAAAAAAAGAGAGAAATACAAATGTGAGAACAAAAAGGAAAAAAAAAAGAAAAAGAAACAGAAGCTTTGAATCATAACGCACCTATTTGCATGGTTCTTAAACTGGAATGCGACAGGTGAACAGATCTTGATCAACATCAAACCATGAGGAATGGAAGTTTCTAAGGGATTTATGAATTTTAATCGTCACTGAAGGCCTTCTTGCCTGTATTCCCAACAAAGCTGCCTGCAAAGCGTGAAAGAAAGAGAGGGGTCCGGGGTCCAACAACAAGGGGAAGTTTTTAAGAAATTCTAAAATACAGAAAAAGGGACGAAGTGGTGGGACCTTAATCTTATACGGTTGCAGATTTGTTGGGCTCCGTGGGAAATTTCAGTGGGCAGACGAGGGAGACAGATATGGAAAAACTGCATGTGGGGATACCTTGATTAAATTAGAGGAGCTTTTTTTTTTCTCGCAAAATTAAAGGTAAATATAAAAGAAAAGGGTGAATTTTTTTTATTAGATGAAGAGAGAGATTCGTATCCCAAAAACAGAATATAGTTTTTTTTTTTTAAAAATGACGAGTGATGAGCTTGTTGTCATTTTCAGTTGAAATTTCTATTTCAGTACATACTTACCCTTCTGTTGTTATTAACGTATTAATTATTATCATATCACTTTCTCTCTCTTTTTTAATTTTTCTGGGCGGTATATTATTATTATTATTATTATATTCCTTAAATCTGAGAGTTTGATTGCATTATTTAGGATGAAGGATATGTGGACTGCAAATTTCATTTCTGCTGAGTAAGGCAAATCTCAACCACTTCATGTACTGAGATCTGTTTCACATCTTCAGACAAATTGGGTCGTGAAAATCAAAATAAGAGAGCAATTGATTAAGCATGGAGGCACTGCACTCACCAAATCACTACTTTCTTCAGCTTTCGGCTATTTTCCAGTCGAGAATGAAGCTTTTAAAAGTAAATTTTTACTTGCTCCAATTTTAGTAAATTAGTTTCTTACTCTATAGCTTGTAATGAAACTGAATAACCACAAAATCGGTCTGAAAGTTTTAAATTTAGTCAAAACAAAAAATATCTCATATTTTAATCGGTTTTTTCATCTAGATGAGTTATATTATTGGTTTTTTTTTTTGTGAAAATATCTTTAATTCTAAAACTTATATGATACGTAAAAGTGATCATGTTATTCCTTTTTTGTCCTTGAAGTAATAATATTAACGGCACACAAGCACCCACCGCCATCAAAAGACTCTCGCCACGGGTTCAATCACTGCCAACGATAAGAAAATTTTTCTTTCCAAACAAAAAATACTATTATAAAATTTAAGTTTTTTAAAATTTTTTTAATGTCTTAAAATTTTAAAATAATATCTCAAAATTATAAAAAATTTATGAATTACTTATTCTAAAAATATTTAAAATAATTTATTCTAATATTATTTTTGTGTTAGTTAATTATTTATTTTAATGTTAAAATATTATTTAAGAGAGATAAATATAATATAGAAGTAAAAATGTATTATGTATATCTCTATAACAATATAATATTATATTCCTTTATAAAATAATATTGTCCTTCCAAGACAATGTGAAAATAACAGTACAACTTTGTTTAAAACATAACAAAACAAAAATCAGTGATCATTAATCTTTGACTATGGCTACTTCTAAAGTTATTGTTAGGATTCCAAGCCACAATCTATGTGTGTGAGAATGTCATTGTTTTTAGTCTGCTCTAAATATTGCCTTCTACAACCAAATGATTCATAAACTAACTTTTTATTCCATTAGGTCAAATTAATTCATTATTTGGCTTCATCCCCTATATCACCTTTCATCATTTGCCTCTATCCACTCCTAATTAACTTCTAACTCATCAAAAAATATAATACAAATTTTAGTATAACAAAAGTGGATAACTCTTCAAAGAAAAAATACATCAACGCAATTTCAAGTCCACTGTGGCACTGTACATTGGCAATTAGAAAAGAACAATATAAACAACAAACAGATACATCAACACAATTTTTTAATTATAATTTTCCCCTTTCCTCAGTCCCCATAGAATAGGTTAAAATGTCGCTTTAAGTAAACAGTGCACAAAAATTGAAAATAAAACCCCCAAAAACTGTGGCCTCACAAACAATCTTTTTGCCAGAGATAACTTAGGAATATATATATCACGAGGTAATAGTAATTTATGGAGCTATTGTTTGTCTAGTAAAATCCAAATTAGGCAAATCATTTCAATCTAGTGACGGAGAATTTTTAGTAATTTATAACAAATTTTAAGTTCAATTTTTATGTCATCAATGTATATTTTTTGTTGTGCAAGAGGCATGTGAGAGTAGTAAAACCCAGATGGCAATGGAGTTGGAGTAGGTTGGGCATTAAACCCAGTGTAGATAGAAAAGTGCAGTGAACATCATTAGAAACATAGAGTGATTTTGGGCAATCTTGCTGGCTATTGAATTATACCAAGTGTTCCCCTTTAATTAGGTCCCAGCCAACCAATAAGGATATGTCCCCCTCAACACATCCAAACATTCAAGTTTCTGTCTGACAAATATTTGAGCCTCCACTATTCCTATTTCATGAGTCAGTGTGTTTGTAAAGCCAATCACTTTCAGTGATTTTGAAGGTTGCTCTTCTTCTTAGCTGCCATTTATGCTATTAGTTCAATACCATAAATAGGCACATGCTAACCAGTTTATTAACTAGGCTTTGGCACCTTCCTTTATAGAATTAGGCAAAAGGAATTGAATATGCTTATTGAGATCTTCATATTTTATTTACTTAAATTGTTTGCCGTATACGACATGGTTTGTAGATTAAAGGACAGATTCATAAAGGATTTGTTCCCCCTTTCCCATGTGAGGCATTAGTTTTGGATAAAAAGCACAAAGACTAATGGGAAACTCATGTCCAAGTAGCTTTTGATCACTAATCGTTCCACATGGGGTCCTCCTCCCTTCTAACGTTATATATCAGCTATCCAGAGAAGAGAAGAGAAGCGAAGCGAAGAGAATTAAGCATGTGCTGTGGGTTCCTATTCCTAATAAGAAAAGGGGTGTTGGACATATGGGCTCTAATTACATGATGGATTATGGGCCCAAATGCGACGAGCAGTGTCATCAATCACTTGAACAAAAAGTTTGGTTTTCTATCCAAAATGGAGTTTCCTAACTTTCCTGCTATCCACATGCCAAATTAGGGGTCTCTTGGTAAGATTTCAAATCTAATCAAATGCTTTTTGAAAGTGAAGATTGTTGTTAAATTTATAGTAAGTGTTCGTTATGACATAAGAATGAACAATCATTCAGATTCACGGACGGACATGGATCACACCCAAGTATTCGATTTCAGGCCTCAGACATATAAGATCTTGCAGGATAATAATCTTAAGCAATTTCATTTTGCTTTTGGTTACATGGAGTCAAATATCTTAGCATGAGACGACTTCACGACCAGAAAAGAAAATCTTAACTGTTTTACTTGCAACTCCTGATTATTGGCCTATTTTAATTGTTGAGATGAGATAAAAAGTGACAAAAAGGAAAAGGGGATTTCTAAGCTACTCTGGAGTATGAATACTCCAGAGTAGCTTTTTTATTATTTTTAAATTTTATTTTATAATTTTAT
>JASKGM010000013.1:10703019-10719367 GCA_034509205.1 Ceratonia siliqua | reverse complement strand
ATATGCAATATTCATAAGAGTTAATAGGAATAGTATTTTGTCCTTCCATCTATTGAAGTTCATGCCTTCAAAATGATTAAGTTTCACAAAGTCTTGATTCCTAACTTTGAAGACAGGTTCTTGTGTTTTCTCCATCTTTTTGTAGCAAACTAACGTTTTAAAATTGTAAAAAACTAATAAAAGGATTGAAGATGGAAACATTAACGTGTATGCTTAGAACATGTACAAGACACTGTCTTTAAAATGTTATTTGCTCCCACTAGTTACTGTCGGGTTCAAGCAAATACGTTTTTAAGATTTATTCAAGTACCCAAAAAATAATATTCATTAGTGATATTATTCTTTCCTCATGAACTTTTCTGAATAGATGAAAGGAAGTGAATAGAGAGAAAATATATTGTGTAAGTAACATTTTCTCTTATGGATTGTCTCTTATTTATAACATTTCATTATATCATTGTGTCTTTTCATTAAATCATGGTGTCTTTTCAATGAACCATTATGTCTTTTTATTGAATAAGCACAACTTTTAGACATACATTTCTATTCAATTATTATGTCTTTTCATTAGACAGGCACAACTTTTAAACATACTTTTCTATTCAACAATTGTGTCTTTTCATTAAATAAACATAATTTTTAAATACAATTTTTCATTCAATAAACACAACTTTTTAATAAAACATTATGATTATTTGTTCACTTGGTTTTTTCAAACTAACTACTATTGGCTAAGATGTGGAGCTGCTAAAACATCAGAATTTACTCATTTTTCATGTAACTTGAAGTTGTTGCTACTGAAAGTAAGTGGGAAAGGAAAAGAGTGGCAAGAAAAGAAGACAATTGTATCATTGAAAAGTTGGCCATGGTGAGTTGACGTGAAACGTACCATGCACATGTAGAACATTGGCATTGTTTTTCAACATCCCCAAACCTACCCGGCTATCCTCCAACAATAGTTAGCCGCCGCCCCTCAACTGTTACAAATTTACATGCACCCTTCCCTCCAACACCCTCCCTTCTTTCAGTAACAGTTGCCTTGTACTGAACAAATATAATTAAGATATCCAAAAAGTGCCTCCTTTATCAGTAAATAAATTCTTTCAAAATATAAACAAAAACATCCATTGTCCTCGCAAAGTATGTCAGGCAACGTAAAACTTTTTTGTGATTGAGAGATTCTTTTCTCACATCTTCGTTCCCCAAAGGGGATAAATTACAAGTCTTACAGATTCTTCCCCTAGTTATAATTTAACCTTTTAAATTGAAGTGATTCTTAATACGCATCGTAAAATATTGGCGAGCTTATAGTTTTTTCATACATCGAATTCAGAGAAAATGATAGAGAAATGCTAGAAATGTAAATCAAAACCATTATTTGCAGTGCGATAGAGGTCTATTTGCATGTTTTATTTGTGGTTGTAAATAGTGTGGTTATGATTGTGAATTATCATCTTTTCCTTCACGGCAAGTGGTGTCACTTCAAAACAAACGTTAAATGCTTTCAACAATGTTTTGGTGTTTATTGAGGCGCAGACCCTATTCTGTTCATGGTGTTGGCAAAAGGGAAATTAATGCTAATCTTATAAATCTCATAAACTTTTTTATCATCCACTTGTCATTATTCATTTTACCCAGTTTAGTCGGTATACACATTGAATGGCTAATAAAGTTTTTGAGTTTCGTAAAGGCACAGTTCTCTTGGCAAAAATGGAATATCCACCCTATGCCCTCTCTGCCTGATAATTTAACCGACAATGTAGGCACAAACAAACAGATGTTTGAGGCTTGCTTTTTATATATGATCAGCCTGAGAATCTGGGATTTTGCATTAGGTCGATAACTCCAAATCTAAATCAGATATTACCATCCGCTACTTTGTTAAAAGACATTTAGTGGAGACTGATTATTAAGTCTTAAAGTAAATTATTTTTTTAAATATAATTTAATTATATAATCATTCTATTTATTATAAAATATTTATAAATTTTATTTAAAAATTACAAAAATACGACAACTTAACATTATTTTAAATTTAATCTTAATTAAATTATTTATGTTTAAAATATTTTTATAAAAAAATAAAAAAATTTATAAAATTTAAATCATTCATTCTTAATAATTTTGATGTAAAAAAAAGAAACAAAAATATATTAAATAATTTTTAAAAATTTTCTATAATCAATCATAAAAAATTTTAAATTTTTTAAATAATATTTTAAATATATAAATATTTAATTAAATTTAAATTTAAATGTTGTAATATTTTTTAATTTTTAAAAAAATTATATATTTATTATAATAAAAAAAATATTTTGTTAAAAAATTAAAATAAATTTATTTTAAATTTAAAATTAATCATCGACTTAATTGGGAAAAGAAACAAGAGTTTCGCATTCCAAATTCCAATGAAGTAGACTTTTATCTGTCTATATGTTGACACATGGAACTGTCAAAGTTCACGTGATTTTTCTTTTCTCCTCCTTCCTGTCATAGCCATAGGTCGTTATTGAAGATGATAAAATCCTTCGGCATCTTTCAATTTCGTTGGCTAACAGTATATACTATATACCATCACTTATCCTTCATCATTAACATCTTTATCTTTACCATTGTTATAACTGCGATACGCAGAGATGCTTGATTTGCAACCTAAATAAATTATAAAAATAATATTTTAACTACTTTTTTTATTTTTATTTTATATTTTATTTTTATTTATTTATTATATATATTACTTTTATATATTATATCTGTAATAAAAAATGAGATATGTAGGTGAAAAATATGTGAATATCATCTCGACAAATTAAACCCAACTCCCTTATCGAAAGTTCAAGAATTTTCTACTAAACAATTCGGTAAACACAGTCTTTTTTTTTTAATTCAGGCTCATAAATAAAAAAAATATTATCCAATGATTATTATATTTAAAAAAAGAGTTACAGCATGCATGACCAGGCCTTTTCTTTTTAATATATTAAAAATAAAATCTAAGACCTCTACTAAAATTATTCACCCACCATTTTTAGCTTCGAGGAAAATTTTTACACGATACGATTCATCATATGGACCACTTTGAATATATATAGAACTAATTCAACACTTCCCTTCTTTAACACGCGAAAAGGAGGATTGAAGTGATTGGACGATGTCCTTTAATTTTTCGCATTCTAAGGCATATTTCAATGCAATCAAGATAATGATGAAAATTGCATTAAGTATCCTATCGTAGCATGAGTGTTCGTTGTTTTTAACATATTTTATGTATTTCACAATCATCTACAAAAATAATAAAATATGAAACACAATCTTGCAAATCAAAATGTTTATTCCCTTTGGCTTAAGTCACGGGTTATAATTATTGATGTACAAGTTTTTTTAATCTCTCACCTCACAAATTTGTTTACCTTTTTTTCCTCTTTCTTTGAGTCTTATACGTAACTCCATTTTTGGCAGTACAAGACTAAAATTAATTGGAGATAAATCATTCCAGTCCGAGGTTTACAAATCAAGAAAGACCATATATATAATCAACTTCATAATTCTGGTAACTCCGCTAATTCCTCAGCTCTGGTGTAAACATCATACCAAAAGTCCATGCTAATGCTGTTGCACATACTTGATGTACTAGTGGCATGGTCTAGTTGGGAAGTCCCTAGTGAAGAGAGTGGAAATTGAAACTGTTGGTGAGCACCAAGGGTTGGAAATTCGCTTGTCTCACAGGAATTATCAGCTGACAGCACTTCCGACCAGAAATCCTCGTCCAATGGCTCAATAATCTCAGGCTGCGTTTCAACATTTGTGCACGCGTGATCATTAGTTGTAACACTACTGTTATGTTCGTCGTTATTGTCGCTTGTAGTGAGGGTGGACATGTCACTAGAACATTGTGGCGGAGAGAGAGGCCTGTAGTCTGTGCTTTCGGCTATCACATGATCAGTTGAAAAACTCACGGGCTCTTGTTCTTTTTTGGGGTTCATTTGTTTTGGATTTGGTTTTCTGTCGTGGTTCTGTTGGTTTTGTGGGAGTCTCTTCTTCAAGTGGGTGTGCCACACATTTTTTATCTCATTGTCTGTGCGTCCCGGTAACCTCGCTGCAATAGCTGACCATCTGCATAATTAAAAAAATGTATAGCATCAACTTAATGATTTGGATTAGGGAAACTAGCTTCCTTACCATTACATAAATAATAGCTTTATTATGCACTAACCGATGTGCCAGCCTATCTGTCTTAATTTTAAAACTTTTTTCCGGAAAAGAAAAAGTCATTCTGTTATGAGCACGTGAAGAGTCTTTGCAGACCAACGTATCCATCTAATTATGATTTTGCTCCCAATGAAAAAGAAAAGATAACCAAGTTGTTTTTGGGCCCAACCCGTGCATTATCAGAAAAAGAAGGGTTAAACAACTTAAACTTCAACCTTTTCACAATATCTCTGTTATCCATCAATGTTATGCTACAGAACTTGAAGACATATACTTAGATTTGATTCAGTGTTAATTTTGATTGAAGTTTTATAATTACTAGTAAAATTATGTGCATATGCAGTCTATGAATGACTCAAAAACCAAAATGAAGTAAAAGATATTACCTGTTTCCCAACATTTCATGCAACTTGATTATAGTGTCCTCTTCTTCTCTGGTAAAGTTCCCCCGTTTGATATCAGGCCTCAGATAATTTGTCCACCGGAGTCTGCAACTCTTTCCACACCTTAACAGCCCTAAAGTAAAGGGAAGAGGAAATTAGCTGAGATTCAAGACCACAAAATTATTAATGTAGCTGAGTTGTGGTAATTTAAAGAACTTTGAACCCTGAATTATATTCAAAGCACAGTATGCCCTAGTAATCCTTACAAAAGAAAAGTAAGCAAAGCTGTTTAATTGCTTGTTGTCTAGTTTTATTCCGATCAGAGAAGTATATAAGGAATGAGTTTTGGGTTAGAATTCTTACCAGCCTGTTTGGGAAGTGCACGCCAATTAGTGTGACCATATTTTTGGATATAATTGATGAGTATCTGATCTTCCTCGGGAGCCCAAGGTCCTCTCTTCAATCCCATTTTCTCGCAGCACGGAGCTCTCACCATTTTGGTTACTCAAGATCTGTTTCTGATACCTCTGGTAGCTATTGGGATATGTATCTGGTATTTATAAACAATTAACCGAGAAAGCTCAAAGCTCACACGGGGTATATGTGGTTTTATACATAAGCACGTACGGGCAGCTGGGTCGTACATGATAAAGTGCACTTGGTCCACCATTTTCTACTTTTCTACTTGGTCTCTCTCTGTCTCTATGTGTGGGGCACAGTAATGGAATTGGCTGTGTAGTCAAGGAAAACGTGGGATTTGCCTAATTACTATGGCTGTCAACGCAACAGTATGATATCTCAAGTGCATGCACTTTCATGCTTGTTCAAGTCAGTAATTTTACTACTCAGCCTCTTCAAGTTGTCTCTTACCATAAATCCAATATCACTATATATAACTCTTCTGCGTGTAATTATTATTTTGGTCCTCGTGTCCTTTGTTTCCTGGTTCATTATAAGCTGAAACCAAGTATTGTTTCCTCCCTTACGGTTTACAGAGAAATTCAGAGATATACCTTTAATAACAAATATGATATATATACTTAAAGTCAAAGGTCTCATTATCTAATATGATCCAAGGGCTTTGGTATGAGACTCTATATATGATATATAATCTATACTCATGGGAGATGATGTAAGGATTCACTTACAAAATATATTACAAAAACACAAGAACTTAACAACAGTCATTCTCATACACTAAATCCCATTAAAATATACTGTCACACTACGAGATTTACAAGATTGATGCCGTAGATCATCAAATTATTTTATAATCCAAGAGACCTCAATTAGTGTTGGATGTCGAGTAGCTGAATGGAATCGCGACCCCACCATCTAGATTCCAGACAAACTAGGCCACGCCGATGAACTTGGCATTACCGATAGACTCTACTCGTCGCAAGGATTTCAACCATGTAGAGAATTTGGTTTAAACCCTGCAGTGGTGGTAGAATTTAATGGATGTGTCTACACACTACAAAGACATGTGACATGTCTATTCAAAACTATCTCTTAGACTTCATATCGAGTTACGATTCTATACGTTTTGTTGAGTAAAATCAAATCACGCTTAACCCTTAAACCAAGAGGAAAAGAACCTTTCACGCAATATAGCTTATATTTTTGAACTTTCGTGATTTAGAGGGAAATATTCATTTGATAACTTTATTACCTCTCCAAATACTCATGGAAAAGTAGAGCAACATGATTTTATTTTATTTCTGTATTTTCTACTCCTATGTATGTATTGATGATCAAACAAATAACAAATCCCAATATGACCTTGTATATACAAGTTGAATTGAAGTGCTTTCTTGCAAAAGAAAAATGATATGTAATTAAGTCGTAAGTAGTCTAAAAGAGGTCAAAAATTGAGGCTAGTGCCAAAGTCGGTAGCCCAATTTTCATTTTGTCGAAAAGAAAAAAATCATTGGTAGGCGCTCTTTTGGTGAACAAACAAGTCAAAGTCCAAAGACTTTGGGCTATGGGGTTGCAAATTGCAATGTTGAAAAACTTGAAAATAATACAAATTGTATGATTGTATTTCTTGCCTTTGCTTTGAATTCAACCTTCCGTTCTTAATTATCCTTAGTTTTCATCAAGTATATTTGAACAAATTAATTTAAGACAAATTAAACTTGATATATAATTAGTAGAACATGGAATTAAAGGTACTAATTCTATCTCTCTATTCAATACTGTAATTAATTATGTCATTATGTTGCGTTATTTCTCCTAAAAAAAGGTGAATTTTGCAGGATGGAATATGGTATTAATTTGCTGGATGTAGAGTATGATGCCAAAGGCAGTGGCTATTGTCACAAATGATGTCACTAATTAGTAATTAGGTGAAAAGCATGGATATATGGTAGGACACTTTCAAGATAATTGACTGCAGTTTCCACGATATCCATATATAATATGATGAAATGATTTTAATATACATAACAAGTCCAAACCCACTACCAACGTTAACATTACCAAGTAGAACAAGGATTTCTGTGTAAAAGTTACTTTATGAGGGAGAGGAAAACTGTACACACAAATTAATGATTGAACTTAAAGGCTGACTGACCTTTAATTTAATCTGTTGGTAGTGAGATTATACTTGACTTCTAAGCAAAGATGAGCATTTGAGTCTGATTTTCTTCACAGCAATGATATATACCATACTTTGAAAATCGCTAGCTTTATCCTAGTTAAATGTATTAAAACCTAATTATGACCAGTAAAAGCCACATGCATTACCAATATCTTGACTCTCTGCTTCTTGGTAATCTGCCTCCTAATTTATGTGAAGCTTTTTCAAGTGTGGACTGAATGGCCTTAAAGCAGCATTAATATTATAGCTTTAACAACTAAAGCTATAGTGATCGATATTAATCTGGCTATTCAGTTAAGAGCAAATTGATATCATATATTTATTTATTCTAAAAGTGAACATCAGAAAACAGATCTTGATCACTATGTACGTTCAGATCTCAATGCTCAACTGTAACTCCCCTCCATGCTTTAACATATTTGCAAAAAATGTAAACCAACCTATGATCTTTCTGCTCATGCTATCTTTTCTCAGTTCATTATTTTATCATTCAAACAACTAATTGAGAGAGATTATTTATGCTTTCTGTGCATTAATTTGGTCGTTTCTCTTATATTTTACCTCTCCTCTCTGCCATTATGTACGTACAGAGAATAATTTAAGACGAAGCATGCTGTTGATATCAAAGTGACAATTTAATTAGCAATACTGTAATAGGAATACTATCTGACAATTGTTTATAAATCGACCCAGGCTTATTAATCAACCCACATCTTATGTGGAGTTTAACTATACCTGATTCCACTTAGTCACGACACAAAATCAGTTTAATATGAGCTAATGTTTGGTAACTGTACCTAATCATAAGAAATTTGACTATGAGATTGATCAAAAATTTAAAATTCAAAAGATCTTGAATTCTCTCTCTCTCTCTCTCTCTCTCTCTCTCTCTCTATATATATATATATATATATATCCAATCATTTTACAAATAATTTTTTAATACATAAGAAATTAAAATAGCTAATTAGTAATTATTGAACTTAGCCCTACTGTTACACACTCTCCAAAGTGTAAAATATTTTGATATCTTAAAGCTACGTAGACGATGGGGCTCCGAATAATTGTGAGCAACCCGAGAGGGAAAATAAAACTAAAGGCTGTCTACTGATTTTCTCCTACTGCAGAGGCTCCTCAGTGGACCAGACAGTGTTTATTGATGCCATCATTATTTGGTCTGCAACTGCAAGATATACCATGAGCGTAAGGGCAGAAAAAAAAATTGTATGATATTATATGGATCTGATTCCCATTTCCCACCTTTAAATGTACAACAAAAACGAATGAGGGAATGAACATGCATGTTCTCCATGGGCAGGATTTTGTATCATCATCTCTTCTATATGTATGTCACTAAAATAACCAGTAACCAAAGCTTGGTAGAGGGACTAATGCAGACCGACTAAATAACAGACTAACTCGCGCTCCGGGTGGGGTTGGGGGAATGTCTAGAGCATAAACCACAAACAGAAGAAAAATAAGTGAAGGAATGGGAGAAAAACAACAACGTAGTCATAACACAAAAATGCCAGTCTTGAGCTATCAATATCCAACATCGGAAGTTACAAGGATTGATTGCTCGAGCAAAGTTGAGAGTACCAAATAAGCTCTTACTCGTATCAACCAGCAATACAATCTGAAGACAAAAGAGGGATGGAGAAAAGTGAAGAAAAAAGAAAGCAAGGAACCAAAAAAATGTTTTCCTCTCACCTTAATCTAGACAAAAGTCACAAAACACGGTTAAGTACAATTGTTGAGAAGATTAAACTGAATACCTTTCTCAATACATAATTATGCAGCCACAGAAATGGGTGAAATCCACTTAAACTACTGAACAAATTTCTATCCCTAAACGCAATATAGTATTATTTGAACACTATGATGCAAAGCGGCTCCCAGCTCCATCCAGAAAACGATCAGTGTGCCACCCTTTGTTCTGTAATGCTCTTAAAAATACCGGGAAAACATCATTCATTTTCCCATATGCCTCTTGAAGAATTCTGGCACTGAGCTCTCGAGAGGATTTCTCCATTTGTGCAGCATATGCAGCAACTAGCCAGCCTCTCAATGCATCTTCCCCACTAGCATCTTGCTCCAATACCATGTCAATGCATTTATCTCCACGATTTAAAAGAAACTTCTCCTCAGGGAACACTCGTTTTAATTCATGAACCCTTGAAGGCTTAATCACCTTGTGCAAAGAACTACCTACTCTTACATTTCCAGCATCTTCTATGAGTCGCCCAGGAAATAGCAGATCTTCTCTGTATCTAAGATCAGCAGGGCTTGATACATTTCCTGCCTGGTTTGGATTTCAATCAACAGTCAAATGTCATTTCTCTTAAAACAAATAACGAAGAGAAAACAAGGGAGAATTCATTTTCTAATGTAGTTTAATCCAGACCTTGAGAAAATCGGCCACAACCATTGCAGTTCTTTGTGGATTCAAGGTATTGACAGGAGTAGCTCTCATTTCTTCAGCCACACTGTATATATGTATAATTGAAAGAAGAGGTCCGGCAACCAACTAAAAACAAATGTTTCATAATCCATCAGTTGGGAAACACTAATAAATTATTAATTCTTATTAAGATGTGATATGCCCTTGGGCATGACTCCATAAGCATAAGCAACATCTGCTTTTATAATCCGGTCACCGCAACAATTAACCAATAACAACCTCTCATTTCTGAGGATGCATATTGCTCAGTTTTTTGAGATTGCAATATCCCCCTCCTCTTTTTATTTTATTTTAATATTTTCCTAATATTGATATTTAAAATCCCATCAATAATTTGATGGAGCCCAACAATTAAGAATTTGTGTGCTTCAAACTTGTCAAGTTGAGAAAATCCATTGGATAGGGAGCCTTAGCATCAACTTATTGTTGCTATGTAGAGATACAATCATGATGCTATAGGATAGCCAGTTCTCTTGAAAGTTCTCTCATCACAAGTGATTCACAACCTTGTTATGAGATACAGATACCTATAACTTTTTAAGTAGTAAAATTACTTGTTGCTACAGGAAAGGCAAGGGTCATAATTTATAATATTTTATTTTAAAAACAGATATCAACATTCATCTATACTATTATATATGTCTCTGGAAACTTTTGGTGTCTGTCTCTTTTTCTCACCCCAAATACCAGGAAGTTATAGTTAATGAGTAGTTAAGACCAACGTGGTCTATTTTTTATTTCATTTTTAAAGCTTTATAACTGCTTATTATAATTATTTCTCAAAGGCTTTAGCACGGATAAATTGCATGCATTTACATTAATATGCAATATGCCACTAGCACTACAATCGACGCACAAAAAACATCAAAATATTTATAGTCCAATTTCATAAAATCTGTGTAATAAAACTCCTAGTTTTTTTTTTTTTCCCCGTTGCCAGTTTCTACCCATTTTTATCCTTACGTAACGTTTTGGAAGGGATTGGTTTAAATTGACATGTAGCTCAACTTCAGATTTCCATAAAATGTGAAATCTTTCAATCCTCATCCATTCCAATAACAACCAGGACAACATTACATAGATTGTTAGCAAAAACCTAATAATATGGGTAAAATGCTAAAAAATAAAATTGAACACTAAAAGCTCAATAAGAAATTAATATGGTTTATACCTTTCCTTGCATTGATGTACATATAGTAGATGCTAACTGAATTCCAACTCCAATTCCAACAACATTGAAGAGAGTTGAAATGGCCTCCCCTTTAGCAAATAGGTCACTTAAATTTCCTTCTTTGGCAAATGAAGAATATATAGGCAATCTTGTTGCTCTTGCCGCAACAACAGCCATCCCCTGTCAACTCCAATATAAGAGAAAGAGAAGTTTAAAGTAAACGAATTAATAATCCCCCACCCTCTAAAATGAAATGGGAGACAAACAATTATTTTCACTCAAATGGGAGGCAAAGGTTCCATATGATGACTTACCTTTGCAAAGTTGCCTAGGCCTGCCATTTCAAGAAAAAGATGTGGGCATAAGGGAGAGAGCACTTCCAAGCCAGTGCCTAAATCATAAAGCACATCAGCTGCAAGATGGAAGGCTCATTGCAGTCAGACACCTTGTGAACGAGGCAAAAAGAGCTAATATAAGAAGAAAAAGGCTCCAGCCAAGATGCAAACCAAGAATTCTCCAACGTTTAGGTTCAGAATCCATTCTTGCACCCAAATTGCTACATATTAGCTTCCCTACATGTTGCATTCCATCCTTTAAAATCTGGATGTCAGAACAACACAAACAAAATATATCTTAACCAGATACCATCATTACTGGTCTCAGAAATTGTCAATTGCAAAGTAGTATCAAATTACCCAACTAACAGCAGTTGCTTGTGCAGGGGTGGGCCGCAAGCCTGCAGCAAATAGCAGTGACTGCAGAAGAATAAGCATACAGACCCTAGGATTTCCACTACATAATTATTTCATGAAGATCCATTTGTAAAAGATTGCAATTAGGCAAAAACTTATCATGCAAAAAGAGAAGAAGGAAAAAAGCACGTATGAATTAAGAGAATCTCGTATCTTGGATATCAGGAAAGTAAAATTTAAATGTCAAAACCATGAATTTATTTCTAATTACATGCTTTACTGAGATTTTGTCGTCATCAGAAGAAGACCTGAGTTGAGAGCACTGATAGTGCTGCACTAGTAAGGTGTTGCAGTGCTCGAAACTGTGTATATCTAAGGTAGCCTTCATTCACACTGTAAAGCAAACACAGATAATTTATGAGTCATCAAACTTCCTTGTCTAAGCCATCCTTATGGTATACAATCTATTCAGGTAAAAAAAAAAAACCTATATGGATATCCTGAAGGGAAAAATTTATTCAGGAAAGACTCAACCACCCTGTGGTATATTGGTCTGGAGTCATCAACGAGCTTTACCTACAGAGAAAGCAAAACATTTGTTAGTGTGATGAAAGCAAAGGATTAGCTTAACAAAAACTTGCAAGAAAATTCAAATTAAATTAAGAGCAAATATTGTATAACAGTTCACTTTCAAGACTAACAAAATATGTTTTCCTTTAACTTTTAGCTTCACGTCAGAAGTTAAGGTCCTTTTAGCAGCTGAACTGTTAAAATAACAAATTACAACTTTGAGTCCAGCCAAACTAGCAGGAAACCTCCCTCTTCTTTTGCTTATAAAGAATTTTAAACAAAAATTTAAAAATAAAAATAAAAAGTAAAACAAGCAAGCAAGACGATAAACAGAAAAAATAAATAAATAAATAAAAAGATGACAACTTAACTCAGCAAAAACAATTGCTGCCAGAATGTTTTTCATAAATTTAATGTTAACTTCGTCAAACATACAGATACAACTGATGCGGACTTCAAAGTAAACTCAATACAGGAAGAAAATTCTCAGAATTTGTGTCATAAACTTAATGTTGACTTCGTCAAACATACTGCTTGTGATAACAGACATCTTCCAATGGATGAACCCCCCTAAATTCAGACAAATAGAACCAAGTGAGTATATTTCTTCTCGATTTATTAGACTCCTAGTCCTAGAACGTATGAAGATATAACGATATTCTCCTTCCTCGAACGAAGAACGAAAGAAAGACAAATCCGCAGGTCCTTATAATAGACCCTGCCCTGCGTGCAGAGAATCAGCGAACGACAGAGAGTAGGAGAATCGGGAACGTACAGAGAGTTGGCCAACGGGTTCAAAGTGGAACCGGCGACAGACAGAATCAGATGTCTCGTACCAGAATACAGGACCTTGAGGTTCTTTGTCCGGCTTCTTCTTGTGCATTTTGATCTTCTCCTCAAAAGAAAAAAGAAAATGAATACAAAGAATGAACCAGAAAAACAACACAAGAAAAGAAGGTAACAGAGTGATTGTTAGGGTACATACCAGCAAATCCATGGAGGAATCGCTGTTAATATATTACGTTCTTCCTAAGCACAGTTACTTCAAAACAAAAATGAGATTTTGATACTTAAAGGGACATAAGATAAGGACTTTCAGACTGGTTTTGGGGTAGCAGACGAAAGAGGTGAAGAGAAGGACGGCTGTGCCTACAATGTCGTCGGATGAGAGACTATGCTCCAAGCCAAACGTTGCCGTATAAGGAAACATTAATTTATAAGCAATCCTTGGCCTGGTATTTTAGAGTCGTTTGAATGAAAAAAAAAAATTAAAGGCAAAATAAAAAAGTATGAATTTCTTTTTTGGATGTGATAATTATATAAGCAAGTTATGTACTCTTCCCATATCATACTCCCTTTTCTTCGATAATAACCCTATAAAATGTTACAAATGTAAAGTGTTTGAGGGTTATCTTCTCACATCTCCCCCATCTTTTTTTTTTTTTTAAAAAAAACTTCTAAGATGTACTTGATGAATATATAACTTAAATTCTTTTTAATATTTAAAAATTTTATTTATGAAATATCTAAATATAAATTATATGAAAAATAAAATATTCATATTATAATCCAGCCAAATACTGTAGTGCAATTTCTTTCTTGTTAGCGATTTAGTAATAATGTTTTCGCAGCATCAATATTTGATCCTCGTAGGCTCCAATTATCTTCAAATATGATTTCAATTTAAGCTGGTCAAGCTCCAATTCAATACCAACCAATAATTGAATTTTTTAAAAGTTTTTTTTTTCTAAATTTATATGGTAAATTTTGAATAGAGAAAGAGATAAACTAAATAAATAAAATTTACAACAAAATGAGTAAAACCCTCGTCTCACTTTTTTTTTTTCTAAAATCATCTACATTTTAAAAAAAATTTTAGGATTCTGAACCCCAAGCCTCTAATTTGTGAAAACAAACCTTTCAACTTTAAAAAATAATTTAGTGTTATGATCACACTCAAGTAAGTGTATCCGTACCTCATAAAAGTGAGGTGGGACTCACTCTTTAGGAGTGGGATTCATCTCACTTTTATTACGCGTCATTACACCCAGTTAGGTGCGATAATAGTATAATAATTTTCTTGGGTGAAAGGCATATTCTTTGTTAGGTTTCAGAGAGAATGGGTCCACCTCACTTCTATTACACGTCATCACACCCAGTTAGGTGCGATAATAGTGTAATAATTTTCTAGGATGAAAGGTATATTCTTTGCTAGGCTTCAGTGTCCTGGATTCCACCACATGCACAAAGACCCAATTTTCTTTTTTTTGGCAAAGGAAAATCATGTACATTATCAAAATAAAACAGCTCAACAGAGGGGATGGAGTTCAATTGGCATCATCAATTCCGAAATGTCACAAGTCAAATAAGTCTAACGAGAAATGATATAATTATGGACTTCATTTTCCAAGTTTCCTACATGCTTACAGAAAAGACTTAAATAATTCACATTAATAAATACAGGTAGGTCTTATACACTACTTGCCAACCAAAGAAATGGGCAAGAGAAACATTTACTGTAAGGCAGCTCCCCATTAACGAACATATCAGGCCTTCGGCACAACTTGAGAAGCACATGGGCTTTCTTCACCTGAGAAGCATCCATCCATAAACATCAGGACTTGATCTGGAGTAATACTCCGAGTCCGCAAGCATGGAGCAAGGCAAGAAAATAGAATCTGAGAGGAGACTCCAGTCTCCAGGTTATGACCACCTCGACACCGCGATGATATGCAAACAACAGGTTTCCAAACATTGTGTTCGGTTGGTGATGGGGATACAATATTCCCACAAATTACATACGTTAACTCCTCTTTTTTTGACTGAATACCATGGATATTGTTACTTGCTGCTTAGTCTACCCGTCACGAGGATTTGAATGCTCAAGCTGCGATTCTTCTTATTATTATTTCCCAAAGACAATGAGGGACTGACATTTAACACATTACCCAGTACCAAAAAAGCTGAATTAACTACAACAAAGAAACCTCCCTATTGAGATTGCGACGCTTCTGTAGCTCATTTGAGAGACCCACCAAGTAGTGATAGAATACGAGGTCCAGAGGTTCCTCTGCTAGGGTATAGACAAGAAGATGGGGGCGCGTAGACTGTGCAGGTTATATGATGTGAATCCGGCAGTTGATCCATAAAGAACTCGACCAAAATGAATAAGCACTAAAACTGATTCTTAATAAAAATATTCCAGCCATTCGAAAGGCACACTAAAACTTATTCTTGACATGTAATACAGTGAACTTGCCACATAACAGTACAAACATAAAGACTCCCCTCCCCCAAAATCCCCTCGTAAGGTTGTCATATCTGCACAATCCAGTAAGAAAAGAAAGCCTTGTAAGCTTGTAAAAAGAATCTCCAAGCAGATTTTCATGCCCCCTCTGTTTAGTGCATGAAGTTCTTCATTGGATCATCGTGATGGACTTTCTTCATCCTGTATGCCTCCACCTCCTCTGCAGTGACCTGCAGCAGATAACATAGTTTAAAAATCTGCAAAAGGGACCTGCATACAGATAAATTTTCAACCAGTGGCAAGAAAAATCATACCTCATCATTCCATCTGACATTGTATTTGCGCTTCCTCTCATCTTTCTCTTCTTTCTTCCTTTGATCCTCCTGCAAAATACCAAAGGAATTCACCAATCAACATAAAACTGAACCAAAAAAATATTTATTGTACAGAATAAATTATACTTGAATAACATAGAGCCAAAACATGTCATCTTCGTTTCTAGAGATTACATGTGATGTTTATTTTCAGAAATCAAAATTTCTTCACCATGGTAATTAGGTTTAGCAAGGTTATTAGCACAAAACAATAACTAATTCTTCTGGAGGTAGAATAAGACAAAAAAAAGGAACAACACTAATGAATATAAAGAAATATAGAAACAAAGAACAAAGTCAAAGCTAGACTGATTTATACCTTTTTAAGTGCTTCAGCGAGCAATTTCTCATCCAGAACCAGATTATCAGGGACATCAGTACCCCATGTAGCAAGCCTTTTCTCCTCCACTGGTGTATGAACATCTGTTTCGGTTCATTAAAATATTTAAGATTAATAAATAGGAAACTATGTTCCATACAACAACAATAACTTACACAAAAATACACACACACATACACAAACAACAAGAGAAAGAAAAGGAGAAGGGGAGGAGAGGTGCAAAAAAGGGAGTGGTGTCAGTCATTCTACAAACCTTCAACAGCCTCTTTATAGGCAATATTAGCTTTCATTAGATCACC
>JASKGM010000013.1:10671828-10691197 GCA_034509205.1 Ceratonia siliqua | reverse complement strand
TATATCAAGATATTTATGTATTATAAATGTTTAAATAAAAGAATACATCAAAATCTCTTTAAATAAATTGATAAACGATCGTAGAGCCCCACTATAGTTCATTGAACAATATAAATTGGGAAGTAAAGAGAGTTCACCAGAAATTTGAATTATTATAAATTGGGATCCATAGGATTAATGATGTAAAGTAGAGAGGGAAGTAAAGAAAAAAGAAGGTGGACGCGTACAACTTTGGGGCAATATAAGATCATTGTGACATTGTTGAAAAGGACCTTACGACGGAGTAACTTCACAAGAATTTCAAAAAAAGGTTTGAAATTTGAGAGGAAGATAAGAAGCAATTCCTCAATAGGGCATGATGTTGTTGGCCATAAATGACACCACCTGTAAAGTGTACTCATAACCCAGTTGGATTGTTCCAATTTTCAATTTCTTCTTGGTTTTGGGATGAGGGGTTGTTAATGTTAAATATAAGCTATAGTCTCTAACCCTTCATCAGTTTTCCCTCTAGGGCTTGTGCCCATGCCTTCTTCTGTCAAGTATTCTGTCCTACAAGAGGAGGGAAAAAAGTGAAAAGATAAAAAAATATAAGGATGCTTGGGGTAACAGTTTGCTCAAATGCGCGCTATGTGTAGAATGATGAAGGGTGATTGGCAGAGAAAGAACTTTCCCAGGTCTTGGTGCAACGCCACCCGGCGCATCATTGCATGAATCAACGGTGCACATTCCCCCAGTAAAAGCTAGAAGCCTAGAAGGAATAGAGTGCGCATGTAACTCGTATAAAATACTCTGTTCTCTTCTCCCCTTCCAGCACTTCCACCGTTGACAATCTCTCCCTCTTCCCGCGAGTGCCGAAAGAAAGTAAGAAAGAGAAGCAGTTAGAAGCTTGTAATAATCTGACTCTCTCTGAAAAGCAAACTGGGTAAGAGCTGAGCATTCTTGTCTTGGACAAATGTACCTCAAAGATTACAAATTTTAGGTTCAATTCTCTTTGTTGAGTCTAAAGCTTTGAACTTTGGAGTCTCTTTACCATCTTTTTCCAGCCCTTTTACTTCTTGTGCAAATTCCTGGGTATTTCCCGAGAAATTCACTCAACACTTGCAGCTCTCACAGTCTGCGGTGCATCTATGTCGTCCGATATAAGCTAAATTCTTTGCCACCCATTTTTCTCCTACTTTCATTTGGCATTTCTTTTGAAATCTGCCTTCGAGAATTGCAGAGTTTCCGTACACATTCCATGGATAATTGCAAGATTTGTATGCTTGATCACTGTACTGTAGTTGTAATTTTCAGTATGGTGGGGGGTTTGGTTCTCTTTTCGCGTTTGTGAACTCTTCAAAGTTCAAAAGCGAAGCTCGAAGTTTGGGGGGTTAGTGGAATTCGTGCTTGTTGTGGGAGTAATGGGTACGGATCATCTGCTATTGCCAACAGTTGGACCGCCATTAAAACGGCGAGCAGGGTTGCGGAGGAAGCAGGCTGGAAGAGGATCTTACAGGGGAAGCTAGGGGAAGGGAATTGTGGAGGGAATAGGTGGGCTTTTGTTGTTTTTTGGAGAATTAATTAATAACCCTTTCTCGGGGGTTCCTTCGCCGTGTCAAAATTATAAGAAGATGGGCACCAACTTGCATCAAGTACTCAGAAGCCTCTGTTTAAATGCTGATTGGAAGTACGCCATATTTTGGAAACTCAAACATCGTGCTCGAATGTACGTTAATATCTCTCTTCTCCTTGTTTGAACTTATCTATCGCGTCTACTTTTTTGTTGTGTCTGTCTATACCCTTTAGTTTTTCGGATGTTGACAAGTCGTAATATATTAAACGAGGTGAAATTGTAGTTTTGCTTTACATACTTTGGTTTGAAATTTGACTTGGCCATTTCAAGTGCTGGGACAATTTAATGGGTTGAATACATTCGCCTGGTTTTCCCTAATATCATTCAGATTCCTCGATAACTTATCAACTTTTTTAGTATTAATGATTCTATTAATGGTTATCCTCCTGTGTCTTGTTCTTCAACTTTGGTTATTTCTGTATTTATGCCTAATTTGTTCGGTGTAATGATTTATAGGCGATTAAAGCATATAATGCTTATTACAATCATCCAATTTAGGTTTTGGACTTAGAAGGGCATATCTTGAGTATCAATAATTAATATAGACATATAGTCATAACATTTCGGGGAGTGTTTCCTCTTGAATGTCATTGTTGTGTGTTAGAATTCTTTCTGTTATTTTTCATTGTTGTGTGTCTTCAATGGGTTAAGGCTTGTGTTTGTTATTTTTATTGACATTTTGTATGTAGTGCATAATAAATGTCAATATAAACTGTAATAATTTAATTTTGCATGTAAGGTTCATTGATTGATCGGTTGGTTACGGAAGTTCTAATCAAAGATTTAAATAGCATAATTTTCCCTTACATTATTTACTGGATGTGGTACTTGTTTGCAGGACCTTGACATGGGAGGATGCTTACTATGACAATCCTGATGATTATGACTCTTCAGAGAATAAGTGCTGCCAGAAGACCTTGGAACAGATTCATCATGGTGGTCATTTTTTGCATGACCCTCTTGGGTTAGCAGTAGCAAAGATGTCATATCATGTATATTCGTTAGGGGAAGGGTATGACTAATCCAACATACATTGATGCTACTTAAGATTAAGTTTATCTCTTATCCTAAGCTGTAAATTGTCACACTGTGATTATATGGCTTTCTTTTTCTATTAACTTTTCCCACCATGACTCATTGTACCCTCTTATCCAGTCTGTGTAATTTAAAAAAGCTTTTTCTAGTCATAATGGGATAAGTCTCCTATTCCAAATTATGACTGCAGATGAACTGCATACTTTACAGAAATATTATGTAAACAAATTGTATTGATGCTTTGCTTTACAGTATTGTTGGACAGGTAGCTGTTACCGGAAAGCATCAGTGGATCTGTGCAGATAATCATGCCACAGTTTCTGATTTGTCATCTGAGGTGAGGATCCTTGTTTTTGAATGTTGCCATTAATATCCTTGCTGCCTTGTAAGATTTGAAGCTCTGTAACTGGTACCTTGTCATTGATTTTCCATACATTCTCATTTCTCCGCCTCGTTTGATCTTAGTTCGCTGATGCGTGGCAATCTCAGTTTTCTGCTGGAATTAGGGTAAGTAATCTTCTTTATCATTTTTTAAAACTTTAATAAATTCATGCCTGATGTTTACTGCATGAGAGTTTTGTTTATGTTTACCCTGAAATTAGAATTACCTCACATTACTAAGGATGGTAGATTTTGACAGTTTATTCTGAAAATTGTGCTTAATTTGTGTATTTCCTCAGTATGACAAACTGTGAAGCCATTGTAGTACTCTGGCTCATTAGTACCTTTTCACTAAATGCAACCACAGTCTGATGCATCGGTAGGCAATATTAGAGTTTGGTATTTGCAACTTCTTGTAGATTCAGATGAAAATATATGTACGGTGTCATATTGGATTGTTGAGCATGAAAGTTTTGTTTGATATTTTTTATTAAAAGAAAGGAAGTAGAATTAGACTTTTATGTTACAGTAGATGACTTATTGCAGACTATAAAAAGGAAGAAAAAGAAAATTTAGGTTTTGGATTTTGGTGCTCTTTATGTTGTAAAATTACGTATTCTCTTCTAGATGATTTCCTGTGCTGCATCACTTTATTGCTTTGTTTACATCAAGATTTTTCAATAACAAAGCTTTGTTTTTCCTTGTAGACAATTGTTGTTGTAGCTATAGTCCCACTTGGAGTTGTTCAACTTGGCTCTTTAAATAAAGTAAGACAAGTTTAGTCTTCTTTTAGCTATTATCTTTGCTTAAACTTCGTTTTACCTTGTGAATGTGGTTGCTGATGGGGTTCAAGATAGGCATCTATTATCTCTTATGATGCTACGCATAGCAGTTTTTATTTTCAGTATTTTAAGATTTAGTTACGTACCTTTCCTGGGTGTATCGTAATTATTCAGATAACATGACTTGCCTTATATATATTCTCCTCCTAATTTTGGTCATAGCTTGTCTGGTGATTGGGAAATTGGTTAATACTTATATGCACTAGGTAAATGTGTATATGTAACTTAGTGAAAAGCTCCAAGAGCAATGGATGAGAACTTATAAACAATCTTTCTTAATTATGTCAAGGGAGAATTGAGGCATAATTTAATTGTGTCAGGCTACCAAGCACCAAATTGTGTTTTAATATACTAGGCGCCAAAACTAGAGGATTTCACTTCATATACTAAGACATTTTTTAGTGCAGATTCTGTGTATAACAACACATATGATGGCTGCGGGTTGTGACTGCCTTGGACAATGACCGCAGGGGTTTGCCTATGAAACCCACATTTACGCTGATTTTTTTAGGGGGGGGGGGGACTGGAAACCAGTGGTCCGCCTGTGACCACCGGGGGGTGCCATGTCTAACTCCACACCATGCATGGCAAGCAAAGATGGACATGCCTAATGTTACTATCAAAAGACACATATCTATCTACTTATATTCTGGCTTACAAATGTGTTGAAGTGGGTGAAAGTGTTGGGGAAAATGATTACCTAACAAGCGGAGACAGTTTAGATACTATTGAACCTAGCTTTGTGTCTTTTTGTCTTCTTTGTTCTATGAATTGCTTCCATAATCCGGCAGATTAGTTGATTACTCCATCTGGAAGTAGTTTAGTAGTTTTAATTAGAGGCTCATGTCTAATTGGTCCTTTTTCTCCCTTTAAACTTTTATGTCCTCCTCTAATATTTTTATATGCAAGTTTTTAGTTGGTAAATCTGTCAGATATGTGCTTAATTTTCTGGTTATGTTTAGTTGGGTTTGATTATATTTTTCTCGTCATGGATGATCTATAGTTTTGATGGATGTTAATTTATGGGTATTTGCTGAATCTTTTAATATGGAAGTCCATTTATTAATTAAAATATTAATAGTTTTCTCCACTTCTATTATCCCTGGTAGCAGGTGATTGAAGATATGAGAGTTGTAACTCAAATTAGAAATATTTTTTTGGCCACTCAAGATTACTCAACAGGCCATGTTCCTAGTCAAATACAAAGTAATGTGAAGAATTCTTCATCTCTGGTAATCTTCTGCGTCCACCTCTCTCTATATGTCCATGCGTCTGGCTGTCTGCACTCTGCATGAATATGCACGTGTAAGAGGGAATTTTTTTGGGGGGGTGGAAGGGGGGCACAGGCATGTGCATGTTTGTACACAATAATGTAGCAAGCAATGCTATGACATAATTATTTTTTATCCACACACTTTGAACATTATCATCATATTTAGATTTTTTGCTTTTTCAGTCAGGTGTATCAACGAAAAATTTGTCTTCAGAAATTGTACCTGATTGCTTACATGATAGAGAGAAGAACACAAAGAGTGAAAAACTGGATATTTTGATGCCCTTTCCATGTTCTGGGAAGAACTTTTCACCTCCTGCTGTTTATCAGAAAATGGCTGTTGATGTGGCCAAGCACGGAGGGCCTGAATTTTGCAGTGGTGAAAGTTCAGTTTTCCTTCAGTCAGTATCAAATATGATGAATGCGGAGCATCAGAAATTTGTAGAGCTGAGACCTCTAAATGAGAGGAAGTATGAAGGGGATATAACGGTGGAATCAGAAAAAAATGTCACTTCATTGGTGCACAATTCAGTTATGGAAAATACTAACTTCAGTGATTTAATATGTCCATCAGAAAAAGTCGGAGTTGATTTTGCCTGCTTCCCTTCAGACTTTCTTGATTTTGTTTGCGAAAGCAATAAGTTACATTATTTGGATATTAACCAAAAAGGGGGGTTGACTGTCCCCAGACTTTCAGATGCAAGCTCCCAAAAAATTACAAAAAAGTTGGAGTTTCAGACCGAGCCTTGTTACAAGGATAACTCTTATACATTGTTGAAGTTCCCTGCTGGCTGTGAGCTACATGAAGCACTTGGATCAGCTTTTCCGAAAAGGAGTAGATATTTTGATTGGGAGGCACAGGTTGATCAAGATGGTAATACTTTGGAGATGCCAGATGAGATTAGCTGTAGCCAGTTGACTTCTGAATCTCGTCCAGAGCATCTTTTGGAAGCAATAGTGGCCAATGTATGTCATAGTAATAATGACGGTAAGAGTGAACTATCATTTTGTACATCAGTGCAGTCTGCAATGGCATCTGGAAGAAACCCTGAAGCTTCTGTTCCCTCTGTGCAAACTATTAATTCAGAAGATTATTCAATAGATCAGTCTTCTCTTGTCAGAGAGGACATATACCACTCTTTGACTTCGTCAGGGATTTGTGGTGTGATGTCCCCCAAGGGTTTTTCATCAACGTGTCCTAGCTCATGTAGTGAACAGTTTGAAAGGTCTTCAGAACCAGTTAAGAACAAGAAGAGGGCTAGGCCTGGGGAAAGTTGTAGGCCTAGGCCAAGGGACAGACAACTGATCCAAGATCGTATTAAGGAGTTGAGAGAATTGGTGCCACATGGGGCAAAGGTATCTCCCTGTAATCCTTGTTTCCTAATCCTGTCTCTTTTAGTCAACTCTGATTTGATAATAGCTGCAGTTCCTTTCATGTGGCTAAAAGAATTGCAATAACTCCCAACAGTGCAGTATTGATTCACTACTGGAGCGTACAATAAAGCACATGCTCTTTCTGCAGAGCGTAACTAAGCATGCTGACAAGCTAAATAAATTTGCTGATTCAAAGACAAAGGTAAGGTTTAAGGTGATTTCAATAGTCTAGCTTCTGGTCCATGATCTATAAAGAAGTTAACTGGCTACATTTCTAATAAATTAGGAAGTGATATTTGAACTTGAACGCCTGTAGTTATGGTTAAACTACAAATGAACTGGTTCTCACTCTGGTTTACACATTAAGAAAGATTTTTGGTATTTTAAGTAATTGCTATTGTAGATAGCAAGTTTGAGTGTTGATGACCCAATCAGAAACTTTGTCTTGATTTGCTGCCCATGTCCACCACCCAAAGAAAAGAATTAAAAAAAAAGAAAGAATGTATCTGCCTGTGGTATCCCCATTACTTAACACCATACTGCTATTTTGCAGTTGCATCACATGGAAGCTGATGTTCTTGGATCCTCCAGTTATGAACAGGGTTCAAGTTGGGCAATGGAGGTAGGTGGTCATTTGAAAGTTCATTCGATATTAGTGGAGAATCATAGCAAGAACGGGCAGATGCTTGTTGAGGTATGTATGAGTTGAAAATTACAATTTTGATTTATTCTATAATAATGGTTGATTAGAAATTAGAATACTCAGGAGCAAGGGAAAAGCTCCTCCTGATGAGAAGTCAAGGTGGTTAGTGGACGGGGGGGTTTGAGGTTTTTCAGTGATTGTGCTCCGTACTCATCATCAGCTACAGAGTATGTTCTTTGTATTCTAATTATGACTCATGCTGCAGATGCTGTGTGAGGAGTGCAGCCATTTTCTGGAGATAGCAGAAGCTATAAGAAGCCTGGGCCTGACAGTTTTGAAAGGTGCAACAGAAGCTCATGGTGAGAAGACATGGATATGTTTTGTGGTTGAGGTAGGAAGAATAAATAGTTTTTTTCTTTCTTTTTTCCTTCAGTAAAAACAATCTACACTATTTCTTATTCATAGGATGGAACAAATAACGTAGAATTACTGGCAACATATTCCATAATTAATTAATTAAAATAGGTTGTAAACATTATTTTATTCATGGTTGAAAACTTATAATTTTTATATCCTGATGAAAATAAAACTTCTGTTCAACTCACTCAATGTCAGTCCAAGTTATTTATCGTTGGATAAGATCCATCTATTATTAATTGAAAGTGCTGCTGCTCCATGAATTTGTTTCTACCATCTAGTTTGTGCAGGATTATTTTTTACTAATATATATTGGTTAATCATATTTTCTTCTTATCATCCAATGTAATCACTAATAAGCAATGTATGCCTTTGGGAATGTGGTGATATGAGGTCGTGGGATCTAATCCCCTACGGTCTCTTCTGGTTGTTTCCCCTTCCCAATGGAGAGCCCCTTTCCTACTATGGTCTTGGACCTCCCATGTAACGACCAAAAAAAAAAATGAGGGTAAAGTATGTTCACTAATCATAAACATACGTGGCAGTTACACAATTTGTATCCGCCCTTCTCTCCATCGACTAAACCTGATTTTATCAAATATATCCTCTCCCATCCCCCTTCTGGCCGTTGTTGCCTGAAACCTATCTTATTTTCCCATTCAGCTCAATCTTAATTCAATACTTGGGGTTCGCTACTAGAATTGTTGTCAAAATCATGTTGGGATCAACCACTTGGGTTCTCATTTATCATCATATCCTAAAGTATTCATGTCCGACATAAGTTCCAACACTCATGTTAAACACATCACTACACTTCCAAAAGACACTTCAAAAAGTTCTTAGACTCTTTAGATTTTGCTGTGTTGCGGGGTTTATGTTGTATCTGACGTCCTTGTCAATGTTCAATTCATGCTTCTTGGGTTTTTTAACCTTAAATAACCAAATATTATTACCAATAAAACTTCCAAGAGGTATGCTAATAAGTTTTCCACCTTGAAAGGTGTTCTATGATTACAGAAAAATCTAGTTGCGATGTTACATTTCTCCATTTTATCCCCTTCACCCTGTTCTATTGATGTCCCTTAGAAATGAACGCATAATATTGATATTACAGAAGAACTATGGTAATGCTGTTGGTACGTTTTTTATTTTATTTTAATTGGTAGCTTTTAGTTCTGTTAGAACTATATCTTGAATAAATAATTTCGCATTTAACCGCAATTTTATATAAACCATTGACATTCAGTCTTGCACTAAAGTTCTAACTTCTAAATATTTTGCATAAATGATTAGTATTAGTGGGCTAGAAGTTCACAACTGTTCATGATGGTAAATTTTTTTCCTTATTTTCAAGCTATTGATATTGACGAGTTAATTCTCACAGGGCCAAAATAACAGAAATGTACACAGATTGGATATCTTGTGGCCGCTTGTTCAAATACTGCAATCCAAGAGTACAATGTATTCACAATAACTGGTTGGTTCTTGGAAACTTCTAAGCTTCTTCGTTGACTACTGTAACTCATTATTGGTCTCAGAAATGATGCTCTAAATCTTCTGTTCCCTTACCTCTACCCCCTTGCCCCACAAAAGAAAAAGCTTTATGGGGTGCGGGACTGGATAGGGGAGGGATGCTGGATTGGGAAGATTAAAGAAAAGAAGAAAAAAACCCTACGTTTGTTTACATCTATGTTCTAGAGGCTTTATAGCGTGTTAAGATGCCAGTTGTTGTTTTCCTTGTTTTCTGATTGGAACGTGATTACCGTTTGTTTAAAGGTTTGACATCGGAATAATAGAATGCGTTCAACACATCTCAGTACTACTTTAATTATTCCAAACTTTTCTGTTTACTGCATCTGTTTAAGTCTTTAGTGAGTCCGTGCACTTGCTATCACTATCAGGGAGGCCGAAGTTGCTATACCGTGTGATCAGTTAAAATATAGCATATTAGAGCGACAGAAAAAAGATGCAGATTCTATTAAAACTTACTAAAGCTTTTGAGTTCGCAGAGGTACTAGGGCAAGACTGGAATTTGTGATGGCACCTTATTACTCATTCCATTACTAGCGTGCTACTTGTAGAACGTTATAGCCTAAAATAAGGGAGGGCTTTGGTGCCATCTAGCCCTTTAGATCTGTAGTGAGCAAGATACTCACTAATATGAGCTTCCCTGTATTTGGGGGGGTTTATGTTGGACGTGAACTCCTCTAATGGTCCATATGGTCTATATTTCTGCCTTGCGCTTGGATAAAATAGACAAGCAGCTGATACCCTGGCCCCATCTCGTCCAGCCAGGACTCGATGCTCAACGCTTTTGAACTTGTCATTGGTGATAAACTACGGAAGGAAAAAAAACAAAAATGAAATGAGATTAAAACTAGATCAACAACAGAATTCGTGGGGGAAATCATAAATCAGAAGACATTTCGTCCCACTTATATATAGGAAACCAGATCTTACCTGCATGAAGTCTCCGATGTTGGCCACTAATGCTCCATGCATGGGATTTACGTCAACCCAGTGATTTTGATGGAGAACCTGGAGGCCACCTACGCTATCTTGCAGGAGAAATGTTAGGGATGATGGGTCTGAATGCTTGGTGGTACCAAATGTGAGTTCTGGTTCCGGACAAGTTGGGTAATAGTGGCACACCATTGTTTCACTTTGCATGCATTCTATGCTTGTCAGATAGTCGCTCCTGAGCCCCAGAGCCTCTGACAGTAATTCTGATACTGTATCTCTTAGTTTGATCATATGCTCCATGTATTGGCTCACTGTTTCTCTGCAGGGAAACAACTGAGTATTATATCCAAGAATCTAGAGTTGCATGATTAATCAATTTAAAAATAACTAGTTTTCCTGTCTCTTTTTTACCTGCATAGGAGGGGGAGGGCTTCAGGGTTCAGGGGACCATCTTGGAAGTCAAATAATAAGGTGTCCCTCCAATTTGCTGCTTTGGAGACGAAGAGGTCTCCGTTACAGAAAAACCTTACCCGTGCCTTATTATCACGGGAATACCACTCCTTCTTCACCTCCTTTGGTTGCTCATGGAATTCTCTGATGACTTCTAACAAGTTGTCCATAACACAAACTGGAACTCCATGATTTATCATTTGAAAGAAGCCCCATGTTTCTGATGCTTCACGAATTTCATTGATTATCTCTGACCGGCGAGAGCTTTCATACCCTTCAAAATCTATAACGGGAACCTGGAAGCAAGTAGTACCAGCAGCAGCAGATGACCTTGTGAGGGCCTCTGGTGGATGAATGAGGAATCTGGGGAGCCTTAGAATTCCGGAGTCTACGAGTCCTTTAATTCCAGCTTTCGTCTCATCAAATTCCCTCACTTCCTTGGCTCTGTCATAACCTGGCTCTTCTCTTAGTCTTAGATGGCCATCTTCTCCATTAATGTGCACGACTTCCATGCTAGACTTAGGTTGAGAACTTGGGATAAGTGAGAAGGAACCTGCGTCAAATTTGAGACGTAGGTGGCCATTAAATGAAGGGTACAAGATGCCAAACTTCGCATGGTGAAAAAGAAAATAGTAAAACAGATGCCTCTGAATTTAAAAATTATGAATGCATTAAAAGTTGCAAAGAAAGGCCAATATGGTGAGATACTCACTTTTGGGAAATATTTATAATGTGACGGTAGCATAGTGTTATCATCACTGTGATTGTGCCACGCAGCACTTAACAAGTGAAAAATGTCGCGTGGCGCAATCGCAGCAGTGATAATATCATATACCGTCTTACTATATATGCAGTGTAGATGCACTTCCACTTTTGGTCTCTCCGACTGTGACGACCTTTTACATTATAATACAATATAATAAGCTAAGCAATGATGTTTTTTTCCCTAAGATTGTTTGGAGATGCTTTTGATAGAATTTGCCTTCTTTTTTTTGCCAACAATTCGGGTCCAGCTAGTACTTTGCAAAACGCAAAATGGAATTGAACCAGTTGGTTAATTGTTCTACTCAAATTCAAAACTGAATATATGTTAATTATGAGATTTAATCTTGATTATATTATATTGTTGTTCAAGGTTGGCAGCTTAAGGCACGTAAATGCCACTTGAATTTGAAGTGTTAAAAACAAAGAGATTTTTACTGAAGAAGTTATGTGGAATGTGGAAGCGTGTTACAGGGATAGATCAGACTTGTAGTGAATAATGCAAGTCCAATACAATGGAGACAAAAAATAGCACATTATGATGAATAGATAGAGATGTCTTGGAAGAGAGTTCGTGTAGGACACGGACGTCACTCTCGCTCCTTTACTTCAATATCAAAGTCTCAATCACATTTATACTTAATTTTGTCATACAAAATTTTATAGTTGATTTGTGCTCTTATAATAATTAAGCCTTAACTACTTAATTCTATATATCCTATCAATGTTATTATTATCAGCGCTGTTATTTCCACATCTCCATCTCCCACATTATATCCACACTCTCCTCTTTTCTCTCTTTCTCTCTCTTTCTGCCATCTCTTCTCTCTCTCTCTTCACTTTTCACTAGAAGTAGAAGTGTGAGAGGTGTGGATGTACAGAAGTGTGGAAGTAAAATTTCTGTATTATTATTATAAGGACTAAGGCGGGAGAGCACTTGCTTATAGATAATCATCGTACCATGTCTCTCTATTTGGATATGCATATTCGGAATATCACTGCTTGGTTCAGTTACTTTTTACAAATAACCCACGTAAAATCAATACAAGAAAACATGAAAAAAAAAATAAATAAATACTCGGATATCGCTTCGAAAACACTTACAAAAATTTAATATGAATTAGCAATTAGCCAACATCCAGCTCCATCTCTAAAAAATTTCACAACAACATTAACTTATAATCTTTCAAGTAAATATAATTCTTAATGATTTTTAAAGATATTTTGAGTAGGTATATAATTCTTCATTATATTATTGTGGTTAGTCAAGTCTTGTTAGGAGGGGAAATTTTGTGGCAACTCAGTGGGCAGCTATAGCACATGGGAAGAAGGAAAGTTCAAGAGAGTATACTTGTAGCATTTGGTTTGGTTATATATGATGAGAAGAACAGGGCAGTATCAATCACGGGCCAAAAGCATAGAGTGATATAGACTGTACGCTTTTTTAATTTATCAATCATTTTCACTTTGCCCACTTCTTTGTCCATAGGTGTTGCATAATTGCTGATGGATGTTCTCGCAACATGCATTTAGTTCAATTCTATCCCCCTCTCCCGCCTTTTGGATAACTATCGTCCTCCTCATTGCCCATAATTGTCCCTCTTTACAAGCAGTCATGTGTCAATTCCTTCCTTTTTGGTATTTTTTAATTTAAAGATTATATTTCAATTGATATTAATTACTTACTATCACTATAATTTTTTTGCAATTTTAATAACCAACCCACATTTATATTAGTACATAAACATAAGGATACAAGATATTGATTAAAGGTTTTGACTAGAAGTGTTCATGGGTTGAATTAGTTTGGGTTTATACTCAACCCAAACTCAACCCAAGAATTATTTTATAGTATACAAGACTACAACTCAAACTAACTCAAACAACAATACTTATGACTCAACTAAACCAAACCATAAAAAGTTAGTTTAGATTGGGTTAGGTTCTTAGGTTGTGCAACTGTGGAAACAACAAATAAATATTATTTCAACAAATACAATTTTCTTATAACCAAGTCAACAAAAAATAAAGCGACACTCAAAATTTAAACTATGATTGAGAGGGAACATGTTATATTCTTTATAGACTATGATTTTTTGAAAAACTAAAGTATGTTATTTATCTTTTAGTAAGAAATAAATCATATAAAAAATTAAATTTTACCCAAAAAAAAGTATGATTATAAAATTTTTTATACTAGGTGATACTCTTAATTTTTGGTAGAGTTAAGAAATCTACGTGAACAAATTAGAAGATAGACAAATTAAAAAATAATAATAAGATAAATGAATTACTAGGATTAAGAATCACAGCAAGATAAATGAATTACAAAAGGTAAGTCATAGTACCTAGGATCAAGAAACATAACAATTAAAAACAAATGATTAAGTTTCTTAGCAGAACAAACATTTACTAGCTGGGTAAACCTTCAAGCTTTATAATTACGCAATATAAATGTGCCCAAAAGTTAGAGGAAGGCAAGTAAAAGGGAATTATATATTATATTACATATTTTAAAAAATAAAAAATAATTAGGTTGGATTGAGTTATATGAGTTTATAATTTTTGCTAACCCAAACCAACCAAATTCAATATTTACTTAAAAATTCCAACACAATCAAACCCATATACATATTTAAACCAAACAAACCTATCAGTTTAGTTTGACTTGACCGGTTTGGTTAGATTGGTTTAGGTTTTGAACGGCCTAACTTTGACACTATTTGCTTTGATTAAGTAAGAGATCATATATGAATATATTATATGGAAATTACGTATATGGAGAAGTAAAGTGACTTTTATAGGGACTGAATTTTCCTTAAAGATCATGTCGCTTGACGCTTGGAAAGGTGATTCTTTTCTACAAATTAGAAAACTCTTAGTGATTTTTTGACAAAAAGTGGGAATTCTAAGGTGTAGGTTTGATATTCCTTCCAATATTTTGATCATTGGAACTCATTGTCTCAAATTATTGGTATAATTACGATATCCAACCTTAGAGAATCATTTGGAAACCTAACATATTTCATTTTCATACACATTAATTTTTCCCTTTTTCTTTGCTTAATAAGCAAACAGTTTGCCCTCAGCAGAGTATTCAGCATGCCGTTAGTAAACAGGGATGAATTCATAAATCAATTAAAAGGAGGGCCAAATTATGAGAGAGGAAGAGTCAGAAAAATTTGGTAGGACTCAAAAAAAAAATATAAACAAAAAATAAAGATGAAATTTTACTATTCACATAATTACTTATTATTTTTGTTAAATACATTTTTTATACATTCTAATAGGAATATTGTTTATATCTAAAATTGTTTATAAATTATTTAAATTTCTAACTATTAAATCATATTTAATATTTTTTACTAAATATAAATGAATCTAATAAACTATGACTAAAAATATTGATATATATATATTGTCACATATACCATCACAAGTTTAATTTTATTGCTGATTAAACATTTGCATATCTTTTTTTGAGTTAAATATTAGTTTTAACTTTTAATCTAATTGTGGTCATTTCTATAATAAAATATTTACTTACTTCCTAACCCATAAATGAGAAGAAACATAAGGAGGGGGGAGGGAAGGCCATGATGGAGGAGGGGGCCCCCCTTGCGCGCCTAAATCCGACAGAGTAAACCTATAATTACACTTCTCATATATATTAACCACTATCATCATTAATGAACTTGAATTATCATATGATTAATGGTTATATATATTGGACAAATAAAGATTTTGAAATCTGAACTGGATCAATCCTGCACCTCATTTTGCGCTTGATGATGATATCATTTTAAGAATGGATGACTTTATTTGTTGAACCCCACCAAACCAAACAAACATGTGCAGACTTTAGTGACGTTGATATAACAATTCATTGTACTTGTTCGAGTAAACTCCTACTTTGGTCCTCCATAGATAGGACAATTCACCATTTTGGACACTACCTAGGAGCAACAAATAGTTACAGATAGATATATGAAGAGTCATGAAATTAGAATGTTAAGAACCAAATTCAGAATTTAATTTAAATGACCCCATCTACGGGAGACCAAAATAGGCTGCATTTATATATAATAGGTAGCTTATGGTTGCGTAGAACCACCCTTCAAACCACGGATCAATCCTTTATATTTCCTCATACATATCTGCATGCAAATACCGAAATTAACACCGTATTTAGGGGTACCTCGGGAAGCTTTTACCCTAGACTCACTACCGCAGTGTCTCTTGCAATTTTCCCTAAGCATAGCCATGGGAGTTTCTTCTTCTCTATGAGACATATCAATCCCAGACGGATCTGGAACTGGATTACCATTACTAGCCCTGCCCTGTAATGCATACCTCACACCACCCACAGCAACCATAATAACACATGCCCAAGCCACTTTGTTTCTCAACATCGCCATGCCACCTTTTTCTACCTTCGCCTTTTCAATTTGGAGATTAGAAACCATTACTGTTGGTATTAATACTGTTTTTGCATCAGCCATTGGAATGCGCTAAATGATAAGTTTCTAGCTTATTTCATTGACAGCTTTCCTGTTTATGATGAAAACAAAAAGGAAAAGTTAATGGTTTCTTATTAAGAATGGTAACTTAGCCAGTATATATAAATGGCTCCACTAGATTTTCATGCATATTTATAGGAAGAGTTTCGCCACACTGATCTAAAGCGATTAGTTTAGGAGCTTAATTTAACTAAAGGAAGTGTTTTTCTGACTCTTTGTAAACCTCAAATCCTACATGTAATTAAGGATGCAAGCTGACCTGCACTCGAACATATGGACCGAATTCTTAATTTAGATTCATACCTCTCTGTATAGTGTTTCCTAGAAAACTATCACCTTCTAAATGGAATAAGGTAAAAACAAAATCCTTAAAACTATCACAAGGGTTCTTTCCCTCACCTTTAAAAAGTGAAAAAAAAAAAACTGTTAGGGTTGAGTTATAATTGTTGGTTGCGGATTAAGTTAATTAGGATATGTTTAGTACGGAAGGTGGATTAGAGAATATTATAACAAAGAATTGTTATTATTTCATTTGATTGTTACTTCTTCTTGATATTAACAAATTAAGAAAATAAAAAAATTATATATTAGGTGCATCTCATTATAAACTATTTCTTATTTACTCTTTATCAAGCAAGTATAAAATGATTCGCATCTTATATTTTCAGCTGGAATTTACTTTCCACCATCCTACTTTTAACTGCATATATATCAAGCAAACCTAAATGCTATAGAGAAACGTCATTTTCATACATTCTTTTTTACACATCTCCCACATCTTTTTTTTTTTCAATAATTAATAAATTATAAAATAATAATAAATATGATTAATAAATAATAATAAAATAATAAATATAAGAGAAAATATATAACAATCACCCTCCAGTATCATATTCACCAACATGAATTAAGCTTACATACAAGTGAACTCTTCTTTGATTGGAAAATCACTCGCTAACATGATGTGACAAATTAATTAGTATTATCAAACCTAAGAATTGCATAGAATGGAATAGAATAATAAAGCGTTTCCAAACATTGACTCATTTTAAAACCTAATGTAGAGATTTTGGGTACAATAATTATGGCCGGAGCGAGGGAATCCAAACTTTAGTGTTTACCAAGGCCATTGTCTATTCTTTATCATTACTTTTTTATTATTATTATTTTTCTATCATGATTAGACCATAAGAATAGAATCAGATCTATCTAGCTAGCTAGAGGATTGCCAACGACACTTGAAGACAATTAATGTCAAAACAAAGTTTAATTATGTAATTGGACCATAGTACTTCGTATTCTTATTCGGAACACTTAAATTCTTTTCTCGTTTCTTTTTGAGGTGTTGTTGTATCTGTGTTAAAATTAATTAAGCTGTGCTAGTCTGCTACATGTACAAATATAAATAAAAATGATTTCAATTTTTTTATCACCTTACAATTTATATCTACTAACAAAGAATTACTTATTCGGACGGAGAGGGTACGTATTAATTTATATATTGAAAAATTAAATTAAAAAACTCGTTAAGTGTGTAACCTAGCTATATTAATAGACCTTTTGTCTTTGGTCAAAACTATATTAATAGAGAAAAGTAAACCAGAGATTATTCATACAGGGCCGAGAATGGAGGTGGGCTCGAGAGAACTGAAAAAGGTCTGACCATAAAAGATTGGGCCCAAGGCCCCTGTTCCTTGACCCGACCCAGAGCCAGGCTCCTTAGTTTTCCTAATGCATTAAAAGCGAGTTTAGATTAAGAATGCAGTCTTACAATATTTTCTGTAATCCTCAGGCGTTAGTGCCTGTTTCCTATTAATGGAATTTCTTTCTTGATCAAAAAACAAGAAAAAGACATATTTTTTTAGATATAAATAGAAGTTTGAGGTTGATGATATATATATGTGAATTATCTAGGGTAGAAGATGAGTGTACGTAGTGTTGCTGCATGGGAATTGGCATGGTGTTGTTATGAGCCTTGATCACGTCGACGTCGCTAACGATATTGGAAGTTATGTTTTCTGAGTTCGTGTTGTGTTTTTCCTCCTTCTCCGCGAACCTCATTTATACACTTATTGTAGCATTCTTCAAAAGCCCAAAAATACTCACATTTTGTTATGCAATGTCGTACCTTATCATTTCCAATTAGCTTATCTTTCATTATACTATGCAAGATTGAACGAGTTCTACTGCTACTGCTATTGCTAGGCTCATAACCTTGATTCTGATTTTCTCTTTCATCTCTATCTCTTGAGCATTCTCGTAACATAAGCATCATATATAGACACTAACACCACTATCATCACTACTCTCATTCTATTCATAATACCTTTCAAATTAAACCCTTCTCTATCTTCTGATCTTCTCTTCTCTTCTCTTCTTTAATTTGCCTCATCACACATTAAAAACTTCCCACTTATATAGACTATATATTCACAATTAATTAATCACTACATCTTGACAATGTTTCACAATTAGATATATTATAAAAACATGTTGCCCTTTCGTCCAACTCCTGAGACTTCAAACTAAATTTATGGGATTAATTATCTTTGTTCTAATTGAGGGCGATTTATGCTCTCTTTTTTTATTATTATTGGAAGATATAGATAATGACGTTTTTAATTATACTTCAACCCACGTTACCTTTTACAACACACGAAAACAAGTTTTAAATTAACTATTAATTATTTTTAATTATATTATGTTTATAAAAAATACTAAATTTTATTTATATATATATAAAATCATCAATGTAGTTCTACTAACAAAAAAAACATTGATCTCTTAAGCTTACATAGTTACACTTACGAATTATGTAGAATTTATGACAATAAATCATATAAATAACATTATTCAATATATCATAAAATTTAAAATTTGCAAAAATAATCAATAATTGAAAAGGTAAAGGTGAAAGAATGTAAGGTGAAATGATTCCATCAAAATTAATATTTCCATCATTAATTTGATATTGCATCACATTGTTATTCAACTATGCGGAAATTTGAACCACGATGGAAAAAATATGTGAAAATAATGGTATTTGGAGAGAACAAGAACAAAAATGTAGGGAGACAACAAAATTATTCCTAGAAACAAAATTATAAAATGTAGAAGTAATTGGAACTAATTAGGAGTGCTAGTTTAAGAAATTATAATAACTATTAGTTGAAATGAACTAAATAGATAATTAAGAATATCATAACTTCACCCTACTTCTTTCCATAAATAAGAATTAGCCTCATTTCCCACTTTGTGCTGAAAACAAAAACATTATGTAACCCCGGCAAAGGATGTTTATCTGAGAATTTTACATCACAATTTATTTGTTATTTTACTATATAGCTTAATTGCATTTTAATTAAGAATATATGTAGCTTACAGCTTGTGGAAGCTTGAGATAGTCATTTCATATTTGAGATGGTGGACTTTTGAAAATGATCAGTTTTTAAAGTTTTGTTTTTAGGATGAGAGAATGATTGAATTTGTAATATTAGCCTGACGTGGTAATATATATTTGAATGAATTAATATTTTGCTTCAAATTTATAATTTCTCTCAAAATGATTCATTAATTTTAAAGGAGACTTCTATGCAA
>JASKGM010000013.1:10638521-10658866 GCA_034509205.1 Ceratonia siliqua | reverse complement strand
GAGCAGGTTAACATTTGCACAGATATTCAAGAAATATACATTTACACCCACTGGGTAATTGAACCAATTTTTTTCCTAAAGAAAAACGTTATTTTTCCGCCCTCAAAATTACCATATAATTAACAAAATAATTGAATGATTTTCGACCATGAGGAGAAACCATTGAATGATTGGTAAGTACGTAATTCAAATACAGAGCCAAAATACCAAAAAGCCAACGCGGAGAAATGCGGTTAAGTACAACAGCAACTTCAAGAGTTCAAGTGCCTGAATGAGGTCCTTGTATCAAGATCGCTAGAACGGAATGAAAATGGCACTCTGAAGTTTGAACGCACAGACTCTAATCTTTTTTTCCCGCTTGGCTGATAAAGTCTAGCAATTGAAAGATAGTTCCTAACCTCAACCTAAGATGAGAAAATATATTAAAAAAATTATACGCAACTATATAGTCCTTTTAAGGGAGACGCAACAGCTACAATGCTCAAACTGGCAGTGAAAAATTGGCTCTGAACCAGACAAAAACATATCCAGGCGGATTAAAGAATGGAGAGAACCAGTAAGTAACCCGAGAAACTCCTCGCAATACAGTTCTCCCAATTTGCTGCTACTAATAGGTTTTTGTTTTAGGAGCCTTCTTCTTGGGTTGCCTTCTAGGAATGGAGTTTTTCATCCCAATGAAAAACAAGAGAGCACCAAAAAGAGCCATATTCTGCAAGGAGTATTTAAATTAGATAAACAATCGCAATAATCAATGAACAAACAGCTTGATTTGGGTAAAGAAACATGAAAGTACATTAAAATAACAAATCAAACCACTGCTCTGACCTGTGTAAATTTGATGAAAAGTTGATTAAATTCTTTGCCCTCATTGTCATAATTGTAGAAATCATACAGTATTGGAGTAGCAATCATCTGATGCAGAAGCTACAGTAGGGGGGGAAAAAAGCTTGTAAAACTAGGCACATAAGATGAAACCCAATTTCAACACAATCTAGACAATTCGTAAAGAAAAATCTGGCTACAAACCAGAAGAAAAGCTCCAAAAGAGCTGCCGAATATGAAAAGAACCCCTCCAATGCCCTTGAGAGCAATTGCCCCAGCAACTAAATATTTCATCTGTTCACGACATCAGTTATATCAAAAAATAGTCTAGCTAGCATACAAGGAAAATGCAATATACAAGCAAAACAGAGGAGTATTCATTCTAAAGTTAGAGGTTCACGAACATTTTTTATGTAAGGATATGCAATATGCATAACAGTTATAATGATGCAAGACACTTAAACGGGTTAATAGTTCAATTACTTTCAATGGTCACGTTTCATAACTCCCCAGCTCCAGTCCCCACCCCTTCTTTTTTTTTTGTTCTTTTCAGGTCTTTTTTGTGATTCATGGCCAACACAAACACAAACACAAACACCTTCCTTGTTGATAGCCAAAAAAAAATTTAAGTATGGGCATTGGGCAAGCACCAATAAGCATCAGGGCCAATGAAAAGCGTAATATCAGTTAATACTTCATCCATCTGATATAATATTTGGTAGATGTTTCATCAGCTGTTAACCAGATGCCAGAGCCCTATATTTATCATAATAAGGGGGGAAAATGCAAAAACATTATTAAAATCACAAGCAGTCTCCAATTCCAATGCAGACTCCCCCACTTACTTTAAGTAACTTGCCGTCATTCTTTCTTTTTCTACCCATTAACTTTCTTATGTTTCATTGCTTTAATGACGTTTTCCTGAACTGAGTGATAGTAAGCAAATGTGAGAGAGAGAGAGAGAGACTAACATCAATATCTGGAAGTTGAAAGCCAACTTGAGAATGTACTCGATGTGTGAAAGCATCAAACTTTGGTCTGAGTGCTTTTGCTGCAGGTCCCCCATCGGTTCCATATTCATTGAATCTAAGCACACAGAAAACATGATAAACAAAAGATTCCAGTTAGTCTTGCAGCCTCCAAAATCAAATATACAGTTTCAAGTAATTCACCTGGAAATATTAGGACTGAAACTCCAAGTGTTAATATTATTTACTTTGAACCATAGATAGAAGAAAACAACCATCCATAAGCAGTGCCTTATATGTAAAATAATGATTGTGAACAAAGGAATTTTTATTTAGCCCTTTGATTATATATCAAAAGGAATGAACAAAAAGAAATATCAACTTACATAATATTATTACAGAATGACACAAATGCCTGAGGAATCATACATTACCAACCACCCTTGAATTTAACATCACCATTCATTTGTGTTATTATACAAGTAATAAAAAAAAAAAGGAACATTATTTTGCAACAAAAATTTCTGTACTGATTGTAGAATGAATATGAGTGCTCGTTAGAGAAAGTGAATAAAAAATCATTAAGCATGTGAACCTATGATGTACCGATATTCCAAAAATGGTAGCGTATTTGTAGCGTACTCATTCGGATAACGATACACATACGATATGGCTACATCACCCATTTCAGTAACTCCACCCATATTAACTGCACTTCTACGCTTCCGAACAACTTGCCTCACATTAAAACCCTTATATGAAATTTTATTATAAATACCACTCATTTGAAATAGATCAATAAAGAATCTATGTTTCATTGTCAAAGGCTTTTTCACAATTTCAATAATCTTATAAATAATATCCAAATATGTATACTCTTTACTAAGTAATATTATAACGTATCGTGTATCTTAATTTTTAAGAAATTAGTTGTATCAGCATACTGTACTATATCGTATCGGATACTCGTATCAGTATCAGTGCAACATAGATGTGAACTCTATACATACAGAAATTACCAATTCTGCATAAGATAGCATATAGAAAATAAAATTTTGAAGGGCATTCACATGTTCTTAATGAATTAAGCTTTGCCAAAAATATATACAAGCAATACAATAAAACAAATCAAAATTTAAACAGATTGTTTTCCCGCTAAATGCCATTGCCCAACTTCAGAAAAACACAACCAACGGGACAGAGAGGAAGGGGGGGGGGATGAAGAATAGTTCAGAAAAGTTTATTTGGCAACTAAGAACAAATAATCTGTGACAACCATGCTAATTAGTAGCAACATATAGTCAAGGTAATAAAATACTTACCAACCAAGAATCATAGAGAGGATAATCATAGAGAGAATCATAGATGACATAACAGAATGGAAAGATTCTATAGCCCATGGAAACAGTTATTTTCGTGTTTGGAGTTGGACACGCTTGAGTCCCAACCAAAACATTATATGATAGAATATCACTCACTGCCGTTTCCTTCTTATCCTACTACAGTGATTGCAAGTGTACACGAGTAATAGGTGAAGAATGAAGATCTCATCTAACCATTATAATAACGAAAAGCATGCATATAAATCTGTAGACTGGACAACCCTAAATAACTTGATTAGGATTTATTACAAAGTAATACGCATATTCCCATGGCTATTTTATTTAGTTCTAATTACTATGATATATAAAAAGATTGCATTACACATCTAGTTCCCAACACTTCAAACATGTCACAAGCATAACTTCTCCAGGCCTCGAAAGAGAAGGCCATGCTTGATGAACCGACTCTATACAATGACACTGATGGTAAAATTAAAATTTTCAGCAAATTTCTTCAAGTGCAAGCCCTTTAATGAATGATTTACTAATGTCGCTTACAAGCTCATTTCTCACTAATAAGTTCAGAAAAGCACATGAAAAGTTCCATCCAGCTTCATAATTACGTCTAATGACTAACGACCCAGAAACTTTTTCCTCGACAACTTCAATAAAAATCAATATGAGAAACATAGATCTATTCAGACCTTTTACTCTAAACTGGTCAGACAAAGTTCAAACCTTAAATGTAACAGATCCAAGTAGAGCAACTACTTACAACCAAATCTGCGGAAACACTTGGTAAAGTACCATAATTTTCTATAACAATACAAATTCACGGGCAGATATGCCACGAATCAACAACAACAAAAAAGCCTGAAAAATGAAAATTGTAAAAAAAAAAAAAAAAAAGGGCCAGCGCAGCATGTGTACTCACTCTTGGTAAGCAGAAAGTATGAAAACGGAGGCGAAGAGGACTCTGCCAAGGAAAGAGGCGAAGGCCATTTTGTGTCTCTTGCAAAGCTCGGTAGAGAGAGCAAATCTAGGGGCGCCCCGAAATTCCTGTCTTTTTTCTTTTCCCGGACAGAGAAAGAGCGAGACGAGGTTTGAAGGAAAACGAAGAAGGGAAGGGTATAATGGTCCTTTTGTTGGGTGAGGGGTAACAGGGTCCAGCGAGGCAAATATCTTTTCGGTGGCGATGATGGCTGCTTTGTTGCAGGCGTGGGCCGACGGCTGCATTTAATTTTTCCTATTTTTTGTCTATGATAATAAAAAAATTTCTATTCAAAAATTGCATATTTTATTTTTAAAAATTATACTTTCATCTTTACTCTACAACTTTTCCGCCTTCAATAAAAAATAAAGAGAGAGAGAAGAGATAAAAAAAAGAGAAAGAAGAAAAAAAACAAAAAAAAATGTGAGAAGTATAAAAAAATATAAGTATGAAAATAAAAACGCTCATTTATTTTTCAATCCCATTCTGTACTACTTTTAAGTGATATTTTTTTATTTATTAAAATTATTTTAAGATTAGGATTTGAAGTCCACTCCATATATTCTTGTTTAACAAAACTATGGAATTTGTCTGTGGTGCCTCCATAATAAAATTATATTACTATAATTAATTTTAAAATATTATACAATTTAAAAATATATTATATTGAAAGACATAAATATAATTTTTTTGTAATTATTGTTGCAGATATTAATATTATATCAAAAATTGTTTTAAATTTTATTATTGAATAGTAAATTTAAAGATTGTAGTTAACGATGATCTCTCCCTACAAGCCCTGGACCAGACGGGAAGCCCACGAGCCCATTGACTACAACCTACCACCCAATTTGATCCCCAAAAAAAAAAAGGCAAATAAGGCCCGACCCGAGCGGTCGTCATCGTCCTGCTGTTACGCTGCACATTACACCGCCTCCCCCCATGTCTTTCGGATTCTGGTGATCCTGGTCGAATGTGTTGGAATCAGAGTTAGTTCTCCCAGTGCGACATCAAGCCACTATTACCAACCGCACCGCTTTCTTCTCACGGTCAGCCATCGCTGCCACGGCGCCTCACAGACTTGCGTTTATGATACGCTCATAGCCCATCCCCTAGCTCTAGTGCTCAAAAACCTCCATCTTTGTATAACGCTCCTCTAAAAGTAAAAACCCACTTGCATTCTCTCTCCTTCCCTTTAAAAAACGACGAACCAATATGTGAAGTGACTTTTCCACAATGAATGTAAGTTCGTTTTCTTCTTAGTTTGTTGTCTATTTTTCGTCATCATGATCATGGGTTCTGTCTCTAATGCTGTATTTTATACCAACATCCTTGTAATGTTCTGAATCTGCTGAGTAGTTAAGAACTCTCATTATTGATTCACCCTTTGTGAATGACATTCAAATTCTAGAGTTGGATTTTTCTTTTTTATTGTTCTTTCTTGTTTCAATAATTGTGAAAAGGGTTCTCTGGTAAATGGGCAAGTTACTTAGCTGACGAATTATGGAAGAATCTCCGTATTCATGTCTGGAAATTATGAAGCTACATGGTTGAGGAATCTGCTTTGCCCAACAAGACTCTTGGTCTTTACTTCTTTCCTTATGTTATTATTATTATTATTGGAATGTTATGTTTTTATCCATTCTGATTTATGTCTCTTTTCTGCAATTTTTATATGGTCATTGGATATCATAAACGCCTTGGTTTATTATAGATCTGATATATTTATGCATGTTGATATGTGATATATGCTCTGATGAATCTCTAGTATATAACAGAGTTTGCTAGAGTGAGAGTGCAACTTTTTTACGCATTGCTAACAGATCATTTGCACGAGATAATGTTGGGTGTGCGGTGGTGTGTCTCCAATAGGACTTACACTTGTTGAGAATGAGTGAAAACTGAAAACGTTGGGACTGATGTTTGGAGGAACGAAAATTAGGGGTGAAAGTTACATTACCTTGTTTCGGAAACCAAGACGAATATGGGAGGAATAAAAATGACAAGAATATTTAACCTTAACTTCAGAAAAATCAATATATACAAAGTGGAGAGAAAGTGAGGAGAAAATTATGACATAAGCTTATATTATTCTAAATCACTAAATTGTTTTTCTTAAAATATCGTCTCAATAAAACTCAGTTGTTGGAGAATATGTAATTTTACAATTTCCTCCTCATTTTCATTCTCCTCATTCACATGACATCCCAACAAGAGAGGAGAAAGTTATTTTCTATTCCTAATTTTCATTCTCCTCAATTTGTATCCTAACAAAGGCTGTGTTATCAATCTTTTCATGAGGATAATCTAATAATATCTGACTGAAAGGATATTGGTATCACTAAATGTCTTCTTAGAATGTGCCCCAGATGAAGTGTCTATAATCTAGTATTTAAGTTCCATAATTTATATGAGTACAATTTTCCTGCTAATAAATACTATCTGGATATCTATGTCTTTTTCTTCGACGTGCATACCAATATTTTTGTCAATAAAGAGGAACTATATAGGAACTATATGCAATCTGTTTTTAGCCGGCTTCAACTCCCTAATGTCAAGACTCAAGAGCAGATAGAGCAGAAGGTGATATGCTGAAAGAAGTGGAAGAAAAACCTCAAGTTTATTTCTAGTAGTAAGTCGAGAAGAAGGCAGGCAACAATTTTGGGATTAGTAAGTACAGTTCTGATAATGAAGATCCCACTGATAGTAAGTAGAAGTGAGCTGGCTTGGCTAACAAAGGCACTTGAACCGGCTCTGCAATTATGTTGGTGGGCTCGGCCAACAGGTCTGTTAACATTAGAACATGTTTCCATCTGTAGACTGGGTGGTTGCAACTTTAAAATGCCTTTCTATATTATGCTGAATAATTATAATCTAATCTGTAGACTGCGAACAAATTATGAGTCATAGATGGCCATTTATAAAATTGAACATTAGTGATTTTATGTATTCCTCTCTCCCCATCCCCAAACCTGTCAGGGAGATATTGAGAGTAAAAGACAAGCTGTCTGCATTATGTTAATATTTCAATTATTAATATTGTAAGCATATTATTTTTCTGTTCCCAAAAGCATGATCATACAAGGTTCCGGTTTGCTTTATAATACTGATTAATGAAGGCCAAGTTTATATCCGACGTTATGCAGGAGATGGAATTGGAAACAAGTCCCCTCCAAGCAATCCATCCCTTACGGAAATAATTGCTAGCATTCAACCAAGCAAGATTGGAATCCGGGGTTGGAGCTTGAGTGATCTTACAATTGGCTTGTATCTTATATATCTATATGTTCGTCAAAAGTAATAGCCATTGTATTGCTTTGAGAGATATACTTAAGGGGTTTGCTGTGGTGTGGTGAGGAAGTTATTTTCAGATAACTTGATTAAAAAAAATCGTCATGATGATAATTAATTGGAAATAAACTGTATATTATATAACATGTTTTTTACACACAATGTTGACTAACCTTCTACTTGATCAGGTGTTCGGACTTGGTATTAGTAAACATTGAGTTCGTGGCATGGAATGCCTTCTACCATCTGGAGTCACCAAGAAAAAGGCCTCCACTGTTTTAGTCCATTAATTTGGTGCTGCACAAATTGGTTCATCAGCCTCTTTATCTCTCATACCATCCATCGCAAGTGAATAAGGAAGTTATTGTTATTGTTCCAATTTTATGTTTTAAACATTTCACATGCTCGTGTTTTAGGTCCCAACTAGTGATATTAATTTGATTTTGTAGTGCTGGCCCTCAGTATTTCTTTAATCTGTCTTGTTATCCAGTTTTCTGTATTAAGTAATTCGTTGTTTTTTCTACTTCCTTTGCTAAACAACTCGTGCCCGTTAAAATCAAGAGAGTAGACAAATATTTAACCCATAAATTGTAGAATAAATTATAGCTCAAAGAATATGATAAAAGAACTTAACTCCAGTTTGTCCGTAAGTAGTCTTCCTAGTGTATCATTTTTGCATGCATGCATTTCCATATTTGCTGTTGCTAGAGATTTTCCCAATGGGATACACCATTAGTTGGGGATTGGATACTCCAACTTGATAGCTTCAACTCTTTCAAGTTCAAATATGATCAGAAGCTAGTAGGGTGGCCTCCATACCTTGCTTTCCTTGCTTGGCTTGAATGACCGTGATTTCACCTCACCTTGCCTTTTGTCATTAGGTAACTAAATGCATCAATTGATAAATTTGACACAAATGATTGAAGAAAACTTTTGTTGAATGTGCTTGCGGCCTAAGGGGATGTCTAGTGGATGGTAAAGTCACCTAAACCCTTGCAACAGTTGTATTAATGTCTTTTTATGAGTTTGTCAAGCGGTACTTTACCACTTTTCTGGTGCACTTTTTACTTTTGCTAATGCCTATCTGCATGATAAGGTTAAATTTGTTTTTGACAATTATTATATATCTGTCTGGCCAAATCATGGAAGCATAAAGCAAAGAGTGTTGTTACTAAGTTCCTGAAACCAGATTATGAAAGGCCCTTTCCTTTTTCTGTTCACTGTTCATGATAAACCCGTCTGTAGTGTAGAACCCTATAATCGAGAATTGAAAGGGTTTTTAATTATATGTAATTGCGTAATAAAGTGATGAATAGTGTAATCTTTTTGCTGTTACTAATGTTAAAAATGGGATAGCTACATCATTACCAACCTATATTTAATTTGGTAGAGCAACGAGACCAACCTAGATGTAAGATATATAGCATTATTTACCCCATAAAGGTATGTCCATGGGGAAAATTGGCTGCATTTTTTTGTCACGGTTCGGCTAGGCAGGTCCTCAGGTGTTAGCGTCATAGACTCATAGCATCAAAGGCAAAATACAGAAATGCTTTTGCAAAGGTTTCTGTTGAAAGCTTTCAATTGCAAAATTTAAACTCGAAAGTTTTCTTGTCTTATTCACTCCATCATACTTGCCTTAAATCTATGCTACATGTACCTAATTTTATCTCCCGTGAGTTCTTAAATTGTTACGCTTAAAACCGGTGTGGCCTTAGCCTTGTACTCGTATTTATAACAGTAATTAATAAACTCTTGGAAACTTTCCAAGTTGAAGCCCCGCAGCTAGTCTATTCTGACCGTTGAAACATATATCTTTTTGGGCTGGGCTGGGCTGACTTCTGAGAGTAAGAGCCCTTAACCCAAAGCAGGACTGTAATGGGCTCATGATGGCCCAACACTCAGAAGTGAAAGAATAAGATTGTAGCTTGTGTAATTTGTAGCATTCCTCTTTGCAGTGCATGAACACACTCAACACAGTAGTGTGTGTCATAATATTATACTGGACTGGAGCTGGCAGGCTTCAAAAGCCTAGGCATGGGAAGGTAGTAGTTCCTAGTTAGGTGGGCGGCGAAAACGGACGGAGACCGAATTGGGAGAATGGACCTAAATTGATGTGACATTTGACCTCTCTACAGATAACGCGTAACCTAGCGTATTCACACCTCGTTACTAAATCAAGGAACTCATGTCTTCCTTTCCCCATTAACATCTAACAAGCTCAACCCTAAATCTACGTAACTCATTCTAAGTGGGTCGGCAAAAATTAATATTACAACTTTATTGCTCGGGTGGGCCCAGAGCACAGTCAATACCAGATGGGAAATTGAAGGCAACTTGTTTGAAACAAAGCCTAAACGAGGTCTATGTATATATACACTTTCTGTTTCAATCATTTAGATACTGTGATCCAATTTGTAGGACCAACCCCTCGTTTTCCTTACGTTAACGTTATATACATACGTGCATATTGTTAGTCATTTCAGTCAAATGCCTTTCCAAATGAGGTTAGCTTGAGACTTTGATTTAAAGCTTTTCCAGGTTGTCTCCACCTGTGATATTTTTAGTCCTGGTCATGGAAAGTTCTCTTTACCGCGTCCCCCAAGCAAAAACAAACCCATCTCTCTCTTGAAATGACACCTATATAGCTCATTGCTCTCATTTATTCTAATTAATATAGACTAACCAGTCCCTATATCATGGTTCAGCTTTGAACAATTGCCCCCTGTTCAAACTACATTTGATTTATTTTAAATGTGAAAGTATCTTGTGAATAAACTAGCTTTTGTAAATTATTTTGTATGCACCAAATATTTGTACTCAATCCTCTTGAAAGTGAAGCTTTCAGCTAGCAAATGTTTCTCTATCATGAAGCAACATCATGTTCTTTTGTAGTTGGTATTATTTAGCCCTTTGGTTGAACATCTAGAGGGAGTCGCTTTTGAGTTGCATCATCATTGATTCTCTTCGAGATACAGACTTAGTTTATGATATCATTTAAAATCTGATTAATTGTATGAATATGAATTAGTTAACTGATTTGTAACTTATTGCAGACATCATAACTAATTAAGTTTAATAAAACAAAGGAATATATATATTTATATAGTGCTAGCTACAAGAATAAGCAAATATATGGAAGTTACTTATAGTCTTCTTCTAGATTGAGAAGAATAAGTGGAACATCCAAACCCTAGATATCTGGTAATCATCCATACACGTGCAGTGGCCCCACATGGTGTCGGCTTGACTGGTCTTACCAAGACACCAGTCAGCATCATATTCCAGCACCGTCTTTATCCATACAACAACCATGTCCCTCCTCCTCCAAAGTGCAAATTTACCAGTCACCATTTCATATCTAACTTGGGTAATCAGGAAACATGACCACCTTATTCTTCTACAAGCTAGCTAGATACCCTTAGCTACTTCCATATCTGATAGTGTTGAGTTCAGGGCTAATTCTAACCAGTACACGCTTGCTAGATTTGTCTTAAACGTAACATGGGTATATATTATTTTGGATTTTAATTTCATTTATCAATAACTTGAGAAATTTGATCATTTTTATGACCTTACGTTATGATCAATATAAACTTGCTTGATCAGCCTTAGCTTGATGGTTTTAATTATAAACCTTGCTTCTTTTAAGGGCATAATAATAAAATTAAAATTGTATCAGAACATGTCATGATGCTTAATGAATATTATTGTTATATTTTCTTTGGGGTTGGGATATTGTTTAGAAAGAATAGTGACTGAAAATTTTGGATGTTTCTGAGTCTTGAATTAATATTGTGATGTGAGTCTGTCATGTTTGGTTTGGTTTTCTTACAGAATTCGAGAACTGAAGAAAACCTGACCCTTATCTTATCGTTTAGCGATGATTCGAGGTTCATGATGCGTGCATTTGATCTATTTTTTAATCCAAAAAGTCTGTTTAAGCAAAAGCAGAGTATAATTTAGTACTGCACGAAAGCACTACAAGGTTGGTGGTGACGTGGAGATGGGGGGTGTGTGGGACCCACGAGTTAAATAAATACTAAGAAAGAATAGTGCCACTCGTGCGGTGTGGGAACTGGAAGGACATAGAAACGACACAGTTGAATATGATTATGATTTATGAATAGAATAGATATGATAGACAGACGATGATTGAAGAGGTTCATTAGTTCAATTATTCATAGGGATTTCAGAAATTGGGTGAGGCGGATAATCCTATTGGGCACGTGCACCGGAATCCCGATGAATAATAACGGCTGCTGCTTACCTTTTGTTCCCTATTTGTTTGTTTCTGGCCTCTTTAATCTTTTATTTGGCTACATTATATTTATTGCATTTTGGGTTATATAAATAAACAATATTTATACCCTGTAAGAAAATTGTGGCATAAAACTGGTCACTGTCTTTTTTACCCCTTCCATATTACTTAATTCATTTGTGACAGAAGATGCTTTCTTCTTTTCTTCTTTATTTAATTGCTAGCCTACACGATCACCATTAATTTGTCAGATTCTCAGGTGAAATTTTCCCATAATTGAGCACAAACTATAGATCATAATTAACCAACATTAATTATCTTAAGAATGAGAATAAGTTTCCTTATCTAATGTCAAAAAAAAAAATTGTGGCTTAATTATCTAAAGTAAAGGGGGGAGGACAGAATGGGTGGAAGAAGCCATGGATGCCTCTCTGGATACAACCTAGAGAAAAGGGTTCATCTTCTGAGCAGATTAGTTGGAAGACATCTTCGCCTGTAAAGTGTATAAGTTTATGACTTCCTTTCCAGTATACAGCTGTCAGAAAATAAAAGAACTCAAACAGATTCGCGCTTTACATACACATTAATTCAGAATATGCAACTGTCCGTACAATTTTATTTTTGCAGAACATGCAGTGCACTGTATCTGAAATTATCATCAAATTAAAATTTAAAGAACTATATGGTGGTGGGGGCATTATGTATCAACCAAACACATACATATACGTGTGGCACCTTCTCAAGTAATAACACTTTGCAGAATAATTTAGAACAAATAAAGGTTTTTTTTTTTTTCTTTTGTCAAATCAGCACCCTCGCCTCTCTCTCGCTCATGAAGAAACAGATAATTGGATTCTAAAAATCCTCTTTATAATTGTTAACTGTTAACATAACTTCGATCCTATGTGTTTCTTACATTAAATAATAGCTAAATATTTGATATATAGCAAAATATCAAGATCAAAGTCAATGACTTATTGGTTTAGCAGCACCTCTTTTAATCTTAAGTATTAAAAGGTTTGATGTTAATGATTCAATGCTCACTATGTCCAATTAGTCTTTTGATAAATTCTTTGTCACTAACTCATTTATGGAGCTCCCTTATCACTATAACTTTTTAAGAAATTAGAAAGCAAACGTCTGATGGGAATATGCCTTGTTGTCTTCCAAGGACACTCTTTCTCTTATGGGTAAGTGGCAAACAAGTAATGGATGGCACAAAGGCATTGAATTCCTCATTGCGGGGAGATAATGGCTTCCATTGAGGCCCATGCAGGGTTAAAAATCTCAGTTGCCCTTAACACATGGATCTATCTCGTCCAATGGCGCCCACATATATTCATAGGGTAGCCTTGTAATCACCCCTATATGCAAATCAAATTTGTCCAGCACTTTACACAGCAGCCCTTTCAGTTAGATTATATGTGAATCTTAGGCAACACATTCATTTTCACTGTATAATTATATATTAACCTGTAAAAATGAAACATGGCGTGCTAATGATATAGAGAAAGGTCTCCTGGTTGATATTTTACAAGAAATTTTGAAAGTTTACCCTTTATAATTAAGTATTATACCCAAGAAGCCATCCGATCCATTTTCGTTAATGATTAAACATAAACATTTCAAGTCCTAGAAATTCAATTTGAATAACTAAAGAAATTGGATTTTTTTTAGTTACACAAGTACAAGAATTGAGGAGTAAGGCCGAGACCATAAGAATTCGAATTTATGTATTTTTTCCTTTTATTAAGAATTTAAAAATCTAAATGAAGAATATTTAGAAGAGGACTGTTTATTTGTCCAATCCTTTTCCTTCAAAAAAAGTCATCTACGTTATTTTTATTTTGTGGCTTTTGGTTGGGGTGTCATTATTAGCTAGGTTTGTGTGTGGGGTCTGATTTTACATATGGGTGAGGTCTACATGTTGGACCCTATACTCGACACAAGAAAGTGATTTAGAGTTATGAATGAGTTTGTATAATATTTGTTAACCATAGTTATACAGTATTGCTCGACAAACCATCACCAGCGAGGGTTAAACAATTCTAAGTCTAGAAAGGGCAACCAAATCCTCTCTCTCTCGTCCCCTTCCCTCTCTCGCTAATTACCCTCTTGGGTTCTAAACTAGTGTCACTATCTTTTGTTTCATTCATTTTTGGGAATCTTCTTTTTTCTGTGTCCTTTTTTGGCTGCTTTATACTTTGATAACCTGTACTTACAAGACAACTATTATTCTCTTAACAAGAATCCACCAGGAAATGTTGATTATTTGTAATATATTTAATTTCTAATCAGTCTTATTAACAACCATCACCAGTGTCTGATCAATGAAAACATCTTTCCCCATTAGTTTGTTAGAGAACCCCTCGAACAGGCAAAATGTCCCCAGATTATTGAACTTTATGGTGTCTGCAAGGATAATTATTGGTTTAAACTTGTTCAACTGAAATGACATGTTTATAAAGTTCGAAGCTTAATTTACTATGCTCTTTATGTCGATACAAGTAACATATATAGTTATTTGTGCCTTCATCCATAAACTAATTAGCTTTTCAATCTCTTAATTATTCTTGCATTTTAAATTTTGGTTAATAATCCAATGCGCTAAATTATGCAATATAACTGTAATAAGCTCATGGGACACATTTAGACATAAATCCTTGTTTTGATTACACAGAGAGGTTTATTTAATTTGTTATCTGATATTGAGGTCCCATTAAGCTCAACTAAATTTGCCTTGCCCTTCCCTGTCTTTAAACAATATGGGAACATGCTGAGATTATGCTCATAAAATTAAAATAAATATTGCTGAAGTGTACTGCAAGAAGAACAAAAAAATTATGTAAACAAATTTATATAAATTATATTATTGCTTTAATACATTCTCCCCCACCACAGTATGTAGTAGGGTACTACTCAGTACTCATACACTATCTTTATTAAGCTAATAAGCATATATATATATATATATAATCGTGCATGGTATTGAAAAAAAAAAGTATTTGTGTTGGGTAATAGTTGGGCATTCTATATAGAATAATTCCTTTGTCGCATAATGGCAGGTAATTCTTGCTTCCAACTTTCAATCAAAAGTTAATGAAGATCTAGATTAATTAAGTTATCTTACAGTAAAGCTGTAATAATGAGTTTCTTAATTAGTAAACAATTATTAACCCGTTATTAACCCCTTATCTGATTCTATTCCCATATTCTCGAAGTCAAGTATAGTCGACCCCTAATTAAAAGAACTTGCGGCTACCACAAATAAGGTACCATTACCAATGGCAATACATTATTCAGAAAAGAAAGGACAAGAGCAGATAGATCCAATCGTCAAGCAAGTAGAAATGGGTTTGGTTAATTAATGCTACCTCTTTTGTCGTATCCTTATGTTGAATAATCGAATCTAATTTTTCAGACAAAATTTAAGTATGGGAGGATGATAGTGTTTTATATTGGAAAAAAAATAATGTGACACTGTAGGCCAATAAGGGAACCTAATGTATTTAATTATTCCTTATTCTAATCCACCTCTTCTCTTGCTCTGGTGTATATAAGATGGTGATAAATGATTAAGATTTGCACAAAGCTGACCAAGCCAGAAATAACCAAAATACCTCAAAGACCACAAACCCAAAAAGACCAAGATGACTGGCTCTGGTTCTCCTTGTGGAGCCTGCAAATTTTTAAGAAGGAAATGTGTGAGAGGTTGTGTTTTTGCACCTTACTTTTGCCATGAACAGGGCGCTGCCCATTTTGCTGCTATTCATAAGGTGTTCGGTGCAAGCAATGTCTCAAAGCTCCTTGCCCACCTCCCTGTAACAGAACGTTGCGAAGCAGCAGTTACAATCTCATATGAAGCTCAAGCTAGACTTCAGGATCCAATTTATGGCTGCGTTTCTCATATTTTCGCACTCCAACAACAGGTTTGTTTCCCTCTCATGAATTACAAGCTAGCAATTTTAATTAGTTTGTCATTGAAAACCCTAATTAGTGCTAAGAATCGTAAATTAATAGATGCACTTTTGCTTTAAACTTTGCAGGTGGTCAATTTACAAGCACAACTAGCTTATCTCAAGGAACAAGCAGCTCAGAGCTATGTCAATGCCTCTGCCACTGAAAACCCTAATGAAAAATACCCTGGAAAACCTACTGCTTTCCCTCATGATCCTCAAAGTTGGTTCCAGACGGAAAATCCCAACATGGGGCAACAATTTTCTCCTAATTTGTCTAATAATTCCTTAACAACACAGTACTATGGGAATACTAGTCTCATGGATCCAAATCCAAACCCTATTGGCAACTATGAAAATTCAGGAACCCTGGAGGAAAGTATCTCATTTTCGAGCTTTGACGAGAATTCTAATTCCATGTCTTATGACATGCAAACAAACAGCAGGCAGTGGGCTTTTCATGAAGTGGATGACCTTCAGTCAGTGGCTTTTGGTTACAGTCGATCAGCTTCATGAAAGAATTGGTGAACAAGACTTTTATCAATTTTGAATTGCTGCTGCATATTGTGAAGCATGCACTTCTCTGTTGCCATATATAAATAAGCTAGGAAGCCTAGAATTAATGTTCATATATCTATATATATATAATTGGAATGGAAACCCACCCTATTATTGTTTTGTTTAATCTGTGTATAATCTTGGTAATTAGTAGAATAATGGTGTAATTCTTAGAGTTAACTGAAACTCTGGTTTTGTATGAGCTGAATTGGTTTGTTTATGGGCCTAGCAAAGATCCTAAATTTTGACCTAACGAATACAATCATGCACCTAGTTATTCTACTATATGGATCAAAGTTGCTCTTTCCTCTCTAAAATAAGTAATCGCTAATAAGATACAGGCAAAAGCACAGAGAAAGAGAGTCACAGGAGGTAGATGGTTCATACTTATTGGTGCAACTAGCTATATATCATTGCCATATATTTCACTGAATGATTTTTCTGTGAAAAGCACGGGGACCGGAGCCTTGGTTGCTCAATCATAATGTTGCATTTCTTCATTTCCCCATATTCCACCTTTGTTTTTAGCTACTTGCGTGGGTAATCAAAACCAGATGATATATAAATGAGTTTGTATCTCAGTTGTATTGAAGTCGTCTTTAGAATTAAAGGATTGCAAGATCAACTCCTTAAAATTAAATTAACCAAAAAGATATATGAAATTGTACATTATGAAAGTACAAACTCTGCTATGGTTCTTGGTATAATATTGGCGATATTATCTCGAATAAATTAATTTATTACTATTTCCTCCGCAGTTTGGGAAGTGGGAAAACTAAACTTGGTCTTTCGTACACCTTAGTATTTTTTTACTGATTAAGCTTTTCCTTTCCCAATATCTGTTGATTGTCTAGTACATAATACTTATTTATGAATGATTATATGTATATGGAATATTTTCAGACTTCCTAGACACTCCAAATGAAAATAATTATATTTGAACCTCGTGCATGTGTTATCACTTGCATTTCCACAATTGTTAATGTTTTCAGGTCTTTGGACGATGAAAACACTAGTGGTTTTTACTTTTGCATATGAAAACAGATTTCAAAACTAAAGCCTTAGAGATTAGTCTGGTATCTGGAATACTCCTTTTAACATTTAGGGTATTATATGCCTAGTAGCTAGGTATGAAAATGGAAGAAGTGGAGAGAGAATGAAGGAGTGAAAATTAGTTGATATTAATTATATATAGAAATGATATATGTGATATATATATATATATATATATATATATATATATATTTCCTCCACTTCTTCCATTTTCACTTCTACCAAGCTGCATAGCGTTAGGTTCTTCTGAAGCATTGTCTAGTGCAGCTTTTACGATTCAATGCATACGAATTCCTCAAACCAATTAGATGAATTCATTCGATTGTAATTCATTCTCCACTATATTTGAAGTTTCGAATAAACCCCCGGCCCCTGACAGCACACACAATATGCTATTAATACAATGGAAATGAAGAAGAGATGATCCAATTGTACTTCCAAATTGGCCAAAAGAAAACCTTGAACTTCTTTCTGAATAAATGGCAAGGACTACACACTTGGAATCAAAAAGTTTACTGGCAAACAAGTGATGGTTTGATATATTATATATTCAATTAATATATAGTTGTGATAAATTGTAATATATGTAGTTATATATGTATGGTATAAGTTGATCGACTTGGACTTATATATAGCTTATTGGAGTTATATAATTAGGTTATGATGCATTTTCGTCTCTTTTGCATCAGTTTTTCATTTTCTATATATTCCTGGGGAGCTGGAGCTAAGAAATGTTTGAGGATAATATAATCATGATACTTCAGTCGCTGTGTCTCATCGTGATTATCAAATGTTGAGTTTCCTTTTCCATTGGTTTCTTCTAGCTTCTACTTAATGGTGGTCCTTCTGGCCTCCTCAGTTATTTTACTATAATTTGAAAGTTGGTACCTTCCCCACTTGTTTTAGATGCCTTTACATTTCCACTAGATTTACAGGTAGCTAGAGTACAAACTACAAAGGCATCCGCTGATGGAAATGCTGTTGTTGTTGGTGTATTTTTTAATCACATCGATCTCTTGAATTTTATCATTGACATATATAGTCCTCTAGTTAAATATTTATATATGCACCTAAAAATTGCCTTCCTGTTTTTCATGTGTTCATATAAACGTCTATTTTTTTTTTCATCTTTTAATTAGCTGATTGAAATTCTAAGAACATAGTTCACCTTCTATAAATTCCACCTCATTCACTCCCAAGAACATAACAAGAATTTCAAGTTGAAATACTCAATAAAAAGTTCCTTGAAAACAATGTTCGAAAGTCTAAGATTAGCATATTTGTTTATTATGATGGCCATAGAAGCGGGTCATGTGTATATATGACAACTTTTTATGAAAAAGGAAACATCCTTTAAAGCAACTTGCATGAAAGCATTTGTGCCTTTCCCCTTGCCCCCATATTAACTTTTCCCAAATGTTAGAATTCAAAATTAAAATTTCAACTCGCAATAATAGTTACCTGATGTCCATATTCGGCTTACCAACAGGCCCAACCCATGGTCATGGTATGACAAATTTGGGCTCAAGGAATTGGCCCGTCTTCACCATTTCCTTTTCACATATATCAAAGCCTAAAGTAGTTTAGTAGTTAAAAGTGATTGATAAAAAAGAATAACTAAGCTTTGACCCTACTTCTCAGTAGGGTGAAAATAGGTAAGATAACTTATTAGGGGTTTATAATTTGGTTATTGTCAGCCTAATTTAACTTAGTCTATTTAATAATTTAAGTTAGGACGAAACTTTTATATAAACTTATTTCATTAGATAGGTCAAGTTTGTATTTTTTTTAAAAAAATTTTTTATATAACTAAAAGTCTAACATTTCTTCCATCTCCAAATAAGATAATTTGTTCTTTAATTATACAAGTTTATAAGTAATTTTTAAGAAAGTCCAATAATATGCTCCATTTGATGTATAACTTAGTACATTTTAAAACAATATGATACAACATTATATGCTTTACTAATATTTTACAAATACTATGATTTTCTACAGTTGGGTGAATTTGTTGCTTTTGCTTTAATGCTATATATTCTTGAAGAGTTATATATATTGTTAATGCATGCTCTATATCTTGTTTCTTTTTTTATTATTATTATATTCTTACTTTTCATAAGGTTAAGGATTATTAATTTTTTTTATTTGTTCCCTAAATTTTAATTAATTTTGTATATAATGGATAAGGATAAAACTATTAGTTGTTGACACAATGGTTATTATTATATATTTGTCCTTCCTATTTCCTCTCTCTCTCTCTATCTTTGTATATTATTTGAATGAAGAAAGTAACCCTGATAAGGAAATATAGCTTGTAACTAAAAGCAATAGATTTATTAGCCATTTAAAATGTCCAACATAAGAACAGTTTATGTGAGACTATTTTGTTTTGCATCCTTACCTAGTAAATAAAATAAGAGTCATTAACTCTTCATTAATTAACATATATGAACCATTTAAATTAATATATTTGATTATGTTAAATTGAACTATATGAATATATTTGATTATTTAAAAAAAAGTCAATGGCCTACCTTTGGTTTTGTAGGTCAATGTGTTTTTTCGGTCTTTTTTTTACTTATTTTTTGATTGGCCTAAACAAATTAACAGGTCAGGCCAATCTCAAATTGAAATTTTACCATGTAAGCTTTACTTAGTTTCATTCATACTCCCAAGTGAGTCAGACCACAAAAAAATCTCAAACAAAAATAATATAAAAAGGAAGAAGAAGCATAAATAAGCAAACGAAAAGTGACTAAGAGACTGTTTAGTTCTCTTTCTCTTGGGAGAGAAAGAGATTTTTTTTGAAAATATTCACTTCTGTAATTTTTTGAACTATTCGTATCTTATTATTCTTGAAAGAAAAAGAGAAAGAAAATGAGAAATTGCAATTAAAGTAGGATCCTTATTTTGTAACTTTTTCTTATAGGAAAAGTAAATTTTTTTTTTTACGATTTTGTCTCATGCTCATCATAATTACATCTTTTTATTATTATAATATTACAGTTAAATTTTATCATAATTATAAAATTTAAATTTAATTAAGTATTTTTTAATATAGTTATATTATTTCTTTCATTAAATTATTTTTTATTATGATTATTTTTACATAATTATTATTTT
>JASKGM010000013.1:10615825-10638421 GCA_034509205.1 Ceratonia siliqua | reverse complement strand
TTTTGACGATAAAAGCCCATATCGAAGGTTAGCTTTTAATTAAAGCAGCAAGAATGTTTACAAGTGTTTCAGGAACCTACACTGCAGTTTTGGAAGATGGGACTAAATAATGAACAGGATCCCAGCAGCAATATCCTTTGCCAGCCTTGTTAATGGATATATTTTATTTTTTATTTTTTGATAGACTTGTTATGGACATCTAACACAGTCAACAAATTTCTCTCTATTAATTAAAAGAATAAATTATCCTCCTAAAAATGTTTAAACTCTCTTATATATTATACAAATATATAAAAATATTGTTTTTAAATTAAAAAAATGTTATAACTTAATTTAATTTTAAATTTAAGTTTAATTAAATTAAAAAATGTTATAACTTAATTTAATTTTAAATTTAAGTTTAATTAAATTATATATACATTTAAAATATTTATTGAAAACTTTTAAATTTGTTTATTATTGATTATAAATAAATTTTAAAAATTATTTAATGTATTTTTGTTTATTCTTTTACAAGAATATTATTAATAGTGAATGAATAAATGACTAATTTGAATTTCACAAGCTTTTTGATTTTTTTACAAAGAATATTTTTTATATATAAATGATTTAATTAAAGTTAAATTTAAAATTAAGTTAAGTTGTAATATGTTTTAAGCTTTTAATTAGGGAGGTTTATGTATATGTTCATAATAAAAGAAAATGTTATGTAACTAAGACATTTATCAGGGAAGGAGAAAGTAATTTACTCTAATTTATAAAAGTAATTTTGGATTTAAAATATATATATATATATATATTGGTACACAAAAAATGAAAAAAAAATGTCTTGTAATTAACTCAAGTAAATGATAGATACCGTATCAAATATAGTAAGAAGTTTCAAATGAGAAGAAACATAGAAAAAATAATATGATTATATTATCAATTAAGATCACTTTACTTACAGATGCTGTTGGTGTCGGATTCTTTAGAGGTATAGTGTTTGTTTCTTTCTCTTGTACACCAAAAGCCAGTTAATTTAAATTATCAATTTTATTAATTAATGAAAGTTTATGGGATAGTGGTACTGTGGTAGTTGTGACAGAGTTTATCATCCAGCTTCAATTTGTTAAAAGAAATAATGGGATATACCAGCAGGGACCAGCATTAAATAATAGAAGTTAAATTAAAAATTTTATTTAATTAAATACAATTTGACACACATGATTTATAACCCAGGGTAATAAAAAATATATAAAAACGATGCAAAGATATTAGAATAATTGAAAATGATTTTGATTAACAGTTTAGATAAAAGCATCCATCGTTTATATATAGCAAAGAAAATCCAAAACCTAGATGACAAAATGAAAATCTCTTTAATAAAGAGTTTTGGTTAAATTCATCAAAATTTGGTCATGTAATATTTTTCACGAGACCATGCGCCAGCCCAACGATCTCATCTCTCATCTCCTTGCAGTTCTAATTTTAATCGCAGACACAGAAGAATGGCTGTAACTTGTGGAGACAAAGTCCTCTTTCTAATACGTCATTGATGACCTCCAAATTAAATGGTTTAATTTTGTAGGCATCCAAATTTCAAATCTTAACCGAAGAGGCCTAAATTAATAGACTCTAGTCCTTTGGCTTATCCTGGGGGATCATTTCAAAGAAAGAAAAAAAAAAAATCAGAAGGTTTGGTTTGAAGTTTTAACTCATTATCTATCAGAAGTTCAATAATATAATATTCTCTTAATTATTTTATATACATCACTATTATATTTGATTTGATAAAAAAACAATAACCACTCCAACCTAAAATCTTCTCCTTAAACTGCAGTTGATCACTGATCTATAATTTAAACTCCTGTCACATTACTTCATGATCTTTTCTCAGGTTGAGCGAGGTTATATGATAATATATAATAGAAACGCAAGTATCTGTGAATATTCTAAACCCCGTAACGTGCCGCGTATGACAAGAAAGAGAGACCACAATCTTGTGCAATTTTTTGACAATTAGTTTTATTTTTCTTAATAATGTAGCAACTCATCAATTAAGTAAAGACCAATACAACTTGTTCTCTTTACTTTTATGTTGGTTCCATATTCCACTTTTCTGGGACAGCTTTTGCTCTCGCAGTCACGTTCAGCTAATCAACAGTCATCACCAACTAAATTACTAATGGTCTTCTGGAATAAACACTTTTCCAGATGCAAGTACCAATTGGAGTCCAGAACTTAGAGTCTTTTATTTTCTAATACTCCTTTAATTAATGCTTCGACAAACAATGGATCAGTTACTTGCCACTTGACTGGACTGGTTATATATGCTATATCATAGTGATGGGCTTCAAGGCCATTATATTATTTTATTAAATCATCAGATGTAGCTTGATTATTTTATTTATTCTCCACAAATAATTTTTCTGTTTCTCCTAGGTTTTGAAGGGGTCCATTATTACTTAAACATAACAGCCTCTAGTGGCCTGCACTTATTGCATTTTTATATATACAATTTTCTCCCCCACTATAACACTATCAATTATGGAGATATTTTTGGATCTTCCATCTCGGATGCCTTTCTACATGCTTGATAAGTCATTCTTTTTACACCAAAAGAAGTAAGTTCAAGTGGTTCCTGCCGGAAATAAAGAAATTAAACTGGTCCCCGAGAGACACTGGAATGGTCAAGCATGATGTAAAACTAAACTTTTATGTTTCTCAAGTTCAAAATATTATTGGCAGCTAGCTGCAGGGTGCAATCTGATTTCTTAGGGAGGGGATGGGCTATATATGCCCTATATTATGCAATCCAAATTCTGATTGACAAATTAAATAAAATAATAAAAAGGCTCCAAATTTTCATTAGAAATGAGTTGACGATGCTGCTTCTTTCTTGCTCTTCAGTTAACAATTCTTGTGCTTCACTTACTGGTTTCTGCGTATGGTCCCCTCATAAGTTCCATAATGAAAATGTTAAACAAGACAGCATGTTGATATTTATGCTTGTCTCCCTTAGGTATCAATTCTTGTATTCACAATTCTGAGACCAAATTATAGTTTTTCTATCTTTAAATAATTTATAAGGTGTGCAATGCATGCTTAGTTTTGTCGATCAAATAATTGTAGATTTCACCAATAATAGTTCATTGGCGTGAAAGAAGTCATAAAATAGCAATACTGCTTCACCAGTCAACTTATATAAAGTACAATTAGGAGCTGGGATGTGATCTCAAAAAATATGTACAAGACCGAATCAATTGAATATAGTGATTGATTAAGATTCTGTGTTTATGAGCGTTTATCATTGTAACTCTTAATATTTGATCATCACCCAAAAACCCCCCACTATTGAGTCAGTCTCGCCTAACACTCAACAGTAATGAATATATCTTGTAAATGCAATGCTATATATATATATACTCCTTCAACGCTCAAAATAATCAATAGTGTTCAGTGGGGCTAATGAATTCAATTGGCTTAGGTGCCTCTCTATTTCTTGTTATTACTATAGAATGGGGAGAAAGAAAACTATTGACGTAGTCTATGCATTCAATCCAGGGGACACTTTGTCTAGTTGTATGAATACATCATAGTGTATTTAATGTTAGGTAAACTGAACAGTTAAAATATAAACCTAGGCAAGTGGGTCCGTTTAGGTACTCACCCTATATGATAGCATCCAAGTCCTCTCTCAACGCTGCCTTGCCAAAACAAAATTATATTAAGAAGTTGTCTCATCAATACTCCTAAGGGAACATTGCATTTGGATCTAAACATGTTGAAAATAGGGCAACTTGGTTCACTTTTGACTTTGAGTTCCTCGTTTAAAATCTTTTGTAACATAAAAAAGGGAGAAATTTTCGTAGACATGGACTAATAAGCAATGATTAAAGGGCATGGATGATCTCTTTTTGGTCTCCTTGGGTTTCTTTAGAAAAAAAATAATAAATCAGGTTCTTGAGGAGACAATTGATTGAGTTAATAACATTGTCTACCACCAAATACCTTGAAATTAATAAACGTGAACGTGTTTATTCATTGACATGGGATAAGGACAGCTGAAACTGAAGCCATTATACGTGCTTGTGTATTAAGTTATTAAGAATTACTGATCCAAATAAACCCAGATGGGAACACCCACCAGAACCTCTTTTTTTTTAATTTAATTAAGCGAATGATTTTGAGATAAAGATGCCAATCCCAAGGTATGTATCATTATTGAACTTTGACAGGTAAAGAATGCATAATAATTCAAGACAATCCGTATTACTAGGCTTCCTTTAATTTGTAGTTTGGGGCTGTCCCCATTATTGTAGTTCAGATAAAACTACATTATTTTCAACACTTTAAAGCTAACCCTGTACTCTTTTGAGTAAACACAGTGACTCACTCAGATAAAAAGAGAGAGATTGTTAGTCTGCAAAAATTTAATTTCTTTTGGATTGAACCCACAAACAGAAAGCCTAAATGCCTAGTTTAGGCTTATCAGTTATGGCAAGTTTTCTTCTTGATGCTCTCAGTATATACAGCACTAGGCAAAGATCGATCATCCCTCAACATCAAGGGATGCCGTTCAAGAAAACAAAGACAAGGACTTGCTAATTAATTAGCTATAGCTAGTCTAGTTCCTCATCATCCTCAGTGCCAGTTCTTGAAGCTCACCCAAGTCGTCATTGTTATATGACATTTTCTTATTCGAAAAGGAGAATTCCTCTCTGCTTTGTATATCTTGCATGCTCATCCCATCATTGATGCTGTGGTCAATTGACTCAAGGGAACTCTGAGGAGATATAGGGTTCGTGTAAGTGGGACAAAATGGATTCACTGGTTGTCCACCAACATTCTTTGCCCACTGATTCTCTAAGCTCCTCGAATCCATTAGGTTCTGAGCCAGCTGAGCCCTCATTTGCATCAGTTGTGCCTGCAAGCATGCCACCTACATTTAAAAAAAAATTGTAAGATAATTAGAAGAAGCAGAGTCATATTAAATAAGATGATAATAACATTTCTTTGTATTATTGATAATGGACTAATGTAAATAGCCATTAAATAATATGCTTGTACTCAGTGGCGGAGCTAGACATTTTTCATTGGAAGGACTAAAGAGCAAAAAATTTATACAATTTTAATTGGGGAGGCTAAAGAGCAAAAAAATGAAAAAAAAACTACACAGTTTTGTAGAATGCACGCTATAATATGAAATTTTAAAAAAATTTGGGGGGGCTATAGCCCCCACACCCCACTACTACCCTCCGCCCCTGCTTGTACTGGCTCTTGAAGCTTCAAAGAAGCCAAACCTAGAGATAAAGTAGGAGAGAAAGACAAGACAGTAATGGTGGAAATTATATAGAATAAGTGACCTCATTGATTCCAAATTTCCAGTATATGCAGAGAAATAAATAAGGGGAAGATGAGAAAGAATATGGTTATCTGAGTTCTAATGAGGATCTCAAAGGGCGCCTGTAAAGTTTAAGGCTTTAAGCCACCACCCATTAACAGAAAATTGAGTATCATCCTTCTATTTCTTAGGAAAGTGAAATGGAACCTGCGTTCTTCACCTTTAATGCAACTTAGGTAACTGGCTAGCTAGGCAAAACTCAAGTGCATGCGCAAAAGTTGAACTTAGCCATCATTAAGTACCTTCAAAAGAGAAAGTTTAATTAGAAGTTGATGAGTTATAAATGTACCTGTTGTTGTAAGGCAAAAATGTGGGAAACACAGCCATAAACAGGGTCTCTAATCCTAGCCTGGGCTTCATAGGCAATAGTGACGACAGCCTCACAACGATCATGAGCTGGAATATGCAAGAGCAATTTGGAAACATTGCTAGCTCCAAACACCTTATGGATAGCTGCAAATCTAGCAGGGCCTTGTTCCGAGCAGAAATAAGGCGCAAAGATACAATCAGCTGCGCACTTTCGTCTCAGGAACTTGCATGCCCCGCAAGGAGAGCCTGAGCCAGAGCCATTGTTGCCATTTCCAGTTGCAGAAGCCATAGCAGGAAAAGAAAGAGAAGGAAAGCGTGTTTAAGTGAAAAGAAAGAGAAGTGAAGAATAAAATTTTAGGCACACGGGCACACTAGGAAATGGTGCAAAATCTGAGGACTATGGGAGTGGGAGGAAGAGAGGGAGTGAGATGGTTAGGGGAAGTGGGGCATTGGGAATAAGGGACATAAAGGAAGGGAAGGGTCTTATAAGAAATGTAAATGGGAGACGCGAAAGGCTCATGTGTAGGGTTCTAAGGGGACACTCATTAATGGTAGGGACTGGTTTTTGTGATGGGTTAGACCAAGTTAATGTAATTTGGACAGTTTCGTTTGCCCTGTATTTTTATTTATTTTCGTGATACTATGGAGTCGGTTTAATTAATTCTTTAATTTAATTAATTAATCATCCATCCAGTTTCGTTTATTTTTCCGCCGAACCGCACCTGGGAACTGCTGCTCTTTGTCGCCTTTTCTACGCTGAGTCAGCCACACCTGCCACCTGCCGGTAAACTTCATTGACAGCTTTCGGTTGGTTTCGTTGGTATAGAACTCTTAAAATTGGTAATATTTTTAATGTTTAAATGAGGTTGTGTTTTTTAGTATATGTTTTAAATAAAATTAGAAATTAAAAAAATAGGTATTTAATGTTTGGATATAATTATATAAAAGTAATTTTATTAAAAAAAATAAATTTGTTGTGTTTGGATGTAAAACTGTAAAAGTATTTTTTTATATATAAAATTATTAAAAATGATATGTAAAAATATTTTTTATAGTGTTTAGATTTTAAAAATTAATTTTTTATTAGTTTAAATTTAAAATTATAAAATATTATTAAGAATTCTTATTTTTATTTATTTATAAATATAAATTTTAAAATAAAATTTCTTATTATAATTTTATTAAAAGTATAAAAAATGAAAAAAAAATTATATATGGGATAAACATGAATAAAAATATGTTAATAGTGTAGGGAAATTTTTTTATATTAAAAATTTCTCTCTCTTTCACTTAAAATTACAAACTACAAAAATTAGCTTCTAAAAATATTTTTTAATTTAGAAAAAATAGTTTTGATTAAAAGAAGTTACAAAACACTTAAAATATCTATTTTTTTTTAAAAAAAGTTGAGCTCCCAAACACCCCCAAAGTTTGACTTTTTAAAAGGAATAATCATTTATAATTGTCCGAGTAAACTTAAAAAAAAAAGCTTTTAACTCAAATATTGAGATGTAAGTAACTTTTTATGATAAATATATTAACATTCTGTTGATTTTATATGTTTTTAAATTGAGCTTTGATGGCTTGAATACATTTAGTCCTTTTTTTTTTACGTATGTTGTTAAGACACGTTAATAAGATTCAAAAAATTTACACATTAATCTTAGGTCATATTATATCACTTATTTGTACACGCAATTGAAAAGATAATAACTGTGAAATGTAAGTCATACCAAACCAAAGTAACATATAAAGTATAAACAACATCACTTAATAAAACTAAAAATTATGGTTATAGTAATTATATAAATAATTCGTATATTGTTCTTTAAGATTATGTTATGAAATAATGATAATTGAAGAGTACAATTAAAGACGCCCTGTGGGCTATGGTCCAATCTCTTCCTCCTTTGATTTCTTTTATGCTTAGAAAAGTCTTCTTGGGAACCAAAGAAACGTGCAATCCTTAAAAGTATACAACTACTAACGCCAAGGCTTTCTTATGTTACTTTGAACGAACTTGTTATTTTAATCACAGTAAGTCCATATTTTCAGCTTTAAAAAAACTATCCACATTCAACAGATATTGCACCACTCATGAATTCTGTAGACTTTTTGCTTCCAACCCCATTTTTATATTAAATATGATAATACAAAACTAACATGTCTACTTATCAAATATCATATAAAAAATTCAAAAAAAAAATACTTGTTTAACTAACGCTTGTTTATTTCCTTCGCCAGGAAGACATAACTACAGAGATTCAGAAACCAATAATGTGGTAAAAGTTGTCTTCCGCTCTGTAACTGTAAATCTATAATACTATAATATGGAACAAAAATAGTTCAATTTCCCGAAACATTATGCATTTGTAAGTCACACTTGGATCAGATCAGATGTCATCAGAAATCACCAAAATAAATTTTAAAAAAAAGAACGTATAACTGACAAAAAATAAATCACTTGCTCATACATTTTTGTGACAGCAAGGACCAGCTGTATGTTGTGGGTTGCCACTTGCCAGTGGTGCAAGAGAAGCCACGACCCTAAACACAATACATCATAAGAAGGAGAAGGAAACTGAAACATGAAAGCAGTTTCGTCATCCTTGACAGTGAGAAATGGCTGTTTGTACTAAGAATGTAAAGCCCCGTATATGATGGTTCTTACCTAAGACAGAGAGACGCCTATGAATGTACTTTGTCTTGAATTGCAATCCTTATCATAGAGCTCATCAGTCATCAGCTCAACCAACTTGATTGATACATAGAAAGAAACATGCAAATTTTTATGTCCACCCAACCATGACATAACCAACATTAATTGGAGAGTCTATTAAAAGCGTCACCTGTGCACATGACACACATGCACACCACATATAATATCTTGAGCATTCATACAGTCCCCACACCCCCATCACCAGCAACGAAAAGCTAACAACAATCTTTTAGGGGTTTTGATTCATGAAAAATGCTGAAGGAAAAAAAAATTAACCATTTTTTACTTTTGTACAAGGACAATAATCCATGAACGTGAATTTGTTATCTTTCGGTCAGGTCCAAAAGCACCTCTTCCCTTCAAAGACATTTCAATTTTCAAATTCTTAAAAACTTATTTACTAAATATTTAAATATAAGATATATGTAAATTTTGAGAGACAGATTTCTGCTAAAAGTGATGAATTTCAACTTGATCCCTGTACTTACAAACAACAAAAAAACAAGTTGAAAGATCTCCAGTCAACCCAGAATGAGACCGTCAGACAAACCAGGGAATCCTAAATGGACAATGTACAAGTCCTGGTCAAAAAACTGCTTGGTGCAGATCATATTCCAAAATAGTAGACATCCAGATTACTTCCAATCCTCATTTCTTGTGATGGAACCTCACCTTCAACAAGAACTGCATCTTAACCTGCACAAAATAATCCACATTTAATCACATGCATATGTGCCCCAAAGGATATAAGTATATAACCATATATCGGGCTTTAACTCCAACTAATCAAAATATAATAAAATAGAGCATTGTGCAAGTCATTATTAATCAACTTTTAATTAATTGGTAATATGTGCATACAAAGAACTGATGAAAAATAAAGTTAATAATGATCCACAAACCCAAACATCACACTTGCTGGGAGTTTGTGTACTTACTGGGAAAATAATTCGTAGTTTTTTTGTTGTTTTTCTGTGCAGAAGTTACAATCATGAACATTGTATAAATAATCAAGGCATATAATTTCATTCATCATGGCTAAAAGTGGTCAAAGAGACACCTAAAAAAAAAAAAAAAAAACTAATCTGCATGAACACACCAGCATAACAAATAATGTGCATTTCAGCAAAAGTTTCCTACTCAATTCAATTGACTAGCTCAATACTTACTTGAGCAGTATTATAAACAATATACTCGTTGTACATGAGCTCTGAAGCCTTGACTTTTGATTGTACTGGTTTGCCACAAGGAATGATGACGTCATCCCTCCACCTTACATATTCCGATTGTTGAGGTATTTTCTTGCCCAGTCCTTTAGTAGAGTGCTTTCCTTCCGGAGGTTTGTCCATATACTTAATGGCAGAGAGGGAGAAGACTATCAATATGAAGCCAAAGAAATTGCAAATATATTTGGCGGAAATTTTCACCAGACATTAAAAAAAAAAAAACTGAATGCAAAGCTATTTCTTGTTTTGAACGCATGCACAATTACTAACAAACTAACGATCAACTACAAGCCCATATAAACCCATACATAAAATTGGAATTAAACCAGACTGACCTTAGCATTCTTGAGCTCATAGATGTTTCCTAGGGCAACTTCACTCAAAAGCATCAGACCAACAGGTTGTTTCTTATCAGTGTAGCAATACTGAGCACTCTTGCTGACCAGATCAGCAAAGTATACCCCTTTGCCAAACTGTAAAGCAAAATATTCAGATTTGGTTTTAATTATGTACACATGGATGAAAATAAAAACACAAGAGAAACATTAGAGGAGAGAGCAAGAACCATATAGCCAGTTGCTGGGGCTTCAGGAGGTGCAATTCTGAGTCCTTGGCTAAGTATGCCTACATAATTCGTCAACCTAGAACCTGCAACAGAGAAAATTTTAGTCATAGACCATACTCTAAATTTGTAAACATTTTCATTTTCTTGATGTTCCAGTAAGAAGTAGTGAACTTTGGTATAGCATATAGCAACAAAAATAGTCAACCAAGTGATTATATTTCATCATAGCAACTGGCATATTTTAATTGGAGACATATGCAAGAATTTTAACCAGCAAGTTTCAGCTTAGAACTCCTCTGGTCTAGGATTGTCTTCATTTCCAATGGTGTTCAGCTAATAACTAATTGGGTTTATGAGAAGGTTTCCATGAGGGAAATTCAGAGATTGGAGGCTTTTATTGTTTTGAGGTTGAAAGAAACTAATTTTTCATGATGTTGTAGAAGGATATTTCACTATACAGTAAACATCAGTGTAAACTAGTAGGATTACAACTTACCATGCCATAGGAGCATTCTGTTACCAAGTTTTTCTCTGTAAGGGGCAAACTTGTCAAATTCTCCTTCCCTTTCAAGTGAAAAAACTTCTTCTAGCTCAAGACTCCAATCCTGTGGAGACCACAGTGGAAATCAGTACATTTGTAAAAAATGAAAGAGATCACTCCAGCGGCATACTCAATAATACTTGAGTTACTGTTACCCAAATATAAACACACCGTATGTGTAGGGGCATGAGTAGTATGGAGAAACTTCTCAATCGTTCGATAATCTTCACTATCATGAGGAAGGGGAGAAATATCACAGCGAAGCTTCTTATACTTATCATCAATGGAGTCATCACTATCGACATCAAATCCAACTAACCTTGAAGCTATTTCAATATCTTGAAGGGATTCTAACATTTTCACCTACAAGAGCAATGCCATACTGTTCATACTATAACAAAGGAGACAAAAATGCATCAAACTACAACACCAAAATCCATCAGACAGTCCCCATAGAATTAGATAATTTATATATCATATCTTTGAATCCTCATACACAATCACCGTCAACCAGCATTGTGAGAACCAGACCGGACCGGCCGGTTGAACCGGGATCCAGACCATGCAGTCCAGTTCATGTCTTGAAACCAATATGCTGAAAACTGGTCAAGACCCGCTTGAACTGGCCGGTGGTTCAAGCGGGTTGGCCGGTTTCCAAGTGGATGACATGGCAGGTTCTGCATTAGCCACATCACCCCTATTTGAACTGGTTTTTCATTTAGTGTGTTTTATCATTAACAAATGAAAATATTAACAACTTTTTTAATTTTTACAATATTAAAAATATCACTTACACAGAAAAAACACATACATTTTATATTAAACTTTTAAATGTATTATACTTAGGATTTAAATTTTTAACTAATTTAATATTATAAAATTATTCATACTTATTAATATTATATTTTTTATAACCTTCAAACATAACTGTGATAGGCTATATCATTAAATTTTTAACTAATTTAATTTTATAAAAATTATTCATACTCATTAATATTTCCTAAAACAATTTCGTTTTGACACCATTTTTTATGAATTTTTTACTTCAAAATAATATTGTTTGACCATTTTTAATATAAATGAATATAATACATGTATTCTTTATAATTCTAAACTTATTTTATGTATATTTGAGTGATTTAATGATATTTTATATATATTAGTATGTATTATTCAATTATTTTCATATTAGATTATTTTTTATATTATATCATTAATATATTGTTATATAATATAAAGTTTTTAAAATATATATTTTTTATTACTGATCTGACCGTTGTTCAACCACCGTCGGACCAGTAAATTGCTGTCAAATTAATGACCGGTATAGTTTTTAAAACATTGCCTTCAACATGCAATAAAAATAACTAATACACCAAAAAATAATTTTCAAGGTTCCATGTACTTGGAACATTTTGTATCACTTTTTGACATGTCCCAAGTTAATTTTTAGTGATTAAAACTGCTGTCAAGTAGCTATATAATTACATAACAAACCTTTTGAGATGATTCAGTACAAATTCTTAGTTACTGTATTAAAATCTAAATTATTTCAATATTTGCATTTTATACTTTGACTGCCAAAAATCATTAACTTCCTTGAACCAGGCTGAAACTGAAAGTACGAAACTAAAGCAAAACCACAAAGAACACTAGGGATCAACCTAATTTCATTTCTCATTACCAAGAGACAACCTGAAAAATCTATAAACATGGTATTGCATACCTTTGACTTGAAATCTACATCATCCCTAATAATATGTGGATGAATAGAAGGAATCACAGTAAAAAACCGATTGCTGGCATCAATAAGCAAGCTTTCTCTGACTGAAGGATCAGAATTCTGTGTATTTAACAGATTCTGTATATCTGTTAAGGCTTCAAACCCTGGGCCAAGGGAGCAGACCAACATAACATCAATATTTATCAGTCAGTTGATACTGGATACACACTGCAGGATTGCTTGATTGTGCCATTGTCAATGAAAAAATTAGGCAACTACTGCAGCATACCAAAATAAAAAGAAAAAAGAAAACTGTGCACATACCCTTTTGGATATTACTTTTGCTCAGTTTCCCAAGTGGCATTTCAGACATATTAATCTCAAATTCCATCATGGCAGCTCTGTGAAACTCAACATTCAGATTCAGTATTGCATCACGCATGTACCAAAAATAGGAGCCATTTGTTTATTACCTGTATGTTTCCACATTAAAAAGCATTTTCATCAATTCTATTAATGGAGGGGCCAGTTTGCTGTCAGCATCATTTTTATGTTTCTTTGAGACCTGTTTGTTTACCCCGTAATCCTACAGAGTCAAGATTTTAAAACAACCACATGAGTTGAATATCCACTTGAGGTGAGGAACACATCTTAAAAAGAAGAAAGGATATGATATAAATACAATATCCAATGGGAAGAATCTTCCTGGTTGCTTCTGAAAATCCTTTTGTTCCCAAGCCTCCCAAGGGTTTCCAGTCTTCTCAAAGAATAATCGTTTGAATGCAGAGATCGCATCTGCTTTTGACATCTCCTCCAGTTTATTTCCTCCAATCTTGTCACTCCCTACTCGACCCCATTTACGAAACACATAGCAACCTGACCCCTTATCTTCTTGGATTATTTGGAGAATGTAGTAGCTATGCATGAGATATTAAAATTAGATAATAACGGCAGCAATGGTAGTAGGCGGGTGGGAGGAAAAAAAAAACAGCATAACCAAAATCTTGGAAGACAAGTCATGCAGGAAAAATCAAGAGGCCTTTTAAGATAAACAACACAGCATTTCCATTTGCCACAGTAACTCACTGCAATTACTACCACATTATGCCCCATTTCCATCATCTTAAAGCAAATATTTAAGAATTTGCCAACTAAGTAAACAAAAACAAATATCATAACTAATTAACTATGATAAAAGGGTTTTGCTCATGTACACCAATAGTGAGCAGCATTTTTCTCCTGGTATAAAAAACCAATACCGTGCAGTATTTCAAACCTCAATCAAGTGAAAAGAACACATTTTATAACCCAGTGGAAAACAATATGGCAGATACTTTTCGCACCAATATTTGTTTTCCAAACAGCCTAAACCATAATATTTAAATCAGTTTGCACACAACCTAATTGAAATTCATAAATTCCAATCTTAATTTTAGAAATTAAGAATCTTCAATCAAACATTGCCTGCTCCATATTTGTTCGCTTATTTTGACTTATTTATTGGGGAGTGAGTGAGTTATCCTCCAATTATCTTTTAAGAGCATCTAGATCTTTTTTTTTTATTGTTTTATATTTAGGGATCTCATTAGCATATTATGGGTGTGTTTGAAATGACATGTCATTATAATATCATAGTTTCAATTATGTTCCAACTGGACATCAAACAACTCATCAAGAACATTATATCATATTACAGATATCAGTTATTGACAATTTGATGTTTCATACGATACATCGCATGACATAACAAAACTAAAAAGCCTACCTTTAGCTTCATTTGTATTCATCAATTACATAGAACTCAAGCCGCTCTTTCCTGGTAAGCCAACTAAACTTTATGCTAGAGTCTGAACAGAAAAGATAAAATACAATGAACGCACCTGTTAACACCAGTAGATAGATCGGACATAGTCAAAGTCGTATTAAATATGCTTTGCCCTTCCTCAAGTATGTGGCCAGAATCCTGTAGGCCAGAAGCCTCATGAACAGAACTTCGGCCCTTCACTTTGATGGTGACCATGCTAGAGGACTCGCCAAGCTCTTCAACCTTGTACAAATCAAATGGAAGCTGCTTCTTTCTTTCTATACAGTCAACCAGATAATCCTCTCTTACTATAGGTATTTTCATCCTCCTAAGAAAACTCTTCAAAGTCAGTGAATTATTACTAATCAGAGATGAAAATACTTGAAATTGGCAATTCAAATGTGGGTTACCCATACCTTGCCTTCCGCATCTCAGCTTCCTGATCATCCCGCGCTCCACTCACCACCAAGCAATTAGTATCTGCAAGTTAAAAGAGTGATAATAGACTTAAACAGGCACAAATAAATTTTCACAAAGCATATAAATTTTTGCTGAAAAAGAAAAGTATAAGTCAATACAGCAGATACCTTTCTTTACTTTTGCATGAAGCACACCACCAACCCCCTCAATTTTGTGTTTCCACTCCTCCTGCACAATCAACTCTCAGAAGAATAAAACTAATAAACTAAATTAAACATGAGACTCATAGAATGTGAAAGCACAGATATGAAAGGAAAGATGGAAGGAACATTATACAATAGATTCTTTAGGAAATCCAGCGATAGTAACTCTCAAGTCTCCCAAACTTTCACTGGTTGACGATTGATGCTGGCAAGCAGTGATTTGACTTTCAGAAGTCGATGATGGTGGAGGCAACACCCTAACTGGTTTCTCAGCCTTTTGTGATTTGAACCACTGCAAACAGTAGGTGAAAGATAGAGTCAGAATTTTTGTATTTTGTTTTGTGACATGAGTTTTCCTTACACACCTTTTTAAGGTACTGATTGTTTGTTCCCTCAGGGATTTTCCACTTCCCTCTAAGATGTACTGGTTCACGGGTAGAGTAGGAACATTTGCTCCATGCAGAAACATATCCATGGCACCTATACATTCCTCCAGAATAACGCAGAGAACCGGAACATATTGGGCAACAACCAAGTCCTCCAAACATCATTCCATCAGCGCTAAAAATTGTAATGATACAGGATGTGTTACGTTCAAAGCACAAAGAATAAATTATCACAGTTTGTGAAAAGATTCACATCTCACAGGAAATATTTCCAAAATACATAAAGAGAGAAGAGAAAAAAAAAAGAGTTTGGAAAGACGGTCTCCCATCCAAGCAGTAATTTCAGTGCAAGGATTGCCTGCTTCTTTATTCCTTGGATTAAAAAAAATCTGATTTACAAAGTACAAATTATAATTGTGCTATTACCAATCAGCAAGCACAATGGAGGACATCCAGAAAACAAATAAAACATCATATTTTAACAATACAGTCATTAACAACTTATAACTCACAAGAAAAGAACCATAACATAATGAACAGAAAGCTTTAGGCTATAATACAGATGGGCAGGGAGAAAGCAAACAGCATAGCAAGTGCAAGGGAGAATAAATTACCAGCGATCACGCAAATCAAGTTCTGATCCTGTTAAATCTTGACCATTGATTTCCAGCATTACACGCAACTCTGCTGTTGTCACATGCTTTTTAAGATCATCTTTCAGAGCCCAGAGTTCTTTGGTCTGGGCCTCCAGTCTACTCCCCAGATCAGATGCTTTCCTAGAGTCATTAGCATTTTTTACTGATGCTGCCCTGCCCTCAGACACATCTCCCTCAGCCTTAGCAACTTTTGACTTCTGGTCACCACTGGCATCCTTTTTACGCTTTGTGCCAGCTTTGGAAGTTGATTCCTGTCTGGCTTCCTTAACCTCTTGAGCCTCAATGTCTGAAGTACCTGGAAGGAAAACAGTGAGAAAGTAACAAGAGAGACAACATATGATATGCAATCACTACAGCATGAGAAAACCAGATATCATAAAACAAATTGATCCTTGTACCTCTCTTCGTAGATGGAACCTTCTTAACCATGGCACTGACAGCTGATTGATCAGAAGGTGAGAGACTATTCCATCCAGAAAACTTTTCAACTTGCACTGATGGGGATAATTCCATGAGACACTTGGCATGGTGCCAAGCCAATCCTTTAGCACCTTTATCATCAAGCTTACTAGATATACGAACCTATAAATATAATATAAAACAGTCAGTAAGGAGAGATATTCAAAATTCAATAGCACATCTACATGGACCAGTATGATCATGAATAATTAAGGAACATTCTGAAAATTGAAATACATCTGCATAAAATACACATTATCATCCTTCGATGGCATGCCAGTCAATTTGAACAACTCACCAATGAAGACACGAAGTACACTTGCTTGCACTGAATTTGTGCAGATTTCATGCAATCACAAAATGCAAACAATGACATAAAAAATTAATTCAAACGTTCCTGGACTGATTTTGAACTTTCGAACCTTTTTTTTTTTCCAGTAAGGCTATATTTAAAAGGGAAGAAGGAAAATTGGCTGCATGCCAATTCCCAAGTTCAACCCAAGTGACATGATCTGAATTTGGGAGACTGCAATGAGACAGCTTAACAATTCTGGTACCATGCACCTGCGCTTGTTAAACGATTTAATACAAGGGCATAAGGGACACCACCTAGGTAAAAGCTACAGGAAGCAAATTCACTTAGACTGATTCCATACCAGACATCAACAGAAAAAGTGTAAAACTTTACTCATAAAACTCAAGATATTGAAAGTAAAAAAAATACACTATGCATCTCAGTAGTTTCATCCATTATATCTGTAGATATTACTAAATACCAAACTTTTTATTTTGCAGTATTATTTTTATGATAAAAAAAAGAAAGAAAATAAATAAACAAATAATCCAGCGGAACTATTATAAACATATCATATGCTTTAGCTTATCATCTCTTTCTCAATAAACATATCATATGCTTTAGCTTATCATCTCTTTCTCACACAACAAGACCCATAAGGTCAACTAACTTACATACTCCAATAACTTAAGTCTTGCAATACTATGATTTTCAAAGAAACATGAAAACCAACCTCTCCTTTAATAATTTTTTTCCCACAGTGCTTGCAGGTCGCACGAGAAGTTTGTGAAACTTCAATACCATATTCTGTATCTCTGACGGTATTTGATTTTGGTGGCCCACCACTTTCTACGTATTTTCTGATCTTCTGTTGATCTTCCCAACGAAGCAACTCTATGCCTTCAACGTCGTCAATTCTAGAAGAACAGCAGTGCATGACGATAAATTCTTGCACATGTCAAATCATCAAACACATATTTAATGACTAAGGAGAAGAATTCATACGATTTTATCTGGTTTGCCTTCTTCAATATACAATCAGCGTGATGCCACATCTGATAAATAAAAAAATGATGTCAATGACAAGTTTATGTGCTATCAATATTCATTCTTAACAAAAGGAAAATGACGAGTTCACCCCCCCCCCCCTTTTTTTTTGGTTCTTAACTTGTTTCTTTGTTTAGCTTTTTTCTAGTGAATCCTCGACTTGAACATTTTTTTCTTTGGATAAAATAGACCTGAACAATTTTCTACCGCCGAAAACAAATTACATAGTAATAAGAGGTTAAATAATCAAAATATAGACAAAAACAGTCCGAAATGTCATAATATCAGCAATTCTGAGGTGAAATGTGTTGAGTACTAAAAAGATCGTATCACGCTTAAAAACAGGGTTTTTGCTTTAAAATATCTTCCAACCCTTCAACTCTTCGCAACAAAGTGAAACATCCCACATTTATAAAACTACAAAATCCTCTTTGCATTTAAGAAACGATGGCCAAAATCAAAACCTTTGGTTCAAGAAACATGCTATGTAAAATAGTCCGTACCACAAGTCACAACAAAACAATACCAAGGAGAAATGATCGCCGGTCGAATGCATGTAAATCTGTCAAAAATGGGGACAGGGGAAGTAAGGCGAGCACACAAATCTGGACTTCCCACCCATTTATCTACCCAAACACATTTGCAAGAATAACATAGTGATTGTAACAAAACAGCATGATTTCATGGTTTCAGGAAATGAACGGCCGTAGAAGATAGAGAAAGGGAAAAAATGTGCTACAAAATATAAATGGGTAGACACAAACCGGCATGAAGCCATCAAATTGGGTGGCTTGAACCATCTTGCCAAGGCGGAACTTCTCTTTGTCAATGGTGCTCTTGCAAGTCTTGCATGACGATCGTGCTGACTTCGCGTACTCCGCCTTCCACGGCTTTTGAGGGTTCGCCATTACCTCTCCCCCTGCTCACCTTTCTGTCTTTCACAGTGTTTCCCTTTCTGGGACTGGGAAGGGGAACAATATATAATGTCGGATTTACGACAGAGTATATTTGGGCGAGTGTCCAACTAGGTGGTTTGATTGTGGGTTAGCTTCTGCTGAACGCTTTGGGTTTGTGATTTGGGTCCTTAATAAGACTCCTTTTTGCTTTACTTTCTCTACTGCCAGAGAAGCTCCCAATGACCCACGTATCAACGCTTCGTGCTGTCTCTTTATCAAACGCTAATTTTCATCATCATATCATGGTTAAAAAATTGAGAATTTTATAGATTAGAATCATTTTTATCTTAATATTCATTTGTAAAAATTAAAGTAATTATACAAAGTAGTTATCTGGTTGAATTTAATTTTTATTTTAAACTGATTTTATAATTATTTAGATTTTATAATTAAATATTACTATAGAAGTTTTTTATAAATTTATTTTGTTTTACATTGTGACAAGCTATTTAACCATTATTGACTAACACATTCTAATGAGGAGGTTCCGAGGGACTTGTCACAGCGTTTTTTTTTTGGCACGTTTAATTTCACAGGGAGAAACTTATGGGCAATTCCGACATGATTTATCAATCACCCTATCGAGAAAAAAATAATTAATAATAATATGGAATAATAGAATAATACATTTCTATCACCATATCAGCTGATAGACTTTCTCCATTTTAATTTGTACGACTTTGCAACCTTCCTCCTGTGGCTGTGGATAGAGGATTTGAGCAACTGGAATCTGCGACAAAAAGAAATATATCAAAATGAATTAGTATCAAAATAAATCATGTTATGTATTATTAATACATGGACAGAGAAGAGAGATCATCAAACGAACTGAGGCAATGACAAACAAGAAAGACAACCATAGCACATTACATATGTTAATATAACAATGAGCATAATGAACTGCATGTTCCATTATTTAACAATGAGCAATACTCGATCACCAAGCCATGCATTCCCCACAGTCCCACACCGTGAGCCCAAGCCATGAGATGCTTTCCCTTCTCTCCCGACCAAAACTGTTATAATGTCCGTTCGAATTAAAGTCATTCCATTCAGCTGAGAACAGATTTTGCAACCAAAGAAGTGCATTCGGATTTCATTCTCTGTTGAAGGAGAAGGAAGTGAAAAATGAAAAATTGAAATTAAAGGAAAATTTTAATTTTGACACTTCTTTTATCAGGAGAAGGATAATCATATTTCCTGCACGATTTTGTCTTTATGAGATCGGTCAGTCAAGGTTATCTTTTTATGTATGTATATTTTGTAAAAAATAATTTATTAATCAAATATTTTTTTAATATAATTATATTATTTATATTATTCAGCTGCTTTATTATTTAGTTGTTTTTTATTATAATTATTTTTGCATAATTATTATTTTAAAATTATTATTTTAGTCATGTATATTTTATTTTATTATTTTTAAATTAATTTTAATTTCTTCAAATTAAAAAATTAATTTTAAATTTCGTATGCATGCTCTTTTCAATAATTTTACAACCGAACATCTTTTCTGATTCAAAAGTTATTCTCATCTACTGCATTCGAAAGCAAAATAGTTTTTCATTATATTAAAATACATTCTTTTTTCATAATAAACTTCTCGTTCTATGAAAGTTATTATTTTTAAAGAACATCTGAACCAGTCCTAAATCTCACTTCGAGGGGAGAGACCTCTTTGAACAACAAACATAAATTACAATATTCTTTTCTTCTCTTCCCAAGCAAGGTTCTAGATACATAAATCCTACTAAACAACTACTAACACACTTAAGTCATAATATAAGACTAATAAGAATATGTGTTATTTAAGAGTTAATATGTGAAAAATAATGAGAAGTCTCAATTATATCTTTATTTGGATGAATCAAAACTTAAACTTTATTTTAGTTTAAAGATTTAGATGTTTTACAATATTAGAATAATCATAGACATCGATTTCTATAATTATCAAGGATGACATGTAATCTACTAAATATTCCAATTACTATTGTGGCTAGTCAATCGGCTTTTAGCATTAGTACACATGTACTTGTAATTAGTTGCATGATTTTGTTCATAACAATAAGCTTATTAACTTTAAACTTATTTAATTTTTTTTATTTTCATTATTATTAATAACTTTTATCATAATTTATGATTTGTAGATAAAGAAGAAGATGATAATTTAACAATTGTACCAAATTTATCTAAATAATATTCAAATATAATTATCGAAGATGATTAATTAATTATTTTAATTTTAATTTTACGCTATTATTTTTGAATCTTCTTAGAAATTAAGTCTATGATAAATTATTTTTTTATTGTATATGAAAATTTTACATAAGTATGATATTTTTTTTAACCTGACTTATTAAAACTCTTTTAACCCTGTAATCTTATAGGGTTAGAGTCAGGTTGAATTTTTTAAACTCTTTTATTAAAAATACTTTTTATGTTCGACTTGTTTAGGCCAGCTAGTTAAGGGTTAATTCTTGACGGGCCGAATTGACCCTAATTAATATCCCTATTCCATATATATATATATATATATATATACACTACTAAACAACTACTAACACACTTAAGTTTTAATACAATAGCTAATTAACATAATAACGACTAATGAGAAACTACACAACAAGACAAAGAGCCTCTCAGCAATAGGAGGATGATAACTGGGCTGAGGCAGTAGGGCTCTGATATAGGCTCAGCAACAAGAGGGTGAGAATTGGGATGGATCATATAAAAAACTCCCGATTTTGTAAGCATCCCTTTAAAAAAAATGAATAATTAGTTATATTAGAAAATAACTTATACGCTTTGGATTATTGAGAAAACACCAATAACCCAACTTCGGTAAGAATATCTTTTAGATTATTTGTGGGCATTGCAGATAACCCAGCTCAGCGTCCATCCCTAAATGCAGGAGCGATACACAGGTCCCCTTCCAACCCAAATTTAATGGCCATACAATTAAACAAGTTCCCATTTTGCAAAAGCAACAATCTGCTTTAACAGCAAATACCAAGTTAAGAGTATCAACTACATTGCCTCACTTTGCATTCTACTAAAAGGCTATAAAATATCATCCGAAAACCTGTATCCCAAGTATCTGGAGATGATGGGATTTACGAATAAAGGTTCTTCACACTTACGAAAATAGACATTGGTGATATTGGAACCATAAAGAATCACTTTGTTAAGTCCATTAATGATGATCCGAATGAGAACTCCTGCAAAGGAAAGATGATTTTCACATAATAAAAGAGAAGGATTGTGCGGGAGAAAAAGAAAACTACGAAGGGGAGGCACACATATTACTTTAATGTTACATCACCATTTTCAAAATAACTAAATTATCGTTGAAGTTTGAAAACAAGGAGCAATAGCTAACTCGTTGCTACAAGGACAGGGACAATAAACACAAAGGTAGAGTGCTGAGTTTTTCTAGAACCTGAATCTAGTCATGTCTGGTCCCTCACATTATAGCCATCCATTTTTTATACGGATGGTCACCATTTTTACATGATTGACAAAATATTCAATCATGACCAGGTTCAAATTAATTTTTCACAGTAGTTAATGCTCCATTGTTTGGATTTTTCCTGCATGATGTTGAAATCTTACATTAATTAAAATCTAAATACAAGCCTTTTCTCTAAAAAAAAATTTTAAATCTTTTTAATTTTAGTCATTTATTTATTTTTAAATTATCAATATTTATTTAATAAAATACACATACTTTACATATATTTTAATCGTAACTGTCCAATAATTAACAAACAACTATAATACAGGAAAAAAATAAGGTAACCACTATCCTACACCCCCATCCCCTTTTTTTTTTTTTACTTTTTTTATTTTTTATGTTTTTTTTAAATTTTTTTTTACTTTTTAAAATTAATTAACTATTTTT
>JASKGM010000013.1:10551437-10615725 GCA_034509205.1 Ceratonia siliqua | reverse complement strand
ATTTTATAAAATAAAAATTATTAAAAAAAACTTTAACAAAAACTTTAAAAAAATTTCTAAACTCCCCTACAGCCACATGCTGTAGGGGAGTGTCCCCCAAAAAATAAACATCCTCTTGTAATAGTACCTATTTCAATGAATGAGGACTCAAGGAGTCTGCTTCAAAGTTACCTTTAAAACTGTTTCTTTGTCCTTCTCTTCTAATGTTTCGAAGTTACCTTTCAAGGAGTCTGCTTCTTTACATGACCGAACAACCAATGAGGTGACTAAATTTAAAACTGTGATATAACAAAAGCAGACTCCGGAGTCCGGACTCAACCTCTCAGTCTACGATAACAGTAATCGGCCAATCAGCTTTTAATTCTCTGCGTGCTTTTCTCCTAATATGTGGGTAGCAAAGCAATGGCACAAGTTTAGAGGCTGAACTCAGAAGGAGTACAGAATCTTGATACCGGTTGTGTGTCAACCACAAGAGGGTCTTAAAAGCGACAGGACCATATTAAAGAAGCAGAAACATTTTCGAAATGTTTCCTATTTTAATCTGTAGTCAACTTTTCATTAAGGAGAAAAAAAAAGTAGCATGACAAGTTAGATGCTCCTCTCAACAAATCCTACAGATCTTGTTTCTCCTTTTTTCTCCTGTCTCCTCAATCTCATGCGTCGATGCATTCTGTATTGACATTGATGAAAGGCATCACCATGAGAAAACATAACTTGATAAATTTATTGTACAAGAGGTGTGCGCATGAAGAGGAACTGCACCCAAATAAAGGGGGAAAGCTGTGTCAATAACCAGTAAAGCGAAATCGGCTAATATTAAGTAACTGCTCTAGTGTATACCTCAAATGATTTTCCTGATCGTTCAAATTCTAGCATACTTAGAGCAACTTGACAACTTTGTGAGACAAGAGGCTCCGGATCCGCCGCAAATTCCTCAAGAAGTGCTACACTTTGGTCATCTAGAAGTGCATCCAACATAACAATTTGTGTTAATAATCCAAAAAAGTGAATGAGTTGAGATTTAGACACTTCATAAGTAGAATTAATAACAAACGGTTCAGTAGTAAACTACTAACGCTCAAGTGGCTCAGCAGAACATAACCACCTTAGAATAGACCAAGAGACCAAATCTAGTTTCTCATAAGAACTCTTAAGTTAAATCGGACCGGTGCTTACTTACGACTTAGCATATGGACTTCATTTACATTAACAGAAAAATCAGAAAAAAGAAACGATAGTATTGTTCATTTGATTATTTATAGAATTTGAGAGATGAAAGGGGTGTAGGGGAGTACATAGATGTGATCATTGCTGCATATTTCAGGCACTCAAGAAATGAACCTCAACTGATTACAGGAAAGCAGAGCTCATCCACATATAAGGAACAAATAAAAAGGCAGAGCTCATCCACATATAAGAACAAATAAAAAGGTTTCAGTTAATATAAGATTTACATCTCAAAGTGAAAGACGGTGATTTCCTTCATAAACTACTAAATTCACTTGGAATGCTTGTATTTACTCCTTAAGTTCTACATTAATTGTTACGAGTTTCGTGGATTATATAATGTTTCTCCTTTTGTAAATGGAAGGCACCCACCAAGCAGCAACCACTCCTTCAATACATTACTTTGGAAGAGAAACCACATCATTCAATAATGTTCAGTGGTTATACCTGCAATTGAACCAAGAGCCTCAGCAGCTTCATGTCTAACCATTGGGTGCTCATTCACATCCCTGAGTATATTGGATAGAGCAGCTGAAGCAGCTTTGTCTTGTAGTTGGCCCAAAACATATGCAACCTAAAAATTACAGAATGATCAGCATTGAAAACTAAGAGTTTTGAACAGGTGGAAAGAATTCGAAGTTGGATATTTGGAAGGTATTTGTTTAAATAATGGCTTTTTTTAGTACACCTAAGAACCAGTGGCTACTTTTACCATGATAATTACTAGTTCATTTAGTTCCAAAAAAAGAAAAGATTAGTTACACAGTTAAAAGTTCAATTTTGTACCAAACAATATGTACAAATGTCAAATACTAATTTAAAAAGAAAAAGGCTAGCACATCATAATACAGCCCTCTAAAGCACCCTTTATGTCTCTTCGTGTAAAGCCATTCACACAAACCATATATCCAGATAAAATTCACACAACATGATCAGATAAAAAAAATACTTAACAAACCTCATGGCGCAGAAGGGCACTTTTTGAACCCAAGGAATCAATAATAGCAGCAATAGCTTCATTTCCACCATAATTTCGAAGGGAAAAAAGAGCTGCATACCGCTCATACATCCCTTTTCCTTCATCCAGAAGTACTTTCCTAATGTTGATTAATATAAGTTAGCAACCTATTCATCTTAAGCTAACAAGAGGTTCTATCTATTAGTATGGAACATACAAACCTTAGCTGATCCACAGAAGAACAAGAGGCAGCAGGTGCTGCTGGATCAACAGACTTAAAAGGTGATACATCAGTTGCAGGCAAATCATCACTACTACAAGCATCTTTAAAATGCTCAATACGCTTAAGAGCCAATTCACACGTTTCTCGAACCTCCTGAGCTGGATCTAAATCCAAACTATTCTTCAAAAGAGGAACATTACTATCTGAACCAATAGCACCAAGTGCTTCTGCTGCCTACGAAATTATAACAAAATCAAGTATTTTAATAGTGGAAGTAGGAAAAACAGAAGCAAAAAGAAATAGTAGAACTAAATCTGGAAGAAAGGCATGCCTCATGGCGAACAATGGGATGCAAAGAAAGATCATTCAGAACTGACACTAAGGCAGGGATGGCTTCCAAATCCTGCATTTGACCCAATGCAAATGCAGCCTCATGTGCCAACAAATTTGAAGAATCCCTTGTGGCTGCAAATTAAAATATTAGCTTGGATCAATGCAATTAAAAGAGAAATTGATATAATAGTTTAATTCAGGAAACACCCAATTGATATACCTTAAAATAGAAACTATTGACTAACTTCATTATGGTTCTTATTCTAGACGATAATTCTACAGCATACTCGTAACAAAAAAGTAAGTCCATGAGCTGCGGACATATGGGTCAAGGTCAAGTCAAGTTTACAGAAAATGTATGGTAACATATGTCACAATGTTACGGATTAAAATTTACCGGACAAAATCAGGTATTTACAACATACGAAGTTTAAAACTAGAACTAATAGCATTCTATTTCTTAATTCCTACCGTTTCTAAGCTGAAGCCAAAGGTACTTTAGCCATGAAGTTAATGCAAATACTCCTTAGTCCCTAATTGTGTATGCCAATGTTACAGGATATCATTGCACCTTAACATTTTGTATGGGACAAATGTTGAGATAGTCCCACATTGCCCAAGTGTTGGGTAATGTGGGGTTTTATAATACCTTAGGCACCCTCCCCTCAATGGCTAGCTTTTGAGGGTGAGTTCTACCTAAGGTGTTATAACAGTGGTATCAGAGCAATTTCGGTCTTTGGGTGCTGGCGACGCGGAGAGGGCGACCTAGAAAGGAGCGACCAGGGAAAGGGCTACCTGAAAAAATCAGAGTGAAAGCCACCTGAGTAGGCAGCCAGAGTGGGCCGTCGTGGACGCCGTTTCTTAAGGGACAGAAATTGTTACAGGATATCATTGCACCTTAACATTTGGTATGGGACAAATGTTGAGATAGTCCCACGTTGCCGAAGTGTTGGGTAATGTGAGAATTTATAACACCGGCATCCTCCTCACAACGCTTTTGATGTGAGTTCTACCTCACTGCTGTAACAGCCAATTATTTGAAACCCTATGTGTTCTTCCTTCTTCTCTAATAATACGGTAAAAAAAAATCAAATGATAGAACTAGACCAACAATCCATGGACGGTTCTAAAAAAGGTAAAATCGAGAAGGGAAGAAAAAAGAAGAAAGGAAAGCTAAATACTTCTACTAACCGAGAATAAGGGCGTCGCGAGGGCAGGGACCTTTGAGGTTGCGGAGAGAGAAGAGGGCTCTGAAGCGCTCAGAAATCGGCTGGGTGGAATCCAGTAATAAGTCACAGAGGAACTTTTCCATGTCCGGCGAGGACACAAAGGCGGAACCCATAAGATCGTGACTCCGATTTGAGCTCGAGGCTTCAGAAGCTGTTGTTATGCCACGGCCCAGCTTCGGCAATGTAACACCGAATCCAATACTCCAAGATTTAAAGTTGTATAGCGGTGAATTACTAAAAAAAAAAAAAAAAAGGGACTGGCGGCTTGTGTAGCCGACTAGCCTCCTTAGTCCTTTCCCCCTCCTCCTCCTTCTTCTACTTATTATTCTTATTATCATTATTATTATTATTATTCTTATTAAAACTTATTATCTAATATTTATATTTATGGGTAGATTTTTAATTTTTTATAATTTATAATTTATTTTTAAATATTTGTATTATACATTTTTTATTTTTTTTATTTTTTAAATTTTATATTAAGATAAAAATTATAAAAAAATAAAAAATATATTGATGAGTAGGTTAAAAACTCTCTTCTTTTTCTTATTATTATTGTTATATATATATATATATATATATATATATATATATAAAAGAAAATTGAGATATATTTATAATTTTATTAATATATTTAAGCTTAATGTTTTTAGAGTCTAATCATATTTTAAGTAAAATATAAATTAATATTATCAATATTTAATTTTAAAATTTTATACTAATAATTAATTATAATAATTTTCAATAATCAAAATATAATATAACATATTTTTATCATATTTTTAATAAAAAATATTTTAATGATATTTTACATTCATGTTTTTTTTCCAATAAATACGTTCTATTTTATACATACATGATTTTATAAATACACATAAATTAAAACTTATCACATTCTACCAAGTAAATAATAAGTTACATTTGAATGTATTGATATATTTAATTTTTTTCTTTCTTAAGTATTTTACTTTTTAAGAAAATAATTGAAAATTTAAAATTTCAAAATCAAGTTAAAATATTTTTTTAAAAATAATTAAAACACAATACTTAAAAAAATATAAAACAATTCAATAAAATATAAAAAAATCAAAAAATAATAATGAATTAAAAAAACACTCAAATATACCGATACATCTAAATATAATTTAAAAAACACTAAATTAAAAATAATGTATTATGGTTAGCCAATAAGCTAATAACTTAAATAGCATTAATTTTAAGTTTATACTTTTTTTTTCTGAATTTTGTTGGTTTAGATCATACTCTTTAGATTATGATATGATAAAAACAATTACTATAAAAACTTTGTACAAATTAAATGTGAGATTTCAAGAGATGTAGAGCTAAGAAAATATTGTTTAGTGCCATATGAATACTGAATTTTTGGATCGGGATCTTGCAATAAGACAGGATCTATTATATCGTAGTTATCTGTATTTCCATGGACGACTACGATTTTATTTGTTTTTTAAAAAAAATTTTGAAATTCATGTAATTTTAAAAAAAATTAATCTTGTCATTCGATTACATGGACATCTAAAATTCAAGCAACATAATGGCCGACCGATCTCTTTCCTAATTTTTTATATAATATTTCATAAATATTAAATTTTTAATTGATGTTAAGCATTATTTATTATTTATTTGTATTTTATAAAATAATTATTTAGATATAAAAAATTATTGTTATCTTATAAATTTAAGAATACATATTTTTTATAATGAGTAATTAAATTTTATTTTTAAATAACTATATTTTATACTTAAATAACTACTTTTTATAAATGATACAAAAATAAATAATAGTCAATGCTGTAGTGGACCTGGCTAAAACTCAATAGCCACAGGCCCAACAACCAGATCCATTGTGGACCAATCAACACCAACCTATAAATACACTCCTCAGGTATGACTAAACCACGAATTCTAAGTTCGGACAAAATTAATTTTGGCATCGGAGTGTAATAATCGCATCCGAGCCCCTTGTTTACTTGTCTACAGAACCGACCTCATCTTACCGACCCGACTCGACCACAACGACTCAGGATCAGGACGTTCATAATTCGCACACAGGCATCGACAAATACTAATTAAGAAATTGATGGCCACAAAACACCGTGTAAGAATTTAATGTGGAACATCAAACAATAATATTTTTTATTTTCAAAAAATATCAAATAACAAATAACAAATTATAGAGAATATTAAAATTTTTAAATTAAAAGATAAATAATTAACAGTTCCATTCCACGTAGGTAAGACCAAAGAGGAAGCAAAAGGATGATAAACTTGTAATTTCTGTCAAACAAAGAATGTCAGACTGAGAGTTAGAAGCTTGGAACTTTCTCTTTCTCTTATTGTTGACATTGATGAGAGCATGTTGCCGCCAAAATACGAAACTCTTCCGCTTCTCCTACCTTCGATTGCTCATTCATTCTTGCAGTTGTTGAACGTCGTAGCGCTCGTCAGAAATGGGAGCTCACAAAAGCATCCATGCCGGCAAAGGTTCTTTTACCCAATAAAGCATGAATTTTGCTTAAAGTGTTCTTTTTTCTTCTAAGAATTAAATATCATTGTAACGGTGATTTTTGTGGAAAGCAGCAAAGCTTGACGTCGGAGTCAATTTCGTTCAAAAGCTATGCTGTTCTTATATGCTCCCCCATTTCAGGTTTCTAGAGACTTGACTACTTTTTGCTTCAAAACTTCCATATTTTTTCTCTGCCAATAATGTTTCACTTTAGTTAATTGCTGACAATTTTCTCTATATCTCTAATAGGACATGTGCTAATAGTCCGCTTTCTTTGGCTAGTGGCAGGTATGGAATTTGGTTTAGTTTCTAGTAACAATGACGTCCGGTTTATATTCTTGGCTCTGATCTTATTTCTATTCATTTGGTTAACTTATTGCAGATTTTGCATGAAGCAACCTAACCTATTGGGCAGAAGCGACATGCTTGATTTATCGTGGCACAAGGGGCTGCATGATTCAAACCTCTTGATAGCTTACAGGAGGCCTCTACCTCAATATCTCGGTCAGAAGTGTCTAACCATTCAGGTTTCCGTGCTACTTTACAACAAGGAAAAAGAATCAACTGATATTAGAATTAGAAAGAAAGGAAGGATTTCATGGCATTTAGCATAAACTCAAATTCCTTTTTTCCTTTTCAGCATTCAGTTTCACCTGAGGTTGGGATCCATGGAATTCCTACCAACAATTTTTCCAATTCAGCAAGTGGAGATGTAAGGTTGTCAAAGTTGTCAATAGGCTTAGATCAGATGGATGAGTCTTCAAACTCTAATTGGAGCAATACAACCAGCGTGAACTTTCAGGTTGGATGGACTTAATCTTAGTTTTCATCAATTAATTACTTATCCATGTCAATTGGGCATCTAATAAAATTTTAAGTTCTATTTCCTTGGTTTGATCTGCAAATTCTTGGCCCATGACCCATGCAGCATATTCATTTTACAAATGATGGTGGCCGCTCTATAAGCAAAGATCTAGATGGTTTTCCTTTGACTTGCAGGTTGCTCAAACTTTATTAAATTTTAAATCTTGAGAGAATCCGTTTGACTATTTTTGACATGTCATGTTTTTGAACATTTTATGTAGTGGAAATCCATTTGACAACATGATAGTGTTTAAGCAAGAATCTAAATTTGAAGAAGCAAATGACCGCCGTTTTTCCTATGTAAGTTGTCTTCTTCATTTGGTTATCCAAGAGTATGAAATTCTTGATGCGAACATGTACGTAAATCTTATATGCAAGTTATATTCCAATTCACTAACTGCAAGTTAGTCTATATTCAGTTCAGTTTACAAATCGAACAAGGGATTCCATTTCAATCCAACTTGCTAACCTTCAATCGGTTTAAATTTGTTACGTCAAGGGGAATTAAACTTGGACCAGCATTTTTCTCCACATGGTGAGTTCTCCTTGCCTGTTCAATAGTTATCATGCACTAGTGGATTAGCATTGGGCTTGGCTTGATTCCTTCAAAAGTATTTTATCCTTGTAATCCAAAATTAGTTATTAAGCACTGAAATGAGCTAATAGCTCATATGGCACTAGTTTTTTCCGTTTTATGATTGAGGTGAGTATGATGTGTTTGGATTTGGTTCCCACCGTTTCTTATTTTCCATTCCTTAGATCATGGCCCATATATAACCCCCCAAAAAAACCCATATTGCATGAGGGGAGGAAACAACTGCAATCTGCATATAGTGAGAGGCAGGCTCACAATATCAGTTTTAGCAATATAGTAAGGTCCTGAGGCGGCACAGGGGATGGTATATAAGGGTACAGAGAAGATGCTTTACTGAGTCATGATAGGAAAAGTTAAAGAGGTCTAGAAATATCGAATATGCATCAAGGGACAAGATAGCGAGAAATGGAAGCAATTGAGTGAACTATATGAGGTGATAGGTCTATATCAGGGCACTTGCCCAATAACCACTTGAGGCAGCAGTATAAATATACACTTCCACTTTTCCTATCTGGTTAAGTTAATAGTACGAATGTACCATAAATCCCCATTTATATGCTTGTATTTACCTACATGACATCATTGTTCCATTTTTATCTGGTAGGCTGACAGGTGGTTCAGTTGTAGGAGCCATAGCTCCTCATCAAGCATTTGCAATTGGTGGTCCTGATAGTGTGCGAGGCTATGGCGAGGGTGCAGTTGGTTCCGGACAATCATGTTTGGTATCAAAGAATGAATTGATATTCCCATTGGTATATAAATTTTTTCTCAAACTTGCAGATCTTTCTGGCCATTGACTTATAATACTGATGGAATTCTTTATACAATTCCACCAAGATTCTCAGCATTCCTAGCAATTAATCCTGCCGCATATTAAATCTGGTAACATTTCTTGCTGTATACAGAACAAGAAATTGGAAAGTGTTATTTTCCTGGACTGTGGATCTGACCTGAGGACTAGCCATAGGGTTCCTGGTGAGTTTCATTCTATCACTCATAAAACCATTTAGTTATAACTTACAAGTTTGTCTTGTTATGACTGATAGCTATGGTTAGTTACTATGGTATCGGGGTTTGGCCAAGTTGTATCTCTATCGTTATTTTAGTTCAATACCCCAGAAGACCTATTGTTAATTTGTCACAAATGAGATGTTTTTAAGAATTGAACCCACGATCCTCTCTTAAAGAGCATTTCAATTATCCTATAAGAATGCTGGCTTTGTCTACTACTTTTGTTACACCCACATGACTATTTTTCACTTGCTTTGTCTACTTATCTGATATACTTTGTTATAACTATCTCTTCAAATGAGAATTGCAGGAAATCCAGGAGCGAGGCAGGGCAAACCAGGGTCTGGTTTTGGGGTTGGGTGTGGCATTAGGTTCAAATCCAAGTTGGCTCAAATAAAAATTGATTGTGCTATGAATGCCTTTCAACAAAGAACCGTCTATGTTGGGATTAACAATCTGGTTGTATGAATGCTAACATTAACGTGGCCTAAGGTTGCCAAATTGCTCAGGCTTTCCCATTCAAAGCTCTTACTTAAGATAGATGACAAGAGCGTTGGATGTTACAGAAGGGCCATAATTGTCACTCAAGTTTCCTTTTGTCACAGTGAATGTTCTCCTCCGACAATAACAGCAAACCTAACATGCATGATTCATAACTATTTCTCACCCATAAAGGCATTCTTTATACTTGAAATAAGATCCTTGTTTCACCAAATACGGCAAACAAGCTCGATTAACGCATGGGCCATGTCACTGCTAGCGCAAAAGTCCACGTCTCTTGAAGTTTTCCTGTCACGTTTATGGCATTCTCTTTTGCTTCTTAATCATAATAACCTTCTTCTGTCATTACCTTACAAATTCATATCAAAACTTTCTTCAATCTAAAAACAAACGTAATGATTGAGAATAAACTCGAGTGACCTATTTTAACTATTAATCTGATCTGCAGCATCATTGCACGAGAGAAAGTATTCATAGTATATTTGCTATTGAACATAAATTACCATAGCAGGTACATGGAAGGTTCTACACGGTAACCTGACTTACGTGAAAGGAAAAATAAAAAGAAATAAATGATTATTGTTGATTTTCTTTGCTGCCACCATATTCTGAGAGTGGTGTCTCTTGCATAAAAAAAATGTCCTTTTCATTAATCAAAATTTATAATAAATAATACAATTATCAGGTTATAAAAATATATTTTATTATCTAATTATTTTCTGGAGTTTTTAGTTATTCAAAAAAGTAATTTCGGGAATAAAATTGTGCCATAAGCATGCAGTGAAACTAGCCCCGCCCGACCCTATCCCTCTCAGGCTCCAAATTGAATTACAATGACTGATTGAATAATAAATATGCTAAAAATATCAAATTAAAAATATAAATCTCAATCGTTTTAAAAATTAGAGAACAACTATTGATATTGATTTTTGCTAGTTAGAGTGATAATTATACGTAATGTGAGATTTTTTTTGTTGGTATTATGATTAAATAGTATCAAAGTCAACTTATACATGATTTAATTAATTAATTTATTAGATCATAGTTAAAAATAGATAATCTACATTAAGATTACGAGATTTATAATTTTTTTTCTACAATTCAATCTTAAAAACATTAGGTTCTAAACATGTTTTTTAAAATAATATTATGGTATGACTCCTAATTAATTGGCTAATTCTCCAATTAATAAATTAAAGAATTTACATTTTGTTTAAAAAATAATATATCCCATTTAACCCCAAGTAGTATAAATATTTTCCTAGATACAAAAATTTTCATCAACTATTCTGGAAACGACTACAATTTAATATAATTGGTGTTCATTTTTCTTTTCTATATTTTCAAAGAAATTTATTATTAATTAAGCCATTACAATAGTTCATAAGTATGTTTTTTTCTCACAAAAATAAGAAGAAAGTGTAATTTTACGAAAAAAAATTAACGATGAACACAACTAATAATATCATAAAAGATTAAACTTAAATGTAAGTTGTTAAATTTAATAATTATAAATTTAAAGATCTTCACACACACACATAATACACACACGTATGAATGTATTTTTATTTATTTTAAAAAAGTTTTATATGATTTGAATTATTTATGAAAAAATAGCAATAGTTTATTATTAAATTTTTTTATTATAAATTAAGAAAGGAATGATGTTATTTATATAATAACTTTTGATATTATTTTTATATATATTATGATATATTATTTTATAATATCTTAATAATTAAATAATAGTAATATAAAATAATAAAAAATACGCTAAACAAAGAAGAAAGTTATTACACATCACTTAAAAATAGTCTACAAAATTTTATTTACTGGCAGCATAGCTCATAGTAGATGGACTCAGACCGACAGTATAGGTGATATCATTAGTGGGCCCCGTAGAAAGGTTTAGTGATCTGCATTACCACCTTGTTCTTTCTTGACCATATGAATAACACTCGCCAAGCTCGCATCCTATATAATTTTACATCATTCTCCGTTTCTTCTCTCTGGTTCATATTTGCTGCCCGGAAAGAGAAAAAGTTGCGGCTCCCCTTCTTGAGGTTAGCGTACGCACCAGAATTTTCCTATTCATTCTCAATCTTCTATCAATCAAAATTTCATCAGATCTGATTTTTGTTTATCATATCTTGTATTCTTTTATGCATTTTCTTTGCTGCCTATCCATTTTCTCTCTCTGCCTACGCTCCGTCGCTCTTTGTATTGATTTCTACCTAATTGTGAGAATTTACGGTTAATTATTTGTGAGAATTCTGATTGTCAGGATTCTATTCTTGGAAACAGAGATTGGACGATCGAGTACTCGCAAACGCTCATAGAATCTGCGATCTTGTGAGCCATGAATGCTAGAAGGTTAGTGTGAATTATATAATATATGTTCGTTTATTTATTTGGAATTTTTTTTTTGAAGTTCGACAAATGGTGGCGGCCTGTTTTCTATGTATCAAATCTATGGATTTATTTATAGAACTAGACTTGTCATTATTCAATTTGTTAGGCAGCAGTTGTTAATTCAGATCCGTGGATATGGCACAGTAGGATGGTTTGGATTTCAGTCTGATGATAAGTATTCGTTTTCTTAAATCTGATCATAATTGATGGGCAAATAGCAATTTCAAAGCCATGTTTCTATTTCAATTACGTTCGTACGCTTCCTATTGCTTAGTAGGGATCGAAATTGTGTGGAAGGAAGTAGGTGGAACGTAGATAGAGTGTCAGTGCCCTTATTCTTTCCCAAACTCCACAATTCACTAACCCTTGCATCTTTCAATTGTTGTTCCAATCATTGTTGATCTGATGAATGAGTTTCAGTTGCATGTAGCTTCTTGTATAATTAAATATGATGTTTGGTGCTTGAGGGATAAAATGTCTTTTGATTGGTTTCGAGTTTATCTAATTATGTATGGTCAATTTTGTGACTAAAAAAGATTTACTGATTTAGGTTGAGTGTGACTGAAATGTATTCAGGTTCCTCAAAATAGATTTAGGTATGTGCAACATGACAAGGAAAGATGTCGTATAAGTTATACTTTTTGTCTCTCTCTTACTCTGGTTACCCTTGTGTAATTTGTATAGACAAGCAATGTGATGTAAAGGATCCAATACAAAATTACAAACTCACCTTGCTTCTTCTTTTATTTTTAATTTCCCCTTCCTTTCAATCTCTTCCTGTAATTATTCAACTTTATGATTTCCTTCATTCAGATTTAATTCTCTTCCCAGCAAAATCATTTTATGAGCTGGTGACTCATTTTTCTTTGTTAATAAACTCAATCAGGAAGCAGTCAAACTCTATTATTCAACAGTTCGCTTGTTTTCCATGTTTGATGAACTTCCTTGCTTGGGTTATTGTCCATGCCATGGGACTTTTATCCCTGTTAGTTCAACTCTTCACTTTACCTTAGTGCGGTGTCAGGCACACATTGGAGGCCTTGAGTGGACACGTGTATACAGATGGATATTCGAATGTGAGAATTTCAAAACTGAGTGCACCTGTGTTGGACGTCCTCATGCAAGCAACATAAGTTTTGGCAGAACAAGTTTGATGTGACACTACTGGAAACCATAAGATGGTTGAAGCTCATCAGGGTTGTCGTTATAAGATTGTTATTTGGAAATACATGGGTGTATATGTTTGACGAGAGCTTATTCGTTTATCAATTTTAATATTCTATGCAATTATGGAGATGCCCATTCAGTTTAAAGCAGTTCATGCATCTAGAAGGGAAATTTATGTTGCTTATGTAATTTGCTTGTCCTCTGGCCATTTTGGGTCTTAACTTTTTTTAACTGTGCAGGGACCACCGTAACAACAGAGTTGCTCTTTTTGATGGTATTGAGGAGGGTGGCATCAGAGCATCTTCTTCTTACTCTTCCCATGAAATTGATGAACATGACAATGAAAGAGCACTAGATGGATTGCAAGATAGAGTCAATTTGCTGAAAAGAGTAAGTTTATCATGACTAGTAACATGTTTAGTTCCCTACAGATATAATTAGCATGCAATTTTGTGGATGGTCTCTAATAATCTTTTTAGACTGGTTTACTAGCTTACCCTTTTTTTAATGGGTGTGATTGCAACAGTTGTCGGGCGATATAAATGAGGAGGTGGATAGTCATAACCGTGTGCTGGACCATATGGTGTGTATGCTGCAACTATTGAAACCTATTTGACATTTGCTCTGCTATTTCTTTATTCTGCTTTAGTAATCTGGTGGTATTGAATTAGGGCAATGATATGGATTCATCAAGAGGAGTCCTCTCAGGCACTATGGACAAATTTAAAATGGTATCTAGACTCATGATCCTTTTTGCCTTTTGAAGGAGTGTTTCATTTTTGGTTTGTCTGTACCTTCAAAAAAATCAACATGTTCTTCTCTCTTCTATTTTTTGTTGGGGGAAAAAGAAATGGGGGGTGGGAGTGGGTATGCCATCTTCCCTCTGCTGCTATCGGATATCTGATTTGCTGTCTGTTTTGATGATCTTGTATCATCTTTCAGGTATTTGAGACAAAATCCAGTCGGAGAATGTTCACGCTTGTAGCATCATTTGTCGTAATTTTTCTTATAATATACTACCTGACTAGGTAATTGATCTTTCATTCTATTGTCAGCTTCGTTAGAATTGAGAAGAGTCTATTTTCTATGTTACTGTAATTACTATTACTACTTGTACGATATTCTGGTATGTTTGTATAAAGTTTTTGATGATATAAACAGATATTGAACACAATGAGTAATGTTCATACATAATTTGTCATATATCATCCCGATATTTCTGATTTAATCATAGACCTTTGAAAGGTTGGAGCAATATTTGTAAGCATTTCTAAGGTCTATTAATGCATGCGCGGACTTGCCCAGTAGATTCGATTACATGGTGATGACCCTTGCTGATCCAAGGACGGTAGATTGAGAGTTATTGAGAGTTGCAGGTGCAACACAACAACTTTTATGGGAAGAACTAATATAATAGATCTTGTTGAGTTGTTGATAATACATTCACAAAGTTTTAAGTGACAGGCGTTTGCCTTTAGTTATAGATTATCCGTCCTACCTATTCTTTCCCCCGGGAGGATACAACATATCATCATCTGCAAAATCTGGACGGTAGTAGGGTAGATGGCCTACGCCAACCACAGGTCAGTTGCGTTTCCAAATTATACGCACTATTCCCGAATAATCAATTACCTGTACAACTTTATTTACTTATTTGGAAAAGGAGTGACAATTCTATGTTCATCCTTGTTTCCTCTTTCATTTTCAAGACACTCGTCTCCAATTAATTGATGGATCTAATCTCGTTCTTCTATAATAACCAAATAATTCTCTTTCTATTAGATCAGCTGATGGGTTCCGTAACTCAAATTTACATCCTTTATTTCAATGAAATTTTAAATTTTAAATAATTTAATAGTCTATCATTGATATAATATCCAGACATAGGATTTAACAGGGCATTTGAATGCAAGCTTGAACAATGTTCAAAAGAATTGACAAAACTATAACAAGGAGGCATCGGGTGGGTTTCTAGGTTACTCTAGTGAAAACTTAAAATATCCATAATCAAAACACGTATAAAGCTTAGCAACTAAAATCAAGGTGTAACTCTTTGTTTTATTCTAATTAAGTAATTGACATAGATTTTATGAATGAAGTTTTCAAAATACCAACAACACTAGATATAGCATATCAGCACGATCGTTATACACCTATTATGTGCCAGCAGGTTGCCAAAAAAAAATCCGGTAGCCCAATTTTTTTCAAAACCTTAAACTAAACTAATATCTAAAATTATGATGGTTGTCTCAAATCAAATTGAATAAATTAGATTATGACTCAACTTATTGATCTAATTATTGATCTTCCTTTCTAATCTAGTACAATATATATAGTAATTCGTTAACAGTGTTACAACAAGTTACAAGTGTCAACAAGAGTTGGCTTTAATGGGTAAAATCTATATAACTGTGTCAATTAAAAGATCTTCAATTTGAGTATAGCTGGTAATCTGTTGTAGGCATCGTAGTTGCAGTGCGTCAACTAAGAATGAATGCTTCTTCTGTGCTACACCTGGGTCAGGGTGACGTTGTCGTTACAAAGGCTCAAATCGAGATTTATGCCATTATGTCTGGTAACTGGTACAGGAACCCAACAAAGATCACATCTTTTGAGGTTGGGGGTTGTCTGGATCGATCCGTTCGCTTCAGAAACTAGTTGCTTCACATTGCAGCAGGTAGGTCGGTGTAATCCTTCGCATAAAAGCTAACCTAATTGGCCTTTTTAATTGACGCTGATTGATGACTCTTGTTTTTCGCTCGACTTATGTACATAGTGGTGGCTTCTTCGTCTTTCATATGAAGTTGAACAATGTTGTCACCCTCAAAAGACATTTTGAAAAATCAAGGAATGTATTAGTAAACCCCAGCGGTTAATCCAACCCCGAATAGACTACTGATGCTCTCTTTGACATGCTGTTTCTCCTAATTCTTCATGTCGCATTCGCATCTAAACCAAGTTTCGGAAGGACACAGACGTGAGTGATCACGTCATGCCCATGTTTGTCTATTTTGAATTTATATCTGAAAATATTCTTATTTGGAATTATAGATTCATGTCTGAATCATACTAGTTTTTTAATTCCAACCAAAACCATTTCTTTTTCTTAGTTTATTAGAGGCTACGTAGTAGTTGTATATATAGCTCCTTTCTCATAAATATTATCTTACCAGTTTAAAATAGAAATTAAATATGAAATAGTACCAAATTTTAAATCATTAGAGTTTCCTTGGACACCACCACACTGGGTATGTTGCAGCATAAATATATATAGTAGATAGTAGTTTGCTGCCATCGACTTTTGGTCGAAGGAAACCACAAATTTCTCTAGCAAGTAACTACTTTTGAAGACTACCCTATTGCCCATGTTTATATATCGTGTCTGGGCCTGCCCATAATTTTTTCTTCACTGATTCTTGAGAAATTTTCTAGTCACATTATTGTAATCAGAAAAAACAAAGAAAGAAACACAACTAAAAGACGAAGAGAGAAAATTATTTCCTTTCACTTGTTGGGGGGCCGATTAATTATAACCAAAAAATTTAAAAGTATAATATTAGAGTGGAAACATGACCAAGCGGGGTGAATGCGACATACGTTTAAAACAAGCATATGCACGTTTAAGAGACCAAGTCAGTCTCCGTCCATCGCCTGCTCAAATTTTCTAATATATTAAGTTTTTCTCTTTAAATATTTTTTTTTTTGGTTCTTCTCTTGCATCATCCATTTTCTTCAAAAAAAAAATTTCATTAATGAACATTAATTAAAGCTATATCTAAGAAATACTGCTTGATATATTAATTAAGAATACAAAATATTTTCATATCAATAGGAAAGAAAAAAAAAATAGTCTTCCCAAAGCTTATATTATCATGAGATCGAAGTTAACATTTCTAACTAACTCAGGTTAACCCACTGCCTAGGCCACCATTAATTAGTAGCTAGAGTAATAATAGAGCTTATGTATGAAGTTTGTTTAAGAATTAAGTTATTTATAACAAATCATGTTGTGGCTACTTTTTGCAACGTACATTACTGCTTTATTACCAATACTAACTGAATAAATTCCAGACTACTAGCTATCAGTAATATTCGGTTTGCCACCATCTCTGAAATTATAGCTCTAACCAAATTAAAGCAGCAAAAAAAATCTCAATCAAAATGTCAGTATAGACAACTGATCAGACCATGTGTAATTGATTGATGCGATTCAAATTAAATGGTAAAAAGAAAGAAAAAAACATGCCTAGCTACATTCCGAGATGCATTGAAAAACCAAGGAAAGCAATTTTCCACAAACTGGATCATTTACTTTTGCAATTTGCAGAGGAAACATTTCATTTGACATTATTAATGTGGTACTACTAGTTTCTTTTTGTTATAACAAAAAATTTAGAGCTTCATTAATATTGGATCTATTGAAATAAAAAAGCAAGAGCAGTTTGCTCAAAAGGATAAACTCATTAATGCTAACATGATAACTGAACTATAGTCACATATTAATTAAGAAATGGCATCATAGAACAGTATGTCCCTTGATTGTTTTACTGTTTGAGCTATAATTTCTCTATATTGTGAGTCACCTAATCACAGTGCTCCCTCCCTAGTCCCTAGCAACGCATTCACTTCACCATTTGTATTTGATTAATTTTTTAAACCCTTAATTAATCGGGTAATAACCTAACATAGGTGTTAAATACTTCAAATAATAAAAGGCTGATGGCCAGAAGAGAAAAACAAATAAGGTTGTAGATTCATCATTCCTTCACGGACACAATTTATTGATTCTTAGAGATTAAAACCCTCATAAAAAATAAATAATTAGTATAATTAGCCTAATTTTCGTTGCCTTACAGTTCCATAATGCAATTTCTTAATTAAACACTCACACAAGCAGGAAGCTGCGTACAAAAATTAAACAAAAAGGAGTATATACTATTTAGCAAAAGAAGAAACACTCACATAAGAACTTCCCTAGCTAGTAGGATTAAGGGCTAGACATATGGAGAAAGCTTATTTATTGATGAGTACCTTCGCCAGAACCTTTATGAAAAAGCCCCAAGCTTTAGGCATTTCGCTTCCTGGAGATTCCAATTTCCAAGCCATCTCTATGCAATTGCATGCTGTAAGAAGATAGGGACTAAAAGGCAGACATGCTTCTATATCTAGCTATCAGCTTCTGCACCCTTTTGATTCCAGAAACGAAACATAAGTGTGGCAAATTCGAAGCTGTACAATGGAAAATATATATAAATAACTAGACATAAACTCTTACATATACTTGATGGGTAGTAAACTCTTATTTATATACTTGATGGGTAGAATTTATGCTACGGATAATGACCCAGTCGAAGCTCCAAATCCAGCCCATCCTCTTCACTGCTATCTTCTACCTTTTCTTTATTTTCACGTACACATAATGGATTAGTATACAAGCTCAAACTCCTCCTCCAATCTTCTCCAAACAGGTCCCGATCCCCTTGGTTTTCTCCACAGAAGCCCTCACTATACTGTATATGTGAAGGTCTGAGACCACATGGCGGTGCAGGAAAAGAAATTTGACGGTAATTACTATCTACCTCACGAGCAGTAGAATAGTAATTCCCAGGATGGCTTGAAACTGCCGAATAAAACCCAAGATCCGAATAGTTCTCGTCAACCTTACTTGAACTAGAAGGAGGAAAACTGGGTTTGGTCTTGGCTCTATCTTTCCTGTGTATATTCATATGTCCACCCAAAGCTTGTGCTGTGGTGAAGCCTCTCTTGCAAAAGACACACTCGTAGGATCTTCCAGTACCTGTATCATCATTTGGCTCCGATCGATCAGTTTCTTCGCTGGAGCTCTTGGAGTCTTCTGGGTAGCTGAATTCCATGGTAATTAGAAGCGGAGATTTAATTTGTTGGGAATATGAGAAATAGGAACTCAGAGAGAGGATATTATAGAAAGATGGAAGTGGAGAAGGTTTGAGGAACAGCCAAATTAAGGACATAGACATTACCCATGAAGCGTCAAGTGAAGGTGTGTAAAGTAGAAAAGTCTTAGAAGTTTGCTTATAGAGGTATTTTGTTAGCCGGCAGTGGATTTATCTACTGCAGACAAGAATATTATTTTTATCTGTATTCTTTATTATGATTTGTCTCCCATTTGGGCTCTTCTGCTCTCTGTTTTCCATAACACGGCCTTTACGTTGTATTCCTCGTAACTTCTTTCTTACAAATGAATTAACATCAAATTATAAAAGTAATTTCCAGTTTTTCACTTTAATTTAATTGGTCACTCTCTCTTCATATATAAAAAAAGTGAATATTTTTTCTGGAAGTAATATATAGGTATATGTCATTTAATTTGGCTATGTTGATTTTTTTCTTTATCAAAATTATTATTTCTTTCATCCCTAAAATCAAATGTGCTCACACTTTTAGGTGGATGGAAAAGCTAATTAAAATTTAAATTGTCTTGATGAGCTTTTTAACATTAATAAATTAATTAAAAAGACCTTGAATTTATGGCTTTTTTAATTTTAAAATGAAACCTTTGACAAAGAAAAGAAACATAAGGCAAGGTTCAGTAATCTTGTGACTCAAATAAAAATGGATGTCATGCATGTTTAAATTTTCAAACTGTAGATGTCCAATTTATAAGCCCAATTAAAAGGCCTAAAGGTAACTAAGATGGATCAAGACCCATGCCACAGCCTATAAATATTCACCTCAAGTATGGCTAAATATTATTTTTTGCTGATCAATCTCATACTCTTTACTCGGACGAACTAACTTAGTCATTTGATAAAAGGAATTAAAATCTCAGACCGACCAAGACACCTAACCGACCTAGATACCGCTGAAGGTTCGTCGTCCCGAACACAAGCATTGACACAAACCATTGCTGTCAAATAAAATCTTGATGAACAAAGTGAATGTATCTAATATTAAAGAGTTACAGCCCCGACATGCTCCCAAAGGATTACATGCAAATGCCCCTCAGCAGGCAGGAAAAATTAAAGTGAGGTAATTTTTCTTGTCTATCTATATGTTTGCCTTTTGAGGTTTTCACTACTGCATATATATGCAAGTCAATTAACATACAGTCAAAGAGGGCACCCTATAGATCTTCCCTAGGTACGACACAGCATGAATCTCTTACTGATCAGGTAACACATGGCTTATGTTTCTTTATGAACCTGTGATAACATAGATTGGAGATTAACCGAAATTAACTATACGCTAATCAATCATAGTATTTGCGAGGAAACATGCAGGAAACTTCCTGCAGGGCATAAAAGTGAAAGAGACCAATGCGAGTTGTAGCTTGTACTTGTCCTTAAGTTTAAACTCTTTGCACCAAATTTATCTAGTGGCCACCACATCATATCTTCACGTCATAATTAACAATCAACGTCATTCAACAAAAATGCCACCTCGTTAATTTGTTTTGGCCTACATATGGAATTGATTAGGTAACAATTAATCCTGCTGCTCTTTGCTCCTAATAACAAACAAGGACATAGTGATCCTTAGAGTTTCTCTTACTTTGTATTATATAATCCAGCTTTATGTTATCCGACGTATACATGTGGTGATCTCCTTGTTTCAGTAGAATGGTTTTTTGGCATTTAGTTGTCTGGATCATGATAAAAACGATCATGAAATACATAGTGCCCTCCTGTTCATTTCTTATCATCAAATGATTCAGCTCATGGAAATTGAAATAATATATATATATATATATATATATATATATATATTATATAGAACTTATATTAGGTAAATAATAGAGGGATTATTTCAGAGAAGGTCAGTGAGATACCAATATTGGGAAAATAGTTAATTATATATGGGTATCAACACATCACTTATATATAACAAACTCAAACAAAGTTCAATTGGGGTTATATATAAGTTCAATTATTTCATCGTTGTTGTTGAAGAATCAATTTTTCCTCTACCAATACAAGAAGACAAAGCTCCTTTCTCTTCAAGGAAAAGCGACAGGATTGCCAAGTTGGCCTGCCAATTATTTACAAACATATCACCATTAGTTCAAATCCCTAGCTTTAGACAAATAGTGAGGAAACAATTAAATACGAATGTAGCTTGCACCTGCTTCCCTGATAGTTATTACTTTTTTAAAATCCAACACAAAATTGACCTTCTATATAAGTTCTTAATGAAACAACTAAGTAATATTATATCAGACTAGTTGCTTGATTAATGAATTGCAGGTATCTAGAAGATTACTATGTATATAGTTTGCTTGAGGTCTGTCTGATTTTTTGAATGAAGCTTGCTTCCTCAACGACCTTAGGAAGAAATCTGAAATTAAATAGATTTACTAAGTTTCTTCAGCAACCTGTGAAGTATATAGATCAACTAAGTAAAGCAACCGATGTGGTCACTGTGCTGACTAGAATATCATACTCATTAGTATTACAATCTTATCAAGGTTATCAATCAGCAAAATTGGATGGTAGGGAGGAATGAGTAGACATAACCTTATGGCCATTCAATTGATTAATTTTTTTGTATCCTTTAAATTATGTCGTGTTGAGGTATATATTAATATATATATTGAAAGAATTAGAATGTGTTATGGTGTAGTTAAGAAATGGCCTTAATTAGATATTAGTTTCTGACTTGGTCTTCAAGAAACTTATAACAGAATAAGACATAAAGACAAGGACAAAGATAAGAAAACGAAAGACAAATAACATGCGATTAATAGCCGATCGAATATTATATTTCCCGACCGAATTGCCCCGTATTTTATTATTTAAATTCATTTTCCTCTTGATCTTAAAGAACAGATTTCTTGGCTTTGTCTTCGTTAGTAAGAAAGCAGTTCGGGATGAAGAACTTCGATCAATCTTTTCCTTTAGGACTTGTGTCCATACCAGTTCAGGATGAATTACTAATATCAACAATAATGAGTTAATTGGTCTCTGGGTGTTAATATCAACGAAAACGATCCCCAGTAATTAACAAACAAATTCTTTATCATAGTATAAGGTCATTTTTCTACATCTTTTCCTTGGCAAGTAAATGAGTTTATTCTGTCCTTGTGAAGTGGTGGGTACGTGGTTCAATATGGGGTTCGGATCTCAGACTTTACGTTGAAATTTTTTTCTACTAAAAGAGAGATGTTGTACTTCAAAAAAAAAAAAGACAATATTAGATCTAAGTCATCCAAATATTTTTGGATGGCCTAAATCTCCAAAAAAATTTGGATAAAATCCCAATCGAAAAGGCTGAGATTTAGATTCTCAATATGGTTGGTGTCTAAAGAAAGATCTAAAATACATGGTCATGAGGTCAAAGCTTTAGACAGGCTTCTCTAATCCATTGGATGCAAATCTTAGTCATCCATGTAAAAATGAATGGTTAGGATTTGACATACTTTGTAAATATTTTTTTAAAAGCTTTTTTTCCTTTAAAAAAAAGTGACCATCCGATCAAAACAAATGACCACAATTTATACTACATGTCAGTTATGTCTTTTTATAAAATATGACAGGATTCTTTCTCTCGTTGAATTGTTCAACAATAGATTTATTTATTCTTTTTATAATATAAACTATGAAGATCTTGCACATTAGGACATTGATAGAAGAGAAAAAAAAAAGTTTTTTTTTAAAAAAAAACGGAGAATGTCAGATAAAGAGGTCCCGCAATTTTTTTAATTTGGAGCGTCTGCTATTATATTTATGATATGTTGATTATTGACCGTCAAATAACTTTAGAAATTAGTTAGCTGAAAAGGCTTCGTTTTGTTTAACCCCTCAAAAATTCTTTCGCGAGCTACGTTCAAATTTCAATTGTCAATTTTCTTTTTGTCTTGAATGAAGGAGGCTAATATCTTATTAGGGCCAACTAAAAAATCAAAGCTTTTAGGTGGAATAAAAAAAAAGAAAGACGAGTTGAGACTTGAGAACATGTTGAACCATGGTCTAAAAAGGTAAGCCCAATGAATGCAGGAATGACAATGTAGCCCTATTCAGCAGAACTGTACTTGGACCATTTCAATTACTTGGGCCCCCAGCCACCATCTTAACGACAAGAAAAAAAAACCGTAACCAAATGAAGTTGCCGTACGTTGCACAGAGTTGATGCTAAAATTGTAGTGTAAGGAGCGTTAGTCATTGGAAAGAGGAGAGGGGCCATAAGTGAATTGGAGAAGATAAAAAGAAGAGGCAAATTAAGGTGGTTTGGGTGAAGGAAAGGTAATGAGCATAAATGGTAGAGGACAGTGACGGGGGCGCCGACTGCCTTACTCTAACCCATTTCTTCTTCTTTCACTAAAACTGCACTTTATCAGCTTGTGTTGTACATCCACGTCTCCTTCATTCCTCATTCATACTTTAGTGACATCATTGCACTTCAATTCTTCAAACTCTCTTACTATGACCCAAAGTTAATAAATCAAGAGAGAGAATTGTATCTTGTTTTGGTTGGTATTGAAAAAAACTATTGAGTTTCTTCTTAGGGAAGGCCACCATGATCACAGGGAACATGCAAGAGATCTAACGTAGGAAATGGAAGCACAAGGTCCCTATCACAGATACCCCTTTGATCATAGGAGAAGGCATTTATTTTTTACCATCTATATTAGAGCTACAGAATGTACAATGTAGCAATATCATCTCTCTCTTTCTCTCTCTCGCTGGCCCTTGCTTTCTCTACCGGCCTCTTTCTTCTGTTTAACAAAAATTTTATCTGAGTGAGGCATCAGATTCATATATAACACGTTGAAGGTCCCTTCTGACATCTTCTCTGTGTCTTCCTTTTCAATATTATGCTTAGAAAATCGTATATATATATATATATATATGTTTCTGCAGGTTCATATACGATTTTAGTCTTCTTATTCATCACACCAAAAGAAACGCGCTTCCAATATATATTTATATATCAGACATGACCTCACGACCAAAAAAGAAAGCAATTATTCACGCCTAATTCATGGCAGCAAATAAAAAGCATGGGTAATAATTAACTTGTTCATTTATATATACACATGTAGCTAGCAAACTATTGGTTTGATCAGTAGATAGAAGAGAAGAGGGGGGGGGGGGGGGAGAGAATGGATGTTTTAAGGTATATTTGAAAAGAATGAAAATGAAGAAAATTAAAGGAAAGAGTGAAAACTAACTGTTTTTTTTAATTAATACATACCGGAAGGATAAAACTACGAACCTAGCTGAGAGCCATTTGAATTGTTTAATATTTATGTAAGTTTTAAATTTTTAGTGAAGATGTAGATAACTGTTCAGCACGAGCCCCACTTCGATTCATTGATGGAAAACCATATGTGACCGACATTTGTTCCTGTTTCTTGAAAGATAAATATATTATATTGGGTTGTACCAATATTCAAATATTCACATTCTTTATATGCACCCTTTTAAAATCGAGATACATGAATTAAATATATATTACTACTTGACTCATTTAGGGCCAACTTTCAAGAAAGATCTGTAGATCACATTGGCTGATGCTTTGCCTAAGAAAATAAGGAAGCTAAGAGGCAGGTTATTAATACAAAACTTAACTTGGATTATCATACGTAAGCATGCAATTTGTATAATATTCAGCTTTAAAAGAAAAAACTGTGGTTTATAAGATCTGATTGTATATATATATATGGACAAATACAATATTGTGAATTTTATCATCAAATTGTTTTGATCTCATTCATCGCAAAAAAAAAGAAAAAAGAGCATGATAGAATAAACCACCCTTGAGAAAAATCAAAGAGTGCATATATACCCAAGAAAATGCATAGATTTTATGAAGAATATCCATCTGAATCGCATGCTCATCTATCTAGAGAAACTAGTGAAAGATAATGGCATATTGCAAATCATATTCAATAATCAAATCTGGTCAAACTAAACATGAAAAAGAGAGAGGAAAAAACTGGCTGCGATTTAAACCTCTAAAAGATTATATATGAACTTGGAACCTTTAATTTTTCTACTCCTTTTTGTGCTTTATGGCTTATCCACCGTCACACCAAATTGAAATTTAATTCTACGCACCATTGATCCACCATATCTAATGCCTAGAGTATAGTAGTGCAACAAAATTATAATATTCCAACATCAGCCCCCACCTAATTATAAACGATCTTACAAAAATATAAATAAGGGATATAAAGCAGTTCGAATGGATTACAAAGTAGTGCAACAAGTAATAACAAAGTGAAAAAGTTGCATACTTGCGGTGCTCTCCATATATATAATTTTGTATTGCTCCTAGCTAGAAATGCCCCAGTCGAAGCTCCAAATCTATATTCTCCCTTGGGTGTTTAAGCAACCCTATTCCCAACTCCAATTTGATGCTATTCTCATTATTGATCTTGAAAACCAGGTTCTCGTGCTCCTCTGCAAACCCCTTCAATTCTTCAATTCCAAAAGCACTCCTTGTGCTCTGATGACTCAAAATTGGAAGCTGCTGGGAAGATGTAGCCGAGGAGGGTGAAGGAGATAATGTCAGACAAGGGCTATGAAGCGGAGGAGAACGACGTGGTGTGTATGGCAAAAGCTCATCGGATAAAGGAGATATTGACGAGGATGGTGAAAGAAGAGTTGGGTTAGGGTTAGGTTTAGGACATTCAGAAGAAACCCATGAAGGTAAGGCTGATCTTAATCTTGCCCTATCTCGCCTGTGAACATTCATATGTCCACCCAAAGCTTGAGCAGACCTGAACTCTCTCTTGCAAAAGTTGCATCCATAATTTCTCGCCGGCGATGTGCATATGTGGTGATCTTCAAAGCGAAAGGTATCGTTCTCTTTGTGCTTATGTCTGCTGAGATAGTTTCCTTCCATGAAGCTTTTTGTCTTGTCCAGCCTGTTTACCTGTAGAGAGAAGGGAGAACCATATATTATTAAAAATCTAATTTGACTCTGTTCCCATAGAATAAAGATAGAGGATTGAATGGATCTCTCACAAAAGGACACTTCAGATTTCAGAATTGTGGGAGTGGGAAAGAGAGAGAAAGTGATCCAAGGTTTGCTTCATATTGAAGCTTAACTTCATATATTCGGAGACAGAAAGTGAAGATCTCAGCAGGGGTACTTCATCTGCCACTGTCTGCTGCTACTGTATTTGGATACTGCTTAGCAAATAAAATGGAGAAGCTGTGTGATAGTGGTATTCCCCCTTTTGCCTGATGCTGGAAAGCTCTGGCAAATAAAACTTACACTACTACACTCAAGTGACTTTTAACAGAATTTAACTCGGATGTATTTTTAGAGAAGGTAAAAGTGAATTTATTAATTATCGCAATCCACTTATTCCATGGTAAATTACATTTTGTTCTTTGAATTTGCTAGATAACATGTGAATATATGTAAACACTTGATTTTATTCATTTTTTTTAATTTGAAATACAAAAGCATCAAAAAAAATGTAAAATCAAAAATAGTATTTTGTTTATTTAAAAATGAAATTTAAAATGAAAAAACTTTAATTAAAAAAGAAAACATAAAATAAGATGAGAAAGAAAAAAAAAACCCAATTCCTTCTCTTTTTCAGCCCACATTCTCCTAGTCCATTTCCATCCAATTGATCTTTGGACCCTCCATAACCGATGACCCAATTCTCCTTTCCTTCTTCCCTCAATACCTAGCCGTCAATCCCATTCCTTTTCCCGCCCTCTCTTGGATCCTTTTTCATTTACTTTATCCACGCATACCTCACGGCCCCTCACGCCATTTCTAGTTTCCCTGCTGCTCGTACACAACGCACTTCAGCACTCACCCATGTGGAGGTTTCTCTCTCTGGTCCCCCATCCATGCTCACACAGCAGCATCACCACACCATTTCGTACTCGACCAGATGCTCCAAACGACCACCTTTCTTCCTAGCTTCACTCACGCCAACTGTCACCCCTTTTCCAATGTGGTCCTTGGTCTCATTCTCTTAATTCCATTTCCTGATTTCACACATAGCTCATGCTCACAAATTGTGGTCCTTGCCGTTACAGCTAGCTCACGGTTCCTCTCTGATATCGTTACGCACAGCTCACACCAGATTTAGTGCTCATTCGGCTATAAAAGGGAAGAAAAATGATTGATGGAGGCACGGTCTCTTAGAGAGAGAATTTGGAGGAAATTGGAGAGACTATCACCGCCGTTCTGCAACTGAAGGCTCTGGGAGAGAAATTTTGGGGAATTCACCCTGTCTTTATCGCTGCCTTTGGAGATCTGGGGAAGGAATGAGTCATTTTCTGACGTTAATGATGTGAGTGTTTTCATTGCCTTCACTATTGATTCTTGTTTCTTTTCTGTATGACTAGAGTCTGTTAGGCCAAGTGGGTACACTAGTTCTAAGTGATTTGGGATGAAGTATGTTGAGTGGAATTTGATTCTTAGTCGTTAAAATGTTATTTTAATTTGTAAATTAAAATCTGGTTTGTTGCTCTATGGTGAAGTCATTGATCCCAACTTGATTCTGAAGTGGTTTTAAAATGCGAGTTTAACCTAAACATTACATCTGGTTCTAACCCTTGATTTAGTTTTGGAATGTACTCTGTTTTGGTGGAATTAAAATTTGGTTTTAAGCATGGTTAGACGGGTGTTTTGGATACTGCTTCTAATCTTTGATCCATAATTGATTTCCTATTTTGTTTGTTGCTCAAATCTGTTTTACCTTTAGATCAAAGTTAGACTTACATTCAAGTTCAAATATGCCTTGTCATGTTGGTTCAAATGAGACTTCAACATGGATTAAATGGATTTGATTTGTTATTTCAACTTTGGGTTTGCTCTTGCTCTATTTCTGGATCAATATTGTGTTGTTTGAACTTCGAGTCTTTAGAGTTCAAATATGCCTTGTCATGTTGGTTCAAATAAGATTTTAATCTGGGTTAAAATGATTTGATTTGTTATTACAACTTTGGGTTTGCTCTTACTCTATTTCTGGATCAATACTGTGCTAAATACATATTGGTGATTCTCATGGTTTTTGGTGACCTAGTGTGCCCCCATGCCTCTGAATTTAATTTTTTGCTTTTTGTTTTTTTTTCCCTTTAGTTTTTAGTTTTTAGTTTTTAGTTTTTGTCTTCATCTTTGATCTTTATATGGTTTGTGAATATTCTACTATATAAGTTTTTTATTTTATTTGTTTATCTGTATTACATTAATTTTTATATTCTCCTTTTACTTTCTTTTTATTTATTCATTTTTTTTCTTTTTCTTTCTTGTTTCGCTTCTTTCACTTATTTTATTTGGATTGTTTAAATTTTGTGGGTTGTATTATTTTTACTTTGTTTGCACCACTTTCTCTTGTATAAGGCATAAGCCATCATTTTTTTTCTTCTTTTTATCATTTATCATGTTTATTTATTTTGCTATTATTATTTGATTTTTTTTATCATTGCTAATAAATGGAAAGTGTCCAAGCACCCTAATTTTGGTTTAAAGAAATAGTAAAAATAAATAAAGGTTTTCTCAAAGTTAAAATCAATTTCAAAAGGCTTTTCTTTGAAAAATAAATTGAATAAGTTTTTCTTTTAATATGAATACTTTAAAATTCTTTTTATTTGAAAAAATTATTTTTGTTTGAAATAAATGGGTTTCAAAAGCCTATTTGATCAAAGTTGTTTTTTTGAATTTAATGGCATCTAAAAGTGGGTTTCCATTGAGTTAAAGTTGGTTTTTGGTATAACGTCACTTAAAATTGGGCTTCAAATGCTCGTTAAATTAAAATTTATTTTTTGGGTTTAATATTATTTGAACGTGGATTTTAAAAGTCTAGTCAATCAAAGTTTGTTTTGGGATTTAATTTTGGGGTTTTGTGAGTTCACTTTAACATCATTTTTTAAGTTAAAATTGTGATGCAATTATAAAAAAATTATTTACTCAGCTTTAAACGTGATTCCAATGATTACTTTATTTTTCATAAGCTTCTACTGGAGGTATATTTTCTCCAAAAATCCTAATTACACTTTAGGTTTTAAGTGAAAGTTCTTCTTCCCATGAAGTTTTAATTCTTCTAAATATTATGTGGAGAATTATTCTCCCATTTTGTTGAGCTTTATGTAAAAATTTATTTTTTCATATTGTCTCGTTTCCTCTAAACATTACGTGGAGAATTATTATTCCATTTTGTCGGGCTTTATGTGAAAGTTTATCTTCTCCTAGAGTCTTAATCTTCATAAGCTTTAATGGAGGTTCATTTTGCTTTAATGCCCTGTCATCCTTAGGAAAGCGATTATGTATCATTCCTAATCAAAATCTCATCAAATTATTTCGAACCTTAATCCCTTTCGAGGTATTAGGTACTTACCTAATAAGGCAGGTTCGATTATTTCATCTTTCATTTCTTCATCGTAATTAAAATAGTAATTAAAATTAATATAAATTAAACCATAAATGATATAGGGTAATTATTCTTGGAGATGGACGTTGTAAGGTGCTTAACACATTCTCTACGTCAAATTAAACTCTCGAACCATTCCTCTGACTCTGTTTTTAATCTTTATATATATTTTTTTGGTCGTCTTTAGGTCATAACGATGTCTTTTCCGACCTTCATAGTGACAGTATTGATTAAAGACATGTAAACATAAAGAAAGACAAAGCATATATAATTAATTAAATTACTTGTGTAGTAAAAATTACTTCAATACCAAAAAAGGGAAAGGGAGGAAAAGCATTTATTTTAATTTGTATAAATATATTCATGCTTTCGTTTACATGTTTGAAGTACTTAAATTGTTATATTTATTCATCATCTCATCTCAACCAACAATTAGTTGATATACTGGTATTGATCGAGTTTATCCTCTTCCCTCAAGGCTTATGTTTGAATCTCACCCCATACAAAAGGATTAATTATTCTAGTTAAAATTAGATTTCAACCCGTAGGTGCTCCTTCATAGACCTGATTTTCCACGTCCCTGACATAAGCAGCTAATTAATCTTTCAATGCTAAAGTACTCCTTCTTGGTCCTAATTAGTTTCGATGCCCATATTTGGCCTGTGTGTTGGGATCTAATACTCCTGCTACATAAATTCTTTATTACAAGCACTTACAAAAGCAAGGAAGCAAATGAATATATGGAATCCTTAATACATAAATTCACTCTCTCAGCCATTTGAAATCATAAAATAAGAATGAGAAGGGACGTCTACAATGTGAAACGCTAATTAACAAGTTCACCAAAGATTGGTTTTTTCCCAACTTTGCCTGAATGATCTACAGAATCCCGAGACAAACATTGTATCAACAAATTTGTACACAGTATATGTGGCAGAAAGATTGCACGTGCCAAAACAATGGCAAGATCCCCTCGCCCAACCTTTCTTCTCCCTGTTGTTTCCCCAGATAAAGAGATGATGAAAAGAATAATACAAGGCAGAAGGAAGAGATACCAGTTTAACTAGAAGAAATCATCAAATGAACCTCCTTAATCATTTCCAGATCCTGCGAATGCAATCATAAGGAAATTTTCTTTTCTTTATATATAACAAAAGGACGCTTAGAACAAAGATAAAGAAAAGTAAATCCAAACGCAAGCTGTGTTTTAACTGTTATCAATTGTTATAATTATTATTGTCATCATCATAATATCATTATTTCGATGTATATAATCTGTGTTATTATATGGAGCTACCAAATCCTATTACTTCTACCTTAACTGTAATTAGGAACCTCTATATTCCATAGTAAACCCCAGACTAATATTGAACCCAGAATCTTAAAAAGAGTACTTCTACACTTATAATACATAATAAGAAAATTTTGCTGAAATTACACCAAAACCACTTCTATATTTATAACCTCCAGCTACTTCCGTAAGAGGTGAGTTGATCTCACTACTAAGTCCATTCTATGCATATCTCTCAACAAGAATCAGCACAGTTAGTAGGAAAATATCAAAACCACTAATAATAACGACCAAAGTGACCTTATGGAATATATTTTGAAGATGCAATAGTTAGAACCTTTGCCAATGGCTTCTTACAGAGTTAAAGAGAGAAAGACCAACTATCTTTAATTTAATCCTGGAGGCCCCCTTTGGTCACTTTTGACCCATAATTTCTTAAGTTTGCTTTAACTATGTTTAAGTGGGTTTTACCAATTTTAACTAAATGTGCTTAGTCCAGTTGACAGTTCTGAATAGGATGGACTTATAGTAGTGTAAACTCAATTTTCAAAGGAAGGTATCTATAGATTTTAGAATACTCCAACACTAAATGACAACCAAAATCCAAACAATAAATTTTTTTTAATTCTACATGCAGCAAAATCTCTCACTTCATTATTCCAACTAGCCATATTTGCTTGATCAGAATGCCTAACTGATTAGCTATTCCTTCTACTATAGGAGTTGCAACTCGCAACTATAAAATCATTCTCGTGTACTATAGGAGTCCCAAGATAGGCCAGATCCGTCTTGAGGTGAACTATTAGCTTTATAAGAAAATCATTTTCATGTATTCTTTTCACTCGTCCACATCAGATATACTCGATCTTTGTTATTGTTCTTTACATGTCTCAGACCCCAAGAACATGCCTATGTTTTCCAAGAATGTCTATGTTATTTTTACTTCGGCCAAGACCAAGGACATAAGAACATGCAGCTTTAAACACTGACTCAGTATAAGCCACAATCAAACTTGCAGAGGCAATAATTTTCATTCTGGAGGATATCTTATCCTTCACCAAATTGTACTCCTCTTTTCTCTCAAAAAAAAAAAAATTCTTCTTTTATCCCAAAAAAAATAAAGAATTGAAGAACCAATAGCTACCATAATCCAAAGTAACCGATCGATCCGGCAGAACAACTCAAAAGATAAAGAAGTATCGTGACTTTCTTCATGCTTGTTCCAAGTTCGAAGTACCATTTGTACAAGTAAGAATCTCCCTCGTTACATGATTTCTTCTTCATATAGATAGATGTAGGATCTATGGAGCAATTACTTACAAGCACATTTTGTGAAACAACCCTTCCTATATGATAGAAAAGGATCCCCTGATTCTGAACCAATCTTACATGGAATCGCAAATCCCAAGTTTGTCTATGAAGAGAATCTAATTATATTAGTGTCTATAATTGGTTTCTTTTGTATAATACTAATCAATAGGACCTCAAGATCTCCTACTTTGGAAGAACATTCTTTGCATAACAAATATAGAAGGTTCCAAGATGGTTTGATAACTCTTTGAAGCAAAATATATATATATATCCCATCTGTTTTAACATAATAGTTATTTTAAAAGTTTCAATTTATTTTATATTATCAATGAAGTATTAATTATTATTTTTTAATTTTTTTACCTTTATTTATTATTGTTTTTAATATAATAATAAAAATTTTAATTGACTTTAATAAATATAATTTTAGTTTAATACAACTATTTTTTGTTACAATTAAGACTATTTAATAATTTTCTTAATTCTTATGTTATTACCTTAAACATCAAGTATTTTAAAACGATAAGATTAAATATAATATATATATATATATATATATATATATATATATATATTTTTTTTTTTATTTTGTCAACATAAATTTACCTTGCAGAGTGTGCTCAATATCTATCAATATTATGTATAATTCATTGATACAACCCTGAAAAAGAGGGTCAATTTGCAGTGTTACAAGAATTTATCATGGGGACTCTATGATTTACAACCAATAGATGTTATCTGCTTCTGGAGGTCAGTGAAGGGGAAGATGGGTCTTAAGGAAGTTTCTAGTTTATCTGTAGTCCTTAATGTGAAAAGGCTTATTTGAAGTTTCAGGAAAATCTCTGCAGGGTTTTTTCTTTTTCATAATATATTAAAGTTCATATCATTGGATATTCATGAGAGTTCTTGGTGTTTCTTCAGTAAACAATATGCAGATTATCTATGAAGTATCTGTTACATATAAGAGTCTTACTTCTGGTACGAAAATCAAGGTCAGACTCAAAGAACTAACAAATTACCTGTATGCAAACAAATTGATATTCTATAATGAGAGAGAGAGGGGGGTGATTTTGGCACCATAGCCATAAGCCATCACGTAAATACCCTGTTGCAAGGGATTGCAAGTTTGCAACAAATAAAGTTAGAAATCTCTGTTCCTCCTTTCCCTCTAAACTTCAATCTCTCAACTAATTATATAAATATATATATATATATATTGTCGTGCTTTATTTCCGAAACTGAAAACAAAGATTTTGAAATTCTATAGCTCTCCACGTGCCTATTATCTTGACACAAGCGATTTTATCAACATTGTTATTAGGTATGCCAAAGCAAATATTCATTATTAGTGCAAGTATTCTAATAACTACCTTCTATGCTAAAATTAACCAAAATTCATGTGATTGAAGAAGTGGAAGCTGAATTACCATTTCGTCAAAAACGAACCTCAGCTGCAAACAAATCACTCTTCAATTAATTAACAATACTAGCAGGTTTCTCGAGTTAACTTTTATTGTGAAAAATAATTATTTCAAAAGACGTATATCACTTTTTATGGTTTGATATTACGTGTAATAGTTGGATAACGTAAAAAATGTGGGAATCATTGAATATTTTTGAAATAATTTTTTTTACCAATTATTAAAACATTATATCACTTCTCTATTATTTTCTAATATCATTAATGCATCTCTCTAATCTTTCCAACATTTATTTTGCCACAACAATTTTTCTAACGCTCATATATTTTTTTTTTTATATATTTGGCCTTCCATCTTCAAGAGTAATAGAAGAACAATATATATATAAATTTTCTTTGTGAGTCTTTTAATTTTTTTTATGTAAAAGATAATTTTAATACGGTGAAATCTCTGTATAACAGAAAAAATTAAAAAATTAAGAATTAAACTGTATAATCTTTTTAACAAATAAAACTGTGATGAATAATATTTTTAAAAACCACAAAATTTTCATTACACATTTTATGTGGCAGCTTATTTGTTTTTTTATTTTTGGAGGAAGACAAAGTCGGTCCTGTTTCCTTGTCGCCCAAGGCCGTTTACGATAATTTTCCGAAACAAACGGGGTTGGAATTTTGGGACAGGGCCATTCAAAAGTCATTCTCGTTATACCAAAAAAAATAAATAAATAAATAAACCAAGAACACTCCAGTCTCCTCATGGCCTTTCCCACTTTACAGTAACAACGTCGCTAATTTCCCATTTTTAGCGTAGAGTGAGGGGGAGCGAGCAAGCCACAGGTTGAAGCAGAAATGATCGAATCTCCTCCACGACCTTCACCGCCACCCACTCTACCCCCCATTGATCAAACCCTAACCTTAATTCCAGGCCTTCCCAATGATGTCGCAGCGCTCATCATCTCCTTCATCCCGTACTCCCACCATACTCGCCTCAAACCCACCTGCAAATCATGGAACCTCTTCCTTTCCTCCAAAACTTTCATTTCTCTCCGCTTTCACCATCGACACCTCTCTCACTTTCTCTGTATCTTCCCCCAAGATCCGTCCATAGCTTCCCCTTTCCTCTTTGACCCCAAGTCCCTTGCTTGGTGCCCTCTTCCCCCCATGCCCTGTAATCCACATGTCTATGGCCTCTGTAACTTTGCCTCTATTTCAATTGGGCCTCATCTCTATGTACTCGGAGGTTCCCTTTTCGACACTCGATCATATCCGATTAATCGTCCCTCCCCATCTTCGTCCACTTTCCGTTTCAGTTTCTATGATTTCTCATGGCAACGCCTTGCCCCCATGTTGTCACCACGCGGCAGCTTCGCCTGTGCGGCCGTGCCTGATTCCGATCAGATTTTGGTGGCTGGTGGTGGCTCGAGGCATACAATGTTTGCCGCGGCGGGAAGCCGAATACGATCCGTGGAAAGGTATGATATTGGGAAGGACGAGTGGGTTGCTATGGATGGGTTACCGAGCTATCGAGCGGGATGCGTTGGTTTTTTCGTTGGGAACGGAAAAGAGGATAGGAAGGAGTTCTGGGTGATGGGTGGATACGGCGCTTCCAGGACCATTTCGGGGGTATTTCCTGTGGATGAGTATTATAGGGATGCGGTGGTGATGGAATTGAAGAATGGAATTGGTAATGGGAAGTGGAGAGAGGTTGGGGATATGTGGAGAGAAGGGGAGAGGATGAGGCTTGGGAAGATTGTCGTGGTCGAGAACGAGGATCAAGGCCCTCCCGGGGTTTTCATGCTCGACGGGAATGAGATTTTGAGGTACGTTCTGACTTCTGGGGTGTCGTGAATCGTGATATTACAAATAGGTTAATATTCGTAATGGTAGTGACAGACAATTGGTTCCTATTAATTGATTATGAATTCAATTATATTATTATAGGCATTGGCAGCTCTAATGTATGTGTTTCTGAGCTGCACTAGTATTGGGCTTTGCTTGAATTTGGTCACTAAAGCTAAACCAGATTATATTTTTCATTAGAAGTAATTAGTGTAGTATATAAAAGGTATGAAGAATCTCTTGTGATCCTATTTCTGGCTTTGAGTAGATGATGAGCATAGTGAGAATGTACTACCCAAGTTGGTATTGATAGGAAAAGGGACCCAATCTGCCTCTGTGTGTTGCGATTTTGCTATTTAAAAATGAAATAAAAACCTTAGCTACCTGTGGCATTCTTTTGAATCTTTGTTGAGTGATAACTGTTACTCTTTTTATCAAAAAAAAAAAAAAGAAATAAATAAAGCTGTTAACCAAGCAGAAGTTTATTGAGGAGCCTGCTCGTGGGCCATCCTGATACTGGATTGAAAGTAATAATGTAATCCTTAACGCTCACTTCAAGTTTCGTTTAAAGTAATAATATCTCTAGTATATTCCATCATATCATTAGACTAGTTTGCACTCTGTGTGTGGGAATTTTTTTCCCTTCTTGCAAGGCTTATCTGTTATTATTAATTGAGTATTGATACCTTCTTACAAGTTACAGCTTGTGAAAATGCATATGGCTAGCATTTTTTTTATTAATTTTTAAGTGCCAATAATAAATCTTTTGCATTTACCTAGATTTGAGCTAGACAGTTTTAAACTGTGAGTTGTAGTAGAAACTGGAAAACTTAACCATCAATGATATAAATAACAGAGGTTTGAACTGGGTTTCTCTCGGCTATTCAAGTGGCTGTTGAAATTGCTCTTTATTCTTGTGGTCTTCTCCGTATTATTGGACATCTGTTGTGTTTCATGTCTCAAGTTAGATATCTTTCATCATGTTACCACTTAGTGTCTAGGTTAAGTAATTAATTGAGGCAATATATCCATGATGATTGCATGAAGTTCTACTCTAATCCACAAACATAGCAGTGCTGATAGCATATAGGATGCAGCAGTCTTGATAGCTCTCTGCCTTTTGGCTTATACTTGTAAATTAAAATTCCAAAACTTTTTTAGTTAGAAATCTTTTGTTGACTCTTCAACGATGAATTCTCCTTGCAGATATGACATTTCTTCGAATCGTTGGCTATACGAGTCTCGTGTACCAAGAAAAGCTCCATATAACTCATCATTTGGTTTTGTAGTAATAGATGGGGAGCTGTATGTAATGACGCATTTAAGTGTAGTTGATATGACAGATACACGGAGGTCCAGGCACCATAAGAGATCAGGAACTCTGTACATTCAAATCTATCAGCCGAAGAAGAAGATGTGGAGATCTCTGATCACCAAGTTGCCCTTCAATTACCCTATAGATATTAATACTGCTGTATTGAGCTCAATTTGTCTGTGAACTGTAAGGTGTAGGAATCTCTACCAAATTCTTGTGGAATCAAGTTATTTGATCCACATGCTTATTTGCAAATATATTTTTATATTTCTGTATCTACATCTAGAGTCTTGACTAGGGTATGGTTCATTTTTTATTAGGTGTGTAACCATCTGAATTGGGGTAGAAGCCTCATAAAATGTGTAAAGATTGAAGTACAGATATTTGTGTAGATAATGAAATGGATTACGTATGTTGCTTGATTTTATTGTTGAATGTAGGTCTACTCCACCCCTTTTGGATATCACTGGATAACCCGATTACTAGTTATCCTTCTTTTTACTATATTATGATTATACTCTGCCCCCTTTCTTATGAAGGCTACGCTAACCAACCACTCACTCTGTTCCAAGTTCTAACGGTCCATTGGTTTTCAAGAAAGGGAGTTATTGGTCAAAATGTTGCAACACTGCTTGAGAGGGCCCTGGACTCACATTCTTAACCAAAAATTTAGTTTTGGGCTAGGACAAAATTGATGTGATTCCACGACGAAACAAATTTTGAATGCTCAGGAAAGTTCTAAATTAGATTTTGTAAAACAAATATTGATCCAATGTTTAACTCAAACATGAACATGATGTATATTAGATTTTGACCCAATGCTTAAAGCAAATACGAATAAGTTGTGTAAAAAGGATATTGATGCCACACTTAAGAAAGTGATGAGAATGTGAGTAATAAGTTGGAGTAGAATACTAGAATAATAAAGTTCCTTTTAAGTTTAAGAGTTCAATGGAGAATCAAAGATGAACAAACATTTTAATTTAAATTCCAATATGTTTAACAATGCTAAAAACGCTCATATATAGCAGCAACAAAGAAAAACCCTAATTAGTAATTAAGCCATAAAACAATTGGCTATTTTGCAAAATAAAGGTTCAATCTAATAAATTACAAGCAAATAATAATTGGTTCAGCCCACAAAATGGGTTCAGCACATAACTAAAATAAATAGATATTAACGGCCAAAATAACGAATACAAGCAAGGCTCAAAATAATTACAATGTTATTTAGTCCAAATCTGTAACTTGAATCACGTTAATTAAATCTTGATTTTTCTTTGAGTTCAGTTTGAAGCTATGCGTCACCAAAGGCGTTGTTCAGCCCATGTTTCTTGAATTAGTTCATTAAGTATCTAGTTGATCTTTTTAGTTCTTACTCTTATAATTGGCCCATTCAAAATGTATAACAGATCCTTTGATTGTGCTTGTTGATTCTTATCATTAAAATCGTACTAAGAACCTCCAAGGTAGGCTAATCGTGAAACAAACCCATGTTAGTAACATAATTTTTCTGGGAAAATGCGGGGTAAATCTAAAGTCTAAATACATTCATTTCATCAATGGTCATACATGTGATTGAAACCTTGATTCAATCTCAAATCAGTGGAGCTAGTTCTTGGCTTATGAGTTATGACCCATTCAATATTTTATTCTTTGACGATTTAATTAACAGTCAGACTCTTAACAAAAAATAAGAATTTGTCTTTCCTAAAAGCCCAAAATTATACGTCTCCTTTAGTCATGGGTTTCAAATTTCCACCCACAAGAGGCATGGCGGTCAAGCAGAGTATTGAACGAAGATCACAGGAAATGGTTTGCCGTTTTACTAGACTCTAATGTCATCGTTTTTGGGTAGCTTGGCTGCTAAACTTATTAACAACAAATTAAATAAAGTTTATTCTTGTTGATCTGAAAACGAAAAATCAACTTCTGAATGGAAACACCACCAAAAAGAATTGGCACAAATTGAATTACGCCTTTATTCCGACACACTTGCATATATAAGACACATGGTTCATATGCTTTTTGACTTGTACACAAAAGAACTTCGTAACTCAAGAAATCAAACAGTAGCTTGGACCAAACATGAAAACCAGTTAATAACTTTACATAAGTAAAATGCTATATATTGCGTAATATGAGGAAAACGTACTGTAGAGGTACGTAGTATTTATGCTTCGACCAAGACATATAGTTAAATATTTGGGAATTAAAATAATTCAATGTTCTTCCTTATCGAATAAGTAGTAGGAGAGCCCCAATTAAAGTAAAGATAATGTAAATTAGTAAGCCGGAGGATTAAAAAGTCCACATCTTGCTTTCCTTGTTATTTCGCACATATACTTCAAAAATTACAGTGTACTCATATTATATTCATACGGTTACTATATTTATGAATTATTTGTTCTAGTAATTTTATTTATATTAATTATACTTTTAAATTTTTAAATAATTTATTACATTAAAATATTTGTATAAAGTTTTATTATAAATATTATTTTTTTAAAATAAATCAATAAAAAATATATTTTATTTTTAAAATATTTTTATAATCTCAACAAGCTTATAAATAATATCTTAACATATATATTTTTTATTAAATAAATTTTAAATATATCATATATTTTAATTCTTAAAAAAATAATAATATTGACATATTGTATTATATTAAATAATATCAGTATTGATAACCATGATCGTTATTCTATGTCTGAGTAGTGGGCTCATGCATTTCTGACTTGTCAGTCCTAGACTTCTAGTCAGACAAGACAACCTAGGAGTAAGTTTTGGACATTAAGATTTCCTAATTAATATACTGCAAATTCAACTTTCTGTACGGTACATATATATGACGTCGCTTCGATTTGGATCAGCTGTCATCACCTATTTTTCTCATCCAACATTTCATGATGGCAACTTCTTACAGAGAATTGCAGCCATTGCATCCTATACTAGAAGCAACTATATATTAATTAATTAATATTATTAATCAATTTCTATGAATGCTTAATTATAAATTGAAAAGACGAAAACATAGAAGGAAGCTTGCGTAACTGTGTTTTCATGGGAGTTTTAAGAGTAAGCTCGATGTGCTTCGGTTTTTGCCCTATATTGTGTTTCAGTACGAAGTTGAATCTTCTCCATTCATGAGCTGTGTCTTAGACTTAGACTTCATCTTCTTCTCCACTTGTCTTAGTATAATCAACTATTATAAAAGAATATCAACTTTCTGGTTCGATTAAAGAAGTTAACGAATATTGCAATTCCTGTCAGTAATTATTACAATGGAATGTGAATTGGAAAAAAAAATCTGCAATAACGACACAATTACATAGCTTGTTGGGCTGTTCCCAGAAAGAAATTAAGAAAAAAAGCCAAAAAGTAAAAGATCGATACGAAATATTTACAGGAAGAGTGTAAGTTTGCCATCTTCACTAATTGTGTTCTAATTCAGAAGCTGTGATTAAAATTTGAGGGTGGCTTAGCCGCAGTGACCGGAGCCTCGTCCAGAAATAGTTGAACATGGATTGGGATGGGATGGTTGTAAAGGGCCTCGTGGAAGCAACTGCAACAAAAGGTCATCTAGTAATGGCCTCGTTGCTCCTAATTGTGGAGAAGCAAACAGAATGGTGAAGATGAGTACAGCTGTGAAGAAGATCTTCCCGTAAGAGAAAGCCATCTCTCTGTACGTAAATAAAGGAAACAAAGAAGTGCTCTTTTGTACTTGAACTTGTCCTTGTGTTCTTCTTGCGACTGCGAGGAGTTAAATTGGTAGAAAATGAGAGTTAGTGATCATATATATATATATATGGGTTGCGGAAGAAGGCATATGCATGTGTATATATATAGCCTATAGGGCTATGCATTGACCAGTGACTCTAGTGGTTTTAAAAAATCGTTTAGCTTGACTGCGCATGGTTTGAATTGAATTGAGGGTTGAAAATTAATAATACAACGAGATTGAATGGATCAAATACAGTAACTTGTACGCCAAACACCCCCCATCTTCGCAGAAAGTGTAGGAAAACGAGTTTTTCTAATTAAGATAATAAAGTAAACTGGGTTTGTGATATCTGGGTCAAATCTCTAAATTAACATATAGTCTAAGATATGAAAACCAAAATAATTAATATTATTATTTCCACATAGTCATTTTTACAAATATATAGGTACGTAGTACTATGTGGTTTTTCAAATCATCCTTCTGTTTTTTTCTTCTTGTGAGGTAGAAAATGAAAGTGAAAGGAGGTGTACATATACAAGTCTAGTTAGAAAATCGTTTGTCTTCCTTATAGTCATTTTTGTAGACAGAGAAAAACAAGGAATCGTAATATGTTATTCATGGTTTAAATTAAAGTGAGGACTTAATGCATAGTTCATTTGATTTTTTTCTTTTACTAATTCTCTCCCGTATTGAACAGGTTACGAGAGTCCTCCCATCACCCAAACAGAAAACGAAAACGAAAACGCAAACGAAAACTATTGTAAGCTATATATGATTTTGAATTTCACCAAGTACAAATCATGCTCTGCTGCATCTTGTTTACATGTACGTGGAAACAATTAATTACATTCGATGTTTCCCCAGAATGGCTCGTGGGATCATCCAATTCTGAATCGCATGCCCCAGCCAGACACCTGAGGAGTCAGATAGATAGGTTTGTCTCTTGGTAATTTAGTGTAATGGATCTTCCGGTCATAAGTGGTCCAAGGAAGTGAACATTTTTACTTAATTTAAGACACGTACATTTAATGGCTAAACAAGTACTTTACACTTGTAGGATTTATATGTGGACCAATCAATGAATTAATTCATCTCAATTATTTCTCTAAGAATACATATATATATATATATATATCGGATCATAATGAATTGGTGAACATATACAAACATGCATGAATATATCAATTGAAAGGTTGACGGGGTTTTGCTAGCTAAAAATTCGAATTGGAAGTGTTAATGTTTTGTGTTTGGTTGAATTTGATTTATTATTAATATTGATGATATAAGAAATTTCTAAAAGCCTTTGGGATTAATTAATTAACTACATAAATTCATTGCTTCATATTAGTAAGTGAGAGTATTATCATCTTAATTGATCACTAACCTAAATTAGCTATATATAATTGTGCAAGTAGTTCCATCAATTAATAATAGCTTAACTATTTAAGTATCTGCCGTTAACTGAGGTTGAGGAGTTTCTGAAAATCCAAGTTTAAAATTTATGTCTGTTCACGGTAATGTCCAGAAAGTAGTTGTAATATAACTCTAGTCTATAGACAACTGCATGGGTAAGTTAATACTAATTGAGGTATAAGCAGCTTAATTTGAGTCGGTGATACTTAATGCTACCTCACCTTCCATCACTAGCTGAGTTAAAATCTTCATTGGTCTATATACTTACATATATATAATACAATAAATCTTCCGACCTTTGACTCTTCTATAAAGTAATCCTCAATTAAAAATTTTGAAAAATAATTATTTAAAATTGGCTAATTCTCTCAATTGGTACTTTCATCCCACTTCACTTAATAAAATAGCAAGTTCGTATTTCACATGACTAACAGGTATTCATTAATACACATGGAATTTTATTATTCGGCGTTTTCTCCGTCTAAATAATGAACATTTAATTTTTCAACAAATATTTTTCTATTTTGATATTTCTCTCCTATTATTAAATTCAATTTCTATGACGGACTCTACTATCTTATTAACAAAAGCAATTAGAAAACTTACCTAAATTTAAGTACTTATTTTTCGGATTTTTTAATTAAAGATGACTATTTAAGGGTCAAAGTTCATGAGGGTTTACTGCATTTTCCCTATATATTATATAAAGAGATGGTACTGATCATCACAAATAGAAATCTTATTATCATTAATGGTAATTTTTCTCAAAGTTAATGAAGCAATTATTCCACTACATAGCTGGCTGATAAAGGCTTAAAACAAACAAGCAAAAGAATTAAATATTAAAATCAAGCAAATAGTATGCTTAGTTAATCGACGTGATCATGCAGTTAAACGTGGGAAGCCAGCTTGCAATTATGCAGGAGATATTAATTCAAGTCTCTCTTTGGTTTTGGACGTATAAAAAATTTCATCACGAAATGAATAACACCCTAAATGAGCAATAGAGAATTGGTTTACTCCCGATTATAATTTGATCTTATCTTCGTGGTGTTGCTTCGCATTTCATCGCCTACTATCAGTTTATGTTTTAAATATATTTATATAGTATTTTAATTCATGAATAAAAGCTTGAATTAAGGACTTAGCAAGACGTGGTGATCTATCAAACAGTATCAGAAAGAGAAAAATTGAAGGGCTAGCTAGTTATTATTAATCTCAAAGTACTGCGAAATATACTCAACTCCAGCCATATTTTCATCAAATGGCTGTTCCCAACAAGCAATGAAAAATGAAAAAATTACATTCATATATATATATATATATATATAGAAATAGAAAGTAATTATCTATACTCCATACATAGTGCTAAGTAAATAAGAGAAAGCTTTATCAACTACTGCGCCTGCCCTTCATGAATGTCTCATCATAATAGCTATGCGAAATCAATACCAGTGCGAGGAAAAGATGGGGGAGGATGTGAAAGAGCCTTGCCGGCCACGTTCATCTCCTTGAACTTGCAGTTTCCACTTCCCCTTCCAGGAATGGTACTGCATGGATTTGGAACGGAAGGCGGCACTGGACCTCGTTGAAGGGACTGAAACTGAAGCACGCAGTTTTTGTTCTCCAATGGCCTCATCTCTCCAAGTTGCAGAGAATTAAACAAAACCATTAGAGTCATCCCAATAATGAGCAAGTTTTTCTTTTCCATGCTAACACAACTCATTTTTGTAATTCTATAGTGATGAAAGTATGAACCAACTTTCGGTGCAAGAGGAGGAGGAGGAGGAGGAGGAGTTCTAAAGAGATATCAATCAGGTTTTTTGAGTTGGGGTGAGTATACTGCTTGCATGGATGGCTTCTTATACTAGATTTTTGTTACTGTAGTTAATGGGTTTGTGTTTGACTGCTGCTTTTAAAGGTTTTACTAGGAAATTCTTAAAATATGACCGAGCCTTTGTTAATTTGAAGATTGAAAATGGGGTTTTAATGTAGCAAAGACACGTGGCCAGAACGGCAAAACTGGTTGTACAAACTGGGGGATTCAAACTAGGCTAAAAGAACTTAAATTCAAAACATAAGCAAGAGGCATAGCAAAGACTGAATGCATGACCCGACCCACCGAACAGCAAGCAAACCAAAAGTAAGAAAGCATATCACGGAGTCTTTTACTTAAATGACTAGTCACGCCCTCACGCAATTCTGAACTCTTGGTCCAAGTTAAGAAATCACAAAGAAACTTCTACTAATTCTCATTTCAATACTCACCACCATGTCAAAACGAATTGTTTTCAATGCATGAACTAAAATGAAGTTGCATCTTGTTAACTTATGTATTTTTTAAACAGCAAATTAAAGAAAAAGAAAAAACTGAAGTACAAAAAATGGGGGAAAAAAGAGAGGAAAAGATTGTTCTATTTGTCAATAACCCTCATCTCAAGGTTCGTTTCAGGGTTCAATAAACAAAATATATTTAAAGTTGGCTGAATAAGTTTAATTTGTAGTTAGAATTATGAGTTGACGAACAGAATGTGTAAGAGTGAGACACGCGAAAACTTATATGATGGGCACCGCTAATATGAATAGGACTATTTAGTGGGCTTTCACCTTCCGGTGACACAATTTAAGGATTAAAATGCACGTTGTAAAGAATTCCAGTTTAGACCATTCACGTTTAGTATCAACTCGATCAAATATTTTGTTTGACTCCTTTGTTTTCTTTTTCTTTTTCTTCTTCTTCTTCTTCTCTTGATTATGGGGATGACAAGAGAAGTTTGGTCAAAAAGACCATGTTCTATGCATGTTTTCTCTTTTACGTTTCTCTTCGCTTTTTTCCAATTCCCTCTTTGAATACGAAGCGAGGAGATTCAGAAATCTAGTTTACACACTACCGTCTCAGTAAACCGAGACTAAACATGCAAACCACGATTGAATCTGATAATATACCATGCTTCAAATTTTCAAACCTGATGACTGAAGTCATATTATGCATTAATTCTTCTTTATGTACATAATTCAGTCCTCGATGGACAAAGATAATCAATGCCTGAACACTCATTCCTGTAACTCCATATCCTAAAATTAGATTACAATTAAAAAGTGCCTAAAAACACTATTATGTCAGCCAACAAGACTATTATAATATTTTAACCACGCTTTTGCATTGAGATGCTCATATAAACATAACTTCACAGTCACTCTTTCAATAGGGAGGCTTCAAGCTTCTCCTTCAACTGTACAGCAGCACCCTCACCACCTTGAGTTCTTATGGAGAATGAATGAATTACCTTATCCTCTGTAGATGAAACACTGGACTCCTGAGCTACTATTTGATGCTCCATGAACTTTTTAACAACTTCAGATACAGGATGAGCATCAAATGGGTAGCTCACCCTCACAACTGCATCATCCTGTCTAGCCTGAAAATCAATATCTGGCAACAGGTTGTCCTTAGTGTTTACAATGCCCTTTTCAGCTTCCAACACCTGGATCTTCATCTGGAGATCAGTGATATAAGCAATGGCATCACCAAGCAGAGATGCCTTGTCCATCTTAGATATATTAGGAACAACAGCTCTTAAGGCATAAAACCTCTGGTTAAGCTTCTCACGTCTTTGTCTCTCTGCTTCAACATGATTCAGTGGTTCCTCCCTCCCATTGGCAGGCTTTCTCCCTCTTTTTCTAGGCTTCCGCTCATCTGGATGAGGTGATAAGTCTTCATTACCCAGGTCCAGACAAGAAACCCCTGCTTGAGCATTAAAATTCCCAACAATCATTTTATTTAAGTGTGGCAACAATTTTGCTTCATTACCATCGCCTATACTTCCATTGGAAGAATTTCCGTAAACAGGGTTTGTCCCCAGTGCTTGTGCATCATAAGAGTCTGAAGTGAAACCAGAATCATCTTCCACCTTTGGGGAGAAACTAATAGATATTGACTGAGATTTTGTATCCCCCAGGCTTAGTTCATGCCCAAAAATTTTGGGGAAAACCTTTGCCTGTTCAGAACTGGATTCCCCAAATGTTGTTCTGACCATCTCCAGAACACTCCTCTCTTCTGGTATCATTTCCATAGAACCAAGCTCTACAACCCCAGTTTTCAGAGGAACAAAGACAACTGTTTGGAGCCCAGCCAATCTTCCCACAAATGATCTTGATTCATATTGACTCAAACAAACAGCAGAGTCAGAAGCCCAAATTGATTTACCACACTTGAATGAATTGCCGGGGCCACATGGCGAATCAAAACCAAATACATAATACATAGAAATTAAGTAAAACAAGTTAACATCTGAGATCCTATCCAACCTTGTATACGTAGCTTCTTTTGACCCACCAAAGCAGGCATAAAGCTTCAGGAGCACCCGCCTTTTCACCTGCTCCTCCTTCCCAACTCCATTCAGTTCAGCCTCCCTTCTGGAATTGGCCCCTCCTGTACCACCCGCTTTGGGATCTTTGCAGTGCCCATCACCCCAAATCAATGCAGACCCACCAGATTTCAAGCTAACAACCTGCCAAAAAATGGCATAATTCCACTTGGACACTTGAACAAGCTGGAACAAACGCTGCTGGAGACCAGAGTCACAACCAGGTGGAACAATTACGTCGGAGAAGATATTATTGGAAACCGCCGACATAAAGAATGCGACGGCATCAGCACCCAATAGAGATTCCACCATGGCCTTGTCTTCTTCGTTCAAACAAAATTTCTCAGCCATCTTTGTTTCCCTCAATCAGTATCTCATAAATCTCAGATTCAAAATTTGAAATCTTTTCGACAAAAGAACTCCAGTGAACCCGAATTTCACCTATATAATCACCAAAAAGGCTCAGAATTTCACACATAACCTTATAAGCAAGTAATTGGAACCATTCTCAATAAAAATCAGAAATTTCGGACTCGAAATGAAAGAACCCAAAATTGCTGCTTAGGTCAAGTTCATTGTTTAGAGACAAAGTATTACAAGATAAAGAGAAAGCGCAAAAGGGAGCACAGAACTACCTTTTAGATATAAATGGGGGATGGGCGGCTCAGTGATATAAAGCTTTTTGAACAGAGATTGGAAAAGTGATCAACTTCAATTGAGTACAGGTTCGAACTCCTGTCAGTTCCAGAACTGAATGACTTCTCGCCTTTGTCCAACCCGTCAGGGATTTCAAAAAACTGTTTTTTCTCATAAACTTAATAAAAAGTAATGTTATTCTTGTATCATTAAATTTACATAATTTTTTACACTTTCTTTTTATATAATATTTTATTAAAAATTTATTTACATTATTCATTATTTTTTATTAAATTAATAATAAATAAGTAATGGTTTGAAAACATTATTTCTCCTAATCAAATAACAGGACATTAAATTTGAACATACTCATTGTTAAATGAAAACCACGTAGTTAAAAATATGATATGATATTCGATTACAAAATATTTAAAATTAAAATAATAATATATCACATGTAATATATAAAATTTTGTAAATTATCTTAAAAAATAATATAAAAAATAATAGTTAATTGAGAAAATTAGTATTTAAAATATTAATTTACTGTTAGGCACAAAAGGGACAGGAAGAAGGCGCTGTAGGGGGAACACGACCTTTCTCAAGCAGAGCTATGCTCCCAGTTGTTTAGGCAAATTCTAAGTTATCTTTTATTATTCGTGGAGGATAGTGTAATAATTTTTTTTAAATATTAATTAATTATTTTTTATGTTATATATGTTTTTAAAATTTTTATACTATTTATTTATAAATAGTATAACAATTTAAAAAACATATAACATAAAAAAATAATTAATAAAAATAAAAATATTAAATTATGACAATAATAAGCGGTAGCGTACTAGGGATCTCCTGTTTTTTAGCACCATATTGATATGGAATTTCCTTCCAATCAACAGCATAAACAGGACAACTTTTAAAGCCTTGTGAAACGACCATTACAGCACTTAGATATTAATTATTCCACTTGGTATCTAATTGGCTGGTTTAAAAGAGTACATAGTTATTTTTATATTTCTCTTATATATTTATTTTTAATTTTTAATATATTATATATCACAATGTGATGAATAACTAAAACACATGAATTTTATAAAAAAATAAAATTATTATCAATTAATTAAAATTATTTAAAAAAATTTAAAAACTGACATTTGAAATTAAAAAAAATGTTTAGAAGTCAAATTACGTATGAGAAAAATATTAGACACCCCACAATATTTATATCTAAGGATAGTTACATTTAATTATTTATGTTTTAATTTTATTATATTTTAATTTTTGATTATCCTTTTTTTATTAATGTGACATGAAAAAAATGAAAAATAAAAGAGTCAAACTGGACTTACCGAGTAAAAACCTACATATTCCAACAGAAATCAAAGCCCACGTAATTTGATATGATAAATGATGTGCCTAGAGATCCTAAGGTAGATAGTATTTTAATTTTGTTTAGGACTAATATATGATCTCAATCCTAAAATAAAATATATTTTGATAAGATAAGATAATTTGAAAAAATAAATCTCATCTTAAAATTTTTTAAGGGTTATGACAATATGGGAGAATAAACATTCATCCAAAGCCTAAGGATAAAACAAAACAGTATAAAAAAAACAAATCTTCATATAAAATTTAAGAAAACATAAAAAAATAATTTTTTATATATTGTTTATGAAAAATTAAACCTACAAGAAAAATAAATTTTCACACATACCTAAATAATTATCCATATAACACATGAAAAAAAAATGATGATATTTGAAATTACATGATAAGATTTTTATTTTAAAATTTCATGTCATTTATTTATTTTGGGTCCTTGAAACCCTTTTAACAAGTATGCCTTTTAAAAGATGTTGGTTGATCGTTCTTTGAAACCCAATGTGTGTTAAGATAATAACATTTTTTTTAAACTTATAAGCATTTCCGTTTCAAAAACATTTCTCATGAGGCTTCACTTGATCCGACAATTTCTAAAAAGAAAAGTCTTTGAAACTAGTTTAAAATTATAACTTTCAAAAGGCATCCATTTTCTTTGCAAGAATTTTAAGATTTTCATCAATTTTGTGAAGTTTATTATTTCTAAAAGAAATCAAACCATTTTAAAACATCCATGAGGCAGTTTGGTTTCTTCGGCCATTGGAACTCCAATACATTTAAACTACCTTTTGAAAAAATGGGTCTTTGAACTTTTTGTTCTAAAAAAAATGACATTTTGCGGGGTCTTTAGAATTCTTTTCTTTTAACAATTGAGCCATTTAGGAGTTTTTTAGCAACAATTTTATTGGGTTTTCCAGTTCTAACTTTCTTTTCTGGTCGAGTCCAGGAAACTTTGCCTAGCCTTATTACTTAATAAAAACTCCTCATCTAAATTCGTATTTTCCCATAGTGCGCTGGGGACCCCAATTTAAAATATCCAAATACGAAAATCTAATTCAATAACATTTAAGTCACCAAACAAAAACTGATAAACTGCCTACAAACAATCAATATATGAACCAAACAAAACCAAATTATGCAACTTAATCCAAAACCAACGTGGATATGAGGACCTCAAATAATGTTTACCGTTATGAAACATCCAAGAACAGAATTAAATGTTTAAATACAATCCAATTTAATGATAACATCACATTGTAACCAGGCATCTTAATATGATATCAGATAGCCAAAGTCAGAATCCAAAAAAAAATCAATATCCAATTATTAACATCAAAAGAACAAAACCTCAAAATATGACACAAGGTTTCCTAAGATTCCTCTTAAAAAAATATCCTGTTAGGTTTAACAAAAAGACACCTGCAAAGTATTTATCAAATGAAGCAACATTTAAAGGTTTTCTGGGATGACGGCATATTGGTAATATGAACAAACTTTAGCAATCAATGGATATAACCAAGAACCTCATCCAAGTGGCAAATAAACCCAATATATTTCGTGCTACCCAAGAGATGAATCAACATGTCTTTACTCACATGTGGCAACAAATTTGACTCCCCAACTACTCCATTATTAACTATTATTAGCCAATAATCAAGCAAGAAATGTTAATCAACATAACCAAGGACAACTTCAAAACATCATGATTTCAACAGCAGAAGACTCATATAGTTTGTGGATTCCATATACTCACCCCTGAAATCCCCTATTTATCATAAGAGCATGGGAAGAATTATTTTTCAAAGAAGTATCTCATACTCACAATTGACCAAGAAACACAAACCAAACGAATTAATTTTAGCCCATTAAATCCCATATGGAATTAGAAGCCAGGCACTTCGTGTATTGTGTACAAAAACAAAGGAAATACCAAAGGATAATGGTACCCTTAACTAAACCTTCTCACCATATGACCAAGAGCATGATGGACTCAAAACATTATACCAATATTATGCTTTGAAATAAAAACCACTGAGACCGGAACTAAGGGACACTTCCTTTCAATGAACAAAGAAGATACAATACCCCAAAGTTTCCTTTGGAAAGTATGTCCATAAACAAATGTAATTTCACACAAATGAACCATTTAAAATATCCAAAATAGGCATAATTCAAATTTTAAATCCCAAGAACATAGTCCAAATACAACATGCCTTACTTAAAACCAAAACCAGCTAAGGTTGAGCACGACAAATCAAACCTTAAAAACATATCTTTCAGAAACATGGTATACTAAAAGCCAATCACAGTAAAGCCTTGCTCAGAAATTAAATCAGATTTAAAAATAAGCATAGCGCACTAAATTTACAAAAACATGCCTTTTCTTTGAAATCAACTTGAAGTTGGAAGACAACAATTTAGTCATGGTAACCTGCTTATTAAATTCAAATTTTCTGAAAACTGGAATGCAACGAATTAAATCACTGCAACATGTTGTGTTTTTTCTCTAAAAACAGTGCTATTGCCACTAACACGCCATTTTCAGGAAATGGTCTCAAAGTATAATATTAATATTCTCTTTAAACAGGAACCAATTCTGAACAAAACCAACGTCACCCTTAACACATTGAATATTAAACATAATACGCTTTATTTTGGAATCGAAAAACTTCAATCCATCCCTTCGAAAACTCATAATCAAATTTGCAACCACAATTTAATGAGCTGGCAATCTAAGATCACCATTTGAATCAACACAGACTAAACTTCACGTCCCAAAAATTATTTTAATCAACAACAATATAAAATGTATCCATGGACTCTAGTCATTTTCAAAGCAACAAAGTCATGCACCTGTAATCCACATCAAAATTGATATCAACATAAAACGAATCCTTCCTACAAAGTACAAACCATATTGAATCAAAATTCCAAAATCATGTTTAACCCACCAAGTTATGAATTACTTCAAAACAGTCAAAATTATGGACCATAAATCCCCAAATCATTTTAAACAGCCGGGTAGGGAACCAGTGTCCAAACAACATTTTAGACCATCAAGTTAAGGAAATCCATGGCCATATTGATACAGGGAATACTCCTTTGCTCATAAATTCTAGAAATTTTAATCCCTATAATTTACTATCACGGCCTCAGCCAAACTCCGAACAACCACGCAAGTAAAGGGAATATCACCTCTACGGTTCCAAAAAAAATGAAACTAACTTCACATTTGGCACAAGAAACACAATCATATTTAGAACTGTCTCAAAACAAAGCATGTTGATAACCAACCATATGCACATCTTGAAACAAAACAACCGCAGCAGGACATATTAATGGTAGGTTACTGTCTTACCTTCTCTGATGACACAATTAGCTCAAAGCCTCGACCTCCCTTTCAAGCCACGCTACCGTTCTCTTTTCTTCAGTAAATTTCCTCTTCCCCATTTTTCCTGCTTCAGAAATTCCTCTACGGTTTTCTTCTATTCCGCTTTTCTTGCTCTGTTCTTCCTTCAGTTTGTTCTTATCCAACCTCTCAATTTATAGGCAAAACCAAATCTACCTAACATAAAATGCTCCTCTTTCACCCGAAAAGGTCCTTCCTTCTTATCCCCTTGCTGTAAGATGGTGAGCTGGAGATTGGGATAAGAGAAAGACATAACCGAAGTCAGCAAGCACTGCCCGATGAAGAAGAGATCCTCCAAAAATCTCGATCATTAAATGGAGCTGAGATATTTGTGGCCACCAAATACATTCTACGATCAGACTAGGATGTGAGCTAGCCAAGAGGATGAGACCGCAGAAGATGGAAGAAGTGTGTGTGGAAGCAACAGAGATAATTACCCCCCGAAGGAAATGACACGGCTAAGGCATCAGAGAAGCAACTAAATGGTGAAACCCAGTTGGGTCGGGTTGTAAGCAATGAAGCTGGGTTGTGAGGATCTGGGCTTCTCGGAGTCAGGGGCTTAAATGAAAGGGCCGTAAGGTTCATGTTACCATAAAAAAAAGGGAAACTAGCTACTGGACTTGGATGGTAAGCCCATGGCTAAGGTGTTGTGCCACCAATTAGTTATGGGACTGAGTTACATAGATGTTAGGTTCAAAGATGAGGGAATTGGGCTGCAAGGTGATGGGGTTAAATGGTACGTAGATATGGGATGATAAATTAAAGTAATTGGAGTATTTTATTTGTTCTTTTTCCAATTTTTCTATTTTTTTTATTTTCTTAATATATATTTTTTTTTAAAAAGAAAATTAGACAAAATCAAGTATTTATATTATATTATTATTATTATTATTAATTTATAATATACTAATAAATGTATATATATATATATATATATATATATACAAATAACATTATTCTATTTAAAAACATAAAATACAATCACACGTACAGCGGTAAAAGGAAAGACATGCAGTGGTTATGCTAAATTTACAAAATATCCATATTCTGGAATCTGAATGGTTGATTGATGACCACACTGCACTTAACCACTGAAGCTAGCCAGTTATCCCAAAATTTTCTTATTCCTTCTCTCAATCCTCACCGGTAACCCATCTTGCATTAACGAGGTTAAGTGCGCCATGTATACCGGCTCCACCCCCTCCGCCACCGCCGGCACCACCCTGAACCGCCTCAGAACTCCACCCACTACGCCCTTCATCTGCAAGAATGCCATCTCCCTACCCAAACAAATCCTTGGCCCCGCCTGAAACACTGGATACGTAAACGAATCCATCCCCACGAAGCTCCACTTTTCTGCCCCCTGAACCCGCTTTAACCATCTCTCTGGTCGAAATGTAGCCCAGTCCGAACCCCATATCTTCTCTGACCTTCCCATCGCGTAAATATGATACGCTATCCTCGTCCCTTTCCTCACAAAAGTCCCATTCGGTAGAATATCGTCCACCACTGCTTCTTTTGTATCCACCGGTACCGGCGGGTACAATCTCATGCTTTCGCACAACGCAGCATGAGTATAAACCATGTCTTTCACTTCATCATAAACAGCTTCCTCAGATTTTTCAGTAATCTCCTTCAGAATTTCGTTCTCTACATGTGGATGCTTGGAGAGAAGCCAGAAAAACCAAGTGAGAGCTGCTGAAGTTGTATCCCGACCAGCCATTATGAAGCTTATGACTATGTCCGTCACGAAATCCTCGTCGGAGTGACCAGAACTTAAGAACCGTGACAACAAGTCCACTGAATCTAGGGAAGCCTTTTCTTGAAGTTCTTGCTTCTTCTCTCTAATAATTTTTCTCGCTAATCCACGCACTTTTGACACTGCAATTCGTAGCCGCTTCTCAGACCCAATGTTGAAGAGTTTCTTAGTTTTCCAGAGCAGCGGAATTGCAGCATTGAACCTTTCGCTGCTGATTCTGGTACTGTCATCAATAGCTGTCACTAAGTCGGATTGAGGTAGAGAAGGTAAAAGGTATTCAGGGTCGAACCCGAATGCGATATTGCAGATGTTGTCAAAGGTAAATCGTTGAAGGATATCTTGGAAATCAAGGATGTTGGATTTGCTTGCAGAAGCCGAGGAGAGAATGGGGGTGAGTCGGTCAGAGAGCTCAGCATCGACAACGGTCTCGACGAACTTACGAAGAGATCTGGTATTGAATTCGTGACTGGAGAGTTGTCTCTGGAACTTCCAATTGTCGCCGTCGGTGTTGAAGATTCCGTTGCCGAGGAAATCGCCTACTGCTCGACGTAAGGTAAAGCCCTTCTGGTAGATGGGGAAATGGGTCTTGAGTATTCGTTGGACGACGGTGGGATTAGCAGTGAAGACTTGGCAGGAGCCAAAAGAACGATGAAGGGTGAAGGTGGCGGAGGGTGAGTTATGGAGGATGTCGGCGATCCACTGGACGCGGCGCTCTGTGTTTGCAACGATGGATAAGGCAGAACCTATGAAAGGGTAAGCTCTTGGAATGGTGATGGTGGAGGAAGAGGATAGTGTTTTGGTTTTTCTGGGAAATTTGGAGGTTGTTGAGGCTAAGAAAAAGAGTAGAGTTAGAAGTAAAAGAAACAAGGAGGCTAGAAATTGAAGTTCCATCGCCTATAGATCACTAAAAGCTTGGTAGTTGGTCGTGCTTTATCTTCATATTTGGCACCACTATTTATAGTATTTGTTGATTCAGATTAGTTGATGTTTTTTCTTTTTGTTTTCAAAACCTCTTTTTCAGTTGGAGTAATGTTCCCTCACATAACTTTTTCAAGCTGTTTATGTGTAACTATTTATTTTATACTGTATTTTTTTTTACATGCCCTATCACTTATTATTATTTTTATATCAACATTTTGTAAGATTTTATAAAAAAACACTTTTTTAATCGAGCATTATGGTGATTGGTACTGTGAAAAGCAGAGTCATTAAATTGTTTATAATGGGTGGTTGTATTTAAATTTAAACTAAACTCGTCCTAATGTAGTAAAAAAAAACAAACTTAATCTTGGACATGAGCGTATATTTGTAATTAACAAAACTCTCTTTTAATAAGACCTTTGACTCCAATCCTCGTGGCACAGAAATTATATATTTTATAGTTGACAAAAGAGCATATATATAATATAATATGATCCTTAATTGTTCTTAAATGGAGCTTAAGATTCAAAAAATATATATAAGGATGCTTTAATATTCATAAGGTATTAAAATTTTATTTCGTGATAAAATCAAATGTTGCCCATCATGTATAAGTGAGGATATATACATAGCATATTTTGGAAAGTGAGAGAAAGAGGAGTTGGGAAACATGACAGGACCATATTTGAAAACACATGGATAAGCTAAGGGGAAGTTGGCGCAAGCATATGGAAAACCGACAAGGGCCTCCACTCCCCTACGCACTATGCATATAAGAAGATGAGGATCCATATGGTCGTGTCGTCCGTGAATGGTGAGGGCCTCCCACTCTGAATGCTATATATAGTGCTGGGAGTCAGACGTGTCTAAACGGCTCACTCGGTCTGTCGGGTTCTAATCCCTCATTTTGAATGGGTTGGGTTAAAGATTGTTCATATTGCGGGCGAGTGGGTTGGGAACTTGGGAGTGAGGTAGTCTGTTTTTTTTTTTTAATTTTCATATTAGTTTTATATGTTTTTTCTTAAATCAAAATCAATATATTTTTAAAATATTATTTTACAATACAAAAAGAGATGTTGTTACCATTTAAAAATGATCTTTTATATAAGTAACTGAACATAAACAGAAGTTTTAAAAATGGTGTTTTTGGGTTTTGGATATAGGCATTTTTGGCCTTGGATTTAGCCGATCACGATGCCATGTAGCGGATTCCTGCTTTCCTCTTCCGGAGGAAAATTGCGATCAGAGCTGCTAGGGGATTGGCTTTTCTTCACCACAATTGCACCCCACACATCATTTGAGACATGAAATCAAGCGATGTATTGCTTGACGGAAACTTGGAAGCCAGGGTCTCTGATTTTGGAATGGCTAGGCTTATGAGTGCTATGGATACCCATTTAAGTGTCAGCACACTAGCAGGCACCCCTGGCTATGTTCTTTCCGAATACTATCAGATCTTTAGATGCTCCACTAAAGGTGACGTTTATAGTTACGGTCTAGTTTTATTGGAGCCGTTAATAGGGAAAAGACCAACGGATTCAGCTGATTTTGGTGATAACAATCTTGTGGGCTTGGACGATTGACCTTTGAAGTCATGGCAAGGTTTAAGGAAATCCAAGCGGGGTCAGGGATTGATGGAGGTTACGGACCGGTGCGTTGAAATGGTGCAGAGAAAAGAGGGAAGAGGAAAGCAGGGAGAAAAAATCCAATTATTTAAATGCCTACAATGTAAAGAAAAAATAAACAAAATTAAAGTTCAAAAAGCCTAGATCCAAATTCGTGTTTTTCTTTTCTTTTTAAAAGAACAGCTTTTTCTCTAAATTAGCATGGTCTCACAGGCATTGAATTAAATTGAAGAGTGTTGTTGATTATTTTGTGGTGAATATGTGAACCATGATCATTGCTACCGTTTGATGCAGAGGCTTGCTAGCTACACAGAATGGAAGATCCTATATGTTCTTTGCAAAGACAAGGATGGAAAAGGAACACTCAGCAGAGAAAAAGAAGTAATTCAATTTAGATTTGATAATAACAAATTACTAATGAAAATGGCAAAAGTAACTGAAGTTACAAATTGAAAAATGTAACTTATGTTGGTTGATTGTGGAATTTACAGGGAATGGATTCTTGTGTTTACGAAAGAGTTGTCAGAATTATTGAATGTATGAGTAGGTTTCTCAAAGGAGCTATCGAGGGCTCTTTTCCCTTTTGGCTCATTCTCACAGCAGTGGCTATCACTTTTCTTCGTTGGTATATTTTTCTATAGTCTATTCTTACATCAATAAAAATCTTATATATAGTTTTTCCTTTAGAATTTGCTTCTTGACCCTATAGAATTATGTTAATCAATTTTAGAAGAGCAAGATTGGGAAAATATTTACTAGTAATTTTTAATTATAAAAATAAATAATATTATCTCACCATTTTATTATTTTTTAAAATTTAAAAACATACTTATTACTGTCACACTTTTTATAAGATGATTTTATTAAATAAAGATATCTAATAATTTTAAAGTCATATATAATAATATAAATGAGAGTTTTATTTTTTTTAATTTTTCATGTAATTTTAATAATTAATTAATTAAAATAAACAATAAAATTAAGGTTAAAATCTCAAAATATATCTATAAAAATTAATGTATGTTAAAAAATTAAATTTTTTTTAACAAATTGACCCACTAACCCCCTAAGAACAAAGCCGATTGGAATCTTATCAACATGTCCTTTAGTAAACCGGCCCTAACAACTCTATGGGGAGTAGGCAGAGAATTGCTATTCTTACAAAAATACTCTCACAAAAACTTTGTTGAAAAGTATAAAGAAATAATGGAACAATGAAACCTACACAAATTTACTTGAAATAATGGTATAATAGAAATTGTTGTGAAAGATTAAGAGATTACCTTCTGTAAGAGTAGCAATTCTCTTCCAGAACAAATTATCGTTGAAAATGAAAATACACGAGGACTCAGATAAAGCACTGATTTCAAACTAAAAATAATGAATGAAAGAATACAAACAAGAATAATCAACGCCATGCTGCATCATGGATGAGTGGGGGACGATATTTATATATGGTCAACTTGCTCATATTAGTTCAATGTCCTACCACAAAAAAATTGCTGCTTCACTTTGTAAGAAAAAAATTTTGGAAAAATAAAGGCTTGCAGAAGAAAATTTATAAGAAAAAAAGATGATAATTGGAGAGTTTATAGTAATTGATTGTTAAAGATAATAATATCCAGGCAAACTTGCTGCTTCAATTTGTAATCATAAATAACTTTATGCGAAGAGCTAAAATATATGAATGGGCCTCGCGCAAATGGAATTCGCTCTACTTTGTCCCACTTTTCACTTGGCATTGCCTTATTGTTTTGCCATCCAATTATCAAGTTCTATACATGATGAAATTAGCATGATGTATAGCACTCGTTTCAGTTTTACTGAAAAGCATCAATTGATCCCACTCCTACGAGAGATTTATGAATTATAAGAAATCAAAGCTTAAAAATCTTCTTCTCATATCAGTTGGTATTAAAATTTGGTAAGTTATTTAGGGACATATCAATTTGTTCTTAGAAATATTAAGACTATGAACGATGATTTAAAAGTTAAAACCTTGGCAAACAAACACTCAGTTCATTTACTAGTTACAACAGAACTGTTTCAACAAAAGCAAAGCAGCTTTGTCTTTAATATCCTCCAGAAGGTTGTATTCCCAGATTCCATACATGTGCCGGGCCAATTGGGATCCCCCATAGAAAGCCATATTCCAAAATAAAAATTACCCTACCACTCCAGAATTGTGGCTAACTTTTCTTTCGGACGTGCCCACGTTTATTGATAACAACCAAACCCCCCATACCCACTCACAACTGCATTGTTTGAGGAATTTCCTCTTTTCTTTTTCTGGCTGATCACACTGCTATCTGTTACTCCTGTCACAAGTTGTAAGGAGGGTGCCTGTTCAGCTTCAGGTTCTAGTTGTAAATTCTGCTTGTACTTCTGTTTGTACTGAACAGGACGTAACAATATAGTATTCAGGAACTCTTCGCAAAATTGGGGATATTCTCCTTCTATGACCACCATATGGGGTGAACTCAATCTGTTGAGACTTAGGATTTACAGAGCAAGTACTTTACATCACATGAACTTACAGAAATATCAACTTAGACGGGTACCATTTTATCAACACAACAGAATTAAAACCTCACAGTGCTAGTCAGTTAACAAAACAAAAGGTAATTAAAAAACCGACAGGGCAAAGAAGGAACAAGCGATTAAAGCCAAAGCTTACTATTCGTGTATATTCTCTGTAATCTTGTTCCAGGCAGATATAGATGAAACTCTATCCTGATTCTTCACAAATGGCAGGCAAGCCGAAAGAATGAAACGTGATTCTATCATCTTTGCCCAGAGGCCCCTAACATTGCCTGATATAGACTATAAATCTTTTCTGAATCTGCATTCTGAGCTCACATACATCTGCAATACGTTCCTATGTTAAAGAAGGAAATGCATAGAATATCAAGCAGAGAATAAAAATGAATGCGATAGAGGATGGACAAGTGATGGTTAAAAAAACTTCAAGCAATCAAGCCCCAAACGTGGATATGTGCAAGTAAAAACTAAAACTCTTGGAGGTATCATTCATAAAACATGCAACACCATTCAAACCCATTTATCATGATCACATGCACCTAGAAAACAGTAGAACCAAAGGATAAGCTCACTGCAAGTGTTATTTCTTTCTCTCTCTCTTTTTTTTTTTTTCAAACGTTAAATTATTGGTCCCTTAAATTCATTGACAAAATAATTCTTTAGAAAAGAATACCTTGCAGTTCCACATTAAAAAGGTGCATTCCATCGAGAACAGATAATGCTAGAACTAAGATATCCAATTAAAGTTTCTCCCGTGTACATTGGTCCATTAGTGACTGCATGTCAAATCATGCAGTAGCAATATAGATTTCTAAAGCAAGACAGACATCTGAATCAGTGTATAAAACGTAAATGAGGAACTCGTTGACAGTACTCCTGTACTACTGAAAAGTAGTACTACTGATACTTATGTAATCTACTTTTAAATCAAGATTGAGTTGGATACTAACATTTAGGTAACCATTGCTTATTTGTCAAAATGTTTATGCCTATGACAATAGTACTCAATTTTTCAATGCTACAAGAGTACAGAAATATTTCCGTAAATGAAACTTGGAAGATTTCTAAAAGCTGTTCAAAATTTTCCATAATTACAAACCCATTTCCATGCCCTGCGGCCCTAAAGAAAAAAAAATGTTTGCCACTCTTTAAACATGTACATATACATATGTACGAAACCAGGGTTCAATGCAAGCATAACTAATCAGCAAATAATAGGATAAGAATACTATAGCAAGACAGTTTGCTTTAAAAGACCTTTAAAACTGCCAGACAAAATGTGAAGTTCTTAGGTTAAAACTTGATATGTTGACATTAGGGTTATATTATATCTATTGACACTAGGGTAGATAATGTTTAATGATATATAATACGAAATTTATTTGTGCAAAACTGCAAATAAAAAGACTCAAAACAACTAAAAGAAGGCTTTCTTTACGCACTTACCATCTAGAACTTATCCCAATTTTCCGTAGCTCGTGCAATTGATGAGCTATCTCTTGAATAAATTGTATATCATTTCCAATTTGAAGAGACTTCAGTATACGTTCCAGAAGATCATGATCAGCTTTGAGTGCTTCCAATCTGCCATTAAGGTCTGATATTTCATTTTCAAGAGAGACCAAATCGACTTCTCTATTGTGCATGTAATTTTTTGGTCCAACAGATGTGTAAAGATTGTTTTCTTTACTAAGAGAACAAGCATCGCTATCTGACGAAACTGAGACATTGTGATCAGTAAGACTTCCATTTGATATATTAAATTTCTTCTGTACAGACAGATCAGCCTCTTTTGTCTGACCATCTAATTGAGGTCCTTCACCATTAGAAAATCCTTGTTGATAAGATTTACCATCATCGAGTCTACCACTAGGCATATTGGAGGAAGTCCCGTTAAAAGAAATTTGATGAAGCTTCTTTTCCAAGTTTTTCAAACATTGCAAAATGTACAGCTTTTCCTCTTCCAATTCTAAAGATGAGGTTTCAGCAGCCACAGCTTCATCAATGCCTTTGGATACCACAGTAATCTTTGAATTACAAGAAATGTTTGTGTTATTTGTGATGTGAGGTACACTAACATTTTGTACTGTCATGTTTTCTTCTTTCAGATGACTACTTTCCCCATGCATACTCTCAACCATAGGTTCATCTGTTAAGTTTAACCTATAAAATTCTAGCTCTGATTCCAAATCTTGTATCAATTTTTCCTTTTCTGCCAGAAAATCGTCAGCTTTCTCCAATGCATCGGCATCATATTCTGCTTGCTCTTCCATCATTCTTAAATATTGAAGGGCCTCCATATGGAGTGCTGCCTTCTCCTCCTGTAACTTTGTAATCATAGCCAATGCTTGATTTGTTGCAATTGCTGAAGCATTTCGTTCTTCTTCCAGTTCCTTATATAAGGAACTAATGCATTTCTTGTCATACTCAACCTGCCTTTTTAATCGATCAACAAGAGACTCCCCTTCAATTTCAATGACATTGCTTCCATCCAGAGATTCAAGACCAGACTCTACTGAGACCGATTTTTGAAGCACCTGAGTTCCATTGGAGCTAGAAGCATCAGCTTGTATCTCAGGGTAATGAACATCAGTTAATGGAATAACCAATGACATATTAGACTCTCGGGGAGAAGAATTATTTGACGATGATAGCTTCAATTCTTCCTTGACTCTATCAACTTCCTCTGCAGTCGGTTGTTCTTTGACAAAGCCAGGTACCTCTCTTTCCATAACAGTGACTGAAGATTTATTTGTGTTACTCGAGTTTGTGTCACTAAGACTTAAATAAGCTAGGTCATTTACAGTCAAATCAGTTTCTATTGATGCTCCTGTCCTTGCACTATTTTTCTTTAAGCCTTCCTCATGCTTTTTGATGGATTCAATTCCATTATCACTTGCTTGAGAAACATCTACAGCTGGAGACATTTCAGAAAGCAAATAATAGATCTTATTTTCTTTTTCTGGTTAATAACATAAATGGAATTGCTTGGAAAAGGAGAAAGACGTTACATTTCTCTGGTGATACTCCAACAAATGGGTGAGTGCCACCCAAAGTCATAAGCTCATATAGTGCAGCAGGAAGGGAAATTTGAGAAAGACAAGAATTGGCTTCACTCTCTTCTGATTCTTCATTAGAAATATTAACAGCATCAGGTGATGGTGAAACCTCATGTAGTGAAATGAGCTCAGGCAGATTAGAACTTGATGACTTTTGATTGACCTGCTTCTGATTAATTTCACCCAGACCATAGCCGTAAACAGAATCAGAACCCAGGAACTTCACATCATGGCACTTGCTGATGTTGGGCTCCACACATGGATCTAAAAGAGAAGGCATGGAACTTGGGGAACTACTGGTTGGCTTTGCTGGATTTGGATCACTCAGAATAAATTTTGGTGGAATTATTGCTGTACATTGAGCCATAGCGTCACTGCCAGCTTCACTGTTTTCATGAATTACACTAGCAACATCATCATCATCCGAAAATGGAAACTCAAACTCAGAATCAGAAGTGAGTTTCAGTTCAGTGTACCCAACAAGAGATAATGAATCATAACTGTTTTTTCCAAGGCAATAAGATGTTACTGATCCAGAAAATTTATCCTTTATCTTCAAGTTATCACAGTTGTTTAAATGGATTTGCCTTGGTGCATGTGGCAAAGGAATGTCAGACTTAAGAATGGCTCCTCCACATGATTTTAGTTGGAATGATCTGTGGGCATGGTGTTCTGGCTTCCAGAGCTTACTGCAACAGGTACATGGCCTTGAGCCCAAAGAACCAGTAAACATATCTCTGCTCAATGAGCTTTGGAAACTACAATCACCATGAAACAGCCCCAATTTACCCACCAACAACCTGTGAGTTTTTAGTTTGGGTTTAGTCTTTGTAGTGAATGACAAGAGACAATCATCACACATCCCATGACCATCTGCAACCTTACTGTGAATATGACATGATATCAGAGAGGATATTTCTGATCTATGATTGCTGCAAAGTAGATTCTGATAGAATTCTGGTGTCTCTCCACCTAATACATGATCGAGCCTAGAGCAAAATATACAAGGTGCTTGCAGTCCACAATAACGTGCAAATTTTGTCAGCAGATATGACAGCATGGCATTGATAAGCAACAGAAATATCAAAAACCACTCACAAGCTGCAGATGTGAGAAGGGCAGTAAAACCCTGTATCCTCTGTGTTTTGACAAATGAATTTCCACCTGCTGCCATCTCCACCACAAATGCTCTACATATCCATGAAATTCATGATAGGGAAAGTCATTAATCAGATCCCATCCACCCAATTCAAAGAGAAAAGTCACACCCTGAAGATTGATGTGATACCAAGAATTCCAATGAGCCAGGGATAAAAGGTGAGAAACAAGTAATGAAATAACACAATGAAATTAAAATCCAAGCCAATACATTTAGTATAAAGGCTGTACTAAGAAACAAAGACAAAGAACAGTTTCAGACAGCCCAAGCACGACATCAAACAAATCCAGCGTCTAGTGTCTGCATAAGTTTTCTGTATAATTAAGGCAAAAGGTTGATTTGATGATAGAAGACACAAGCTACAGCCAGATTGCGCATGTTCAAGAATTATAAAGTTCATGAGCGTCCATAAGTGAGACCAGTGAACAGAAATCCTGAAAATTCCTCAGAGAACAAAAGCATAAGAAAAAAGAAATGATGAAACCTACTCCTGGAACTTATCAAGAAAACCATGTTGACCAGGTGATTGTCAATGTCATGGAGAATCAGGAAAAAAGTGTAACCGTGAACGTGAACAAAAGCAGAAAATAAATTCAAACCAACCCAACTGTGCCATATAATGCCTTAATTGACTAACAACTACAAATTTAAATATACCCACGCGCAAAAATTAAATAAAAAAATTAATTACAAAGTCAGAGACCTAACTTACTAATAGGGGAACCAAACACAGAATGGATTCGAGACCCACGTCCTTTGATAAAGATAGAACAAATTTTGAGGAAATCATGATTGAAAATGACAAGAGAGACTGGCACAACCAGTAAAATCTCCACAAGTTAGCGAAAGCAAGTGAATTTTCTGATGATTGGGACTAAAAGAAACCACATTGGATAACAGGGGTTGAGATGGTGGAAATCCAACAAAATGTGCTGTCTGAGTACAATGCAAGTCCAACCAAATTGTTGGAAAATCACAAATCATGCATAAAAAGCACATGATATTTATCCATATTTGAAATTGGAAAATACAGAAAAATGCGGGTACCTGTTCTGCAGCTTGACGAGAAAGAGGAAGAGGTAAAGATGCGATTTCTGATCAAACATGATAAAGAATTTCTCTCTCTTTTTTTCTGAAAATAAAATAAAATACGAACCAACCAGAAGTTCAGAATCGAATTCTTTTTTTTTAAAAAAAAAAAAGTGGATGAAAGGGAATAAGACGCGGAATTACATGTAGGCCTTTCTCTGGTTGATGGACAAGCCGTTGAAACCAACGGTCTCTGATTTGTTTGGTAGCAAAATGGAGTCATGCTAAAACACCCCAAACGGAAAGGCTGTTCGGAGTAGTTTTTGTTTTTTGGTTAGTTTTTTTAATAAGTTTTATAATTTTAAAAATAAAAAAGTTTAGTTTTTTAAAATTTTAAATTATTTTTTAAAAAATAAATAAAATTATTTTGAGAGTATGACTATTTTAAAATAAGATAACAAATATAAAAAATAATTATTTTGAAAATATAACTATTTGGAAATAAAATAGCAAATACCAAAAACAAAAAAATTATTATTTAAAAAGTTTAGTTTTTTAAAAATAAAAAATAAAAATAAAAATAAAAATATTTTGAAAGTATGACTGTTTGGAAATAGGATAGCAAATACCAAAAACAAAAAAATTATTATTTGTGCCTCACTAAATGACTTGATGTTCATCTAAATTTTCAGTTGGTATCATATACTCTCTTT